>KK117148.1:417213-502520 GCA_000611955.2 Stegodyphus mimosarum | reverse complement strand
AAAAAAAAAAAAAGTTCTATATCTCCCGTTCTACTGGGCCGATTTACGAAATTCAAATTGTGTTTTTTAAGTCTCGAAAGCGCGACTTAGGATATGCATTAGATTTATATATAGCATTGTTCTAGTATATATATGTTGACATAAATTCGGACTTTTTCTGAAATGACACGCCAATTTTTTTCCATATTTCCATTCTACGACTCAAATTATGCCAAACTGCCAAGTTTTGTAAAAGTCGCATGAGTAGTTTTTAAAAAATTGTCTTTCAAAGTTTTAGCTCCTCAATGTTAATTTAATTTGGCATGTATTTATTAATATCTCTTTTTTTATTACACTTACTTGATTCCTTCTTTCACAGTTCGAAATTTAGGTTCTCTCCAAACAAAATTCACCCATTTTTTATGATCTTTTTTCAAAATTTGTATTTTTAAATAATTTTTTAAATTTTTTGAAAAAAATTTTGAATTATAACCTATAAAATGTTTATCATCAACTTGATGTATTTCTAAGTATAGCTACAAAAAATTAGAGTTGTTTATTCAAAATTTTCGAAGCTATACGTGAATTTATATATATATTGGCATATTTTGAAATTTGGCATATTTGTTGAAAGCGATAATAACATCTAATGTGGTTTACGCACTTTGCTGAAATTATTTGAAAGAAGAGCGATGAGACTTTTTTTCCGCTCATGCACAATGTAAAAAGGCAGGAAAGATATGAATTTTTTTCCGCTCCATTACAATAGAAGGGATAGGAAATAGGTTGCCACGTATTAAAAAGTTCGCCAAATGAATTATTCTTGGCGCAAACTGAAGAAAATTCGCCAAATTAAATTTTTGAATTTCTCCGTAAATTTCGCACCGAATTTTACAAAATTTAATATTTAGGCATACTTTGAGTCGTAGAATCGAAATAGGGAAAAAAATTGGTATGTTACTTCAGAAAATGACTCATTTTGTGTCAAAATACCGATGTTAGAATAATGCTATATATAAATTTAATATATATCCTAAGTCGCACTTTCGAAACATGAAAAACGCAATTTGATTTTCGTCAATCGGCCCAGTAGAACGTAAGATATGGTACTGTCCCATTTTTTCCCCCCCGCAGTGTATGTTATCAAAATTGGATGGCTCTAGGTAACCGTTGCTTTATTACATTTGGAAAATATATATACATTTATGCAGATTATTCGTTATTTAATTTCTTTAAATATAATACAGGGCTGCAATATTTGGTGGCAACAGTTTGAAATGTGATTCAGACTTTTAATGTTTCCAACGCAAAATCGCAAAACGAAAACAATAGTCCTTCAGAGACAAAGATCCTTTGGACTATCTGATCGATCTGATAGCCTCTTTTCTGTATTATAAGTGTACGTCATAATTTCTATGATAGAAGGAGTTGTTCGTAAAATTTCCAGAAGCATTGATTCCAATTTCTCTTTCAGTATTTTACAGAGTCTGATAGTGATAGGTTTGTGCTCAGAAAAAACTCTTTTCAAGCGACTTAAGGCACAATAAATAGCCCATAGGTGAAACGTTAAGGGACTTTGCAGGAATACGTTGGAAAGATATAGGTGTAATAATTATTCCCCCCCCCCCGCAGAAAATGGAATAAAAATATACTACAACAGTTAATTTACATCCTTATTCACAAAAACAAAACGTGGCTTAGCGAGAATCAGTTAAGGTTATATCAAATGATACCGATATGAGTATTTAATTTTTTTCCAAGGAATGCAATACCTTTTTGGAGTATATGTGTGGTGTCTTCTTTCTATGTAGAAGCAATGATTGACGGTTTTCTTTTCAAATAATAACGTTGCATATTTTAAATGCTGATTTTGTTCTTAGAAATTTTAATACCTGCATCTCACAAACATTTTTTAATTATAGAATAGGAAATTCCTCTTCGGAAAGCACAAAAACATACCCTTCTATCTGCATCTTGTTTACGTGGGGCATTTTGAAAGGCGAATAAATTTAAAAGTAGCAGACGATACTTCTCGTTTCAATTAATAAGATGTTGCCAGAAATTTTATTCCATAATATTTGCCTTTTTTATTTCTTTATCGAAATCGCTCTAAACTTATGCAAACACCCTCTTGTATATGGATGTAAATTAAAAGATAATTCCCAAATGCTTATTTATTTAACATTACCTATAAATAAATAACTATCTTGAAAGGGAGTTTTACAAAGCAGATATTAACGAGAAATTATTTGAGATTAACCGTGTAAAAAGAATATACTTCAAATATAAAAAATGTGATTAAAAATTTTTGTAGCACCTAAAACTGGAAGAATAAAAATGCATTGAATGGCGTACCTTGTAAATTAGTCTGAAATGCTTTGGTATAGCTTGTATTTAATATGTTAAATAAGTAGAAATTTTTTTAAATTACATTTTAATTTTCAAGTTATTGTATTTTACGGAGGCGCTGAAATAAAGACTTCATAAGAGCGCCTCATATCAACGAGGTGGCCCTGAAAATACCGGCTGGTTCGAGGTAGACATGTTACCGACAAAGTTTGAAATTCGGCATTCTATAGAATACCTAAGCATTGTATATAACGCCAAAAAATAGCAAGAAATGTATGAAACTATTCATATTTCACACGTTTCCTAGGCATTCTGTAGAATGCCAAATGAGAAACCGGCAAAGTATGAAATACATCTCTGATTCCTTTCGAATATCACGTAGCAAGGCACGGGATTTTAAACGCGCGCCGCAGGCTCAGAATTTGTCAGTTGCACTTTGCGGTTTGTTCGGGAGTGTTAAAATACGCAATTTTAAATTTGTTCAATAAAAAAATTAGTTTCTCACTTGTGCTGCATGAAAATGGAGGAGCAAATTTTAGTGCTGAAGAAGGAGCCATGTTCTAATAGATAGGAAACAACGATTCGAGGATTAATTGTCCAAAATTCGATATAATGCTGGGGAAAGAATAAAAAAAGTTTTTTTCTTAACTCAAGCTACTTACCTGAAGTTAATAAATTATGTACAAAATGCCAAAATGACTACTAAGAAGGAGCACAGGGACTAACTATCAACTCATTTACCTAAACTCATTTATCCTGTTAAAGAAGGTATCAGTACTATACAGTATTACGTCACGGACTCAGTTATTTCACGTACTTCATGAAGCTTATTTGGCTGTTGGACACGGAGGACGTGATAGAATGTTGAAATAACTTTGAACTAGATACAAAAACGTTACACGTCATGATAGGGTGAATTTAGAGTCACTCAAAGGTGAATTTACATTTACCTTTGTGAACCTTGCCAGAAAAAACAGAAAGGTATAAAAGGGTATTGTTGTGAAACCAATGATTTTTTCCGAGTTGAATTCCCGTTGTCAGGTAAATCGTATTGACTTACAGTCTCAGTCAGATAGAGAATACAAATTTATTATGGTGTACCACGATCATCTCACAAAATTTGTGATTCTCAAGTCTTTAACGGCAAAAAGAGCTGAAAAAATAGCTTACAAATTAGTGGTCATATTCTTGGATATTACAATGGTAGGAAATTTGTCAATAATGTGGTGACCAGCGTGAAGGAGTTTTGGCCAGCACTGAAGATCGGCTATGAGAAGCCTCGCCAAAGTGTCGAAAGTCGCTAATCAAGCTATCGAAAATATACCTTGTACTTGGATGCAGGACAACAAGCCTACCCCCTGGAGGGAAGGACTGCGTTTCGTTCAATTTATGAAAAATAGAGCCTATCATTCTGGAATCAAAAGAATACCGTACGATTCTTTTTTTGGTTGCAAACCTCAAGTAGAGCTTACAGTGTCTTTTCTACCCGAAGATGGTTTAAAAGACATAAATACAGAGGAGCAGCTAGAAAAAGTAATAGAAAACGACCAAACAATGAAAAAACTAATCAGATTATGCAAGAAAAGAGCCTGTTTAAAAAAACATGGATGAGATTACAATCAACAGTGGATTAAACCAACATGATGAGGACATGCTTACCATTTCTGATACCAGTTATGTGTGTTTAAAGCAAACGAGTGATGCACTTGCATGAAAAAAGTGTCGTAAAAAAACTCATACCTTCTCTGGCCAAGCCAGTGAAGATGATGAAATGGATATTTTGTGTACCCTTTGTTTCAAAACTGAAAATACTATTGAAGGTAAAATAAATTCTAAAATCTGTAAAAATGCAAGCCAAAAAAATGAAAATGAATTCGAAAAAAAAAAAAAAAATCCCATTGCTTCTTTGGGAACCACAGCGCGACTTCCTATTCCTGAAGTCGACAAGGGGCGAGGTGATTCGCGCAATACATTGGCAGTTGCAATGTGTGTGACAGAGGATTGTTTCTACTGACTTGGAATTTCTAAAGGAATTTTAAAACAAGTATATGCGAAATCACAATTCACTTTGTGTCCTAAGAACTTGCTTAGAATTGAACATCTTCTCGACCACTAACTTCCTCTCCGGTTAGTTGCAATTGCTCAGTCTAGTGGAAGCTGCCAAAGATTATTCTTCAAATGTATGCCTAAAACAAAGTGGCAAAATATGAGATATCTTTGCGTGAAAAATGTAATGAAATGTAATTCAAAATGTCATTCAAGCCTACCATGTACAATAAATAGGTTAATTTTAATTTTTCATTTTTTCACATGAAAATTTTGTGTCCCATAATAAGAAAGGCATAAATTTTGTTTTGTAGAACTTTCATTTTTCTTTACGTATTTTGAATAAATTTTTTTAATGGCACTCTCATTACTTTTTCAGAATAACATTTGCACTTTTGAGGAATGCACGTCATTTATATAATAGCCTTATCAGAACCTTTCTTCATTCTTTGCCTAAATAACATTTGTCATTCTATAGAATGCAGAGGTATTATATACAATGTCTAAGGAAAATATGTAATAATTGCCATATTTCATACTTTGCCTAAAAACGTCCGGCATTATATACAATGCTTAGGCATTCTATAGAATGATGGCGTTTCATACTTTGCCAGTAACATATGTAATACCTAGGAATTCTATAGAATGACAAATGCTTTTTAGGTAAAGTATGAAATGCCATGAAAAGGCTATTATTTAAAAGACGTTCATTCTTCAAAAATATAAATGTTATTTTGAAAAAAATTATGAAAGACTGCCATTTAAAAACTTTTATTCAAAATACGTAAAAAAAAAAAAAAATAGGGACATGTTGGTACACCTTAATAAATCTATATTCTCTATCTGGCTGAGACTGGAAATCAATAAGATCAATAAGACAACGGGAATTCAGAACAAAAATCATGGGTTTCACAACAATGCCCTTCTTAATAACTTTTTTTTTCTGGCAGGGCTCACGAAATCGGATGTGCGGCTCGATATCATTACATGTAACGTTTTTGTATGTGGTTGAAAGTTCTTTCAACATTCTGTCACGTCCTACTATCCAACAGCCAACTGAATTTCACAATATACGTGGAATAACTCAGTATCCGTGACGTAATGCCGTATAGTACTAATGTCTTCTTTAAGAGGATAAAAGAGTTTACTTTTGTTTTCGACAAACATCACATCATAGTGATTCAGGAACTAGTAGTCCCGCGATTCCTTCTTAACAGTCATTTTGGCCTTTTTACACCATTTATTAGCATCTGGTATGTAGTTTCGGTTATTCGAAAAGAATCGCAAATGTATTTCATATTTTGCCGGTTTGCTATTTGGCATTCTATAAAATGGCCAGACAATGTGGGAAATGTTTTACCATTTCATACATTGCCGGCCAGTTTTCGGCATTCTGTAGAATGCCGAATTTCATACTTTCCGGTAACATATACAGTGCCTAGGTAAGGTATATAACAATTTTCATATTCCATACTTTGCCTAAAAACGTTAGACATTCTATAAAATGTCTAGGTGTTCTATAGAATGCCGAAGTTTCATTCATTGCCGGTAACATATATATCAAAATTAGGGAAAACAGCAACCTTTAGCAACAGCACTTTTTTTTTTTTTTTTTTTTTTTTGAGCCTGAAGAAAAGGGATATGTGTTTGATCGCTCTAGAAATTGATAGAATTTTATTTAGAATCTACATAAAATAAGATTTGCTGTCTTGCCTAATTTTGAGTTTTAAGTTATTGTGTTCTCTTCAAATTTTTATTTACCTCTTTACATTTTTACATCCATGTACGAAATAAAAAGGAAGTATTGTAATCGCGAAAAATTTCGGGTATCATATTTGAACGAAAATATCCATTTTCACGGCTATGGAATGCAATTTAACGATCTTTTTGCGTGACATTCGTACGTACGCCTCTTCCCCCCCAAAAAAAAATTATAAAACTGATTTAAAATGGATTCTGAAGAGATTTTTTTCGTGGCGTCTGTGCGTACGTACGTACGTACGTACGTATGTATGTATCTCGCATAACTCAAAAACGCGTAGCTTCAGAACGTTGAAATTTTGTATATAGGACTGCTATAACGCGTAGATGTGCACCTCCTATTTTAGTTGCAATCGGCAGCACCACAAGTACATAGCTATATATCCACTCTGTTAGTCGGCTCAGTGAGCTAAGTTTCTGTATTCAGATGTTTGTAAATTGTACATTTTTTGCTTTAAAAATGATTAAATTATGTTGTTGTTATCTTCCGGTTAAGGTTTTTTATGCCTTTAGTTAACCTGCATGTTATAGCTATAGACTTATCAGCAATTTAAAAGTTATTTAAGTGCGGCTAAGCTTACTGTTTTTAGAAATGGCGGCCATATTTATTTACATATGAAACTTAGCAGAACGTAGTGGATTTGTTGCCAATCCGGAAAAACTAAACTTCGCAACAACAAAGGAAACTCCTTCTTTTATTATTGCGAATTAAATCATGCTTAATCTTTTCTGGAATTTATACGAGAAAAAGTGTTTAAGATTTACTTCGTAATTTTTTATATAGATATTTTGAGTTTTTAAGCATTTTTGCCTTGTCGCGAAGTGAGAACTGAATTAATTCAATGAGAAATACTGAATCGTCTGTGAAAAGATTTTTTTTAATGTCTTTTACACATCGCTTTAGATTTATTACTGTATTTAAATAGAACATGTGACAACGATTCTTCAGATGATATGCATAATTTTTTTGCATTCTGAGTTATAAAATAAATTAGATGTAACTCTGTTAAGTGAACCTAGCAGCCGAGTGTCGCTACGGTAAACAAATGTAGTGAATTTTAAAGAGTGCATTTATTCTGTTGTGGTTCATGCTCTGTAGATGAAGTAGATTTAATTCAATCAAATAAGTTTAAAGGAAATGCAAATGCGCTAATTTAATATTCCGTACAAGGATCATCAGATTTTTTAATTTTAATTTTAATTAGTTTACTGTTTTATTTATTTATTTTTTGTTTCTCTTTCTTGACGCCCTTCCGCAGGATTCCGGCACTTTTAATTTTAGAAATTAAGCCTCGGATCAAAGACAGAAAATGTATTAATGTAGATATAAAAATATATAAAAAAAACTGAAATTTGACTGAAGAGGTAAACGAATGGAAGGATATATAAAGAGATGAGTGGAAAATTTAAGAGTTGTCTTAATAGATGCAAATAAATGGACAAACAGACATATTCAGAAAGAAAAGCTATTAAAATAAAATCAAATGGAAGGCACTGTTGTTATAAAATTTGCCGTTTATTTACGTTCTCTTAGTTCAGAGTCATATATGATTCATGATCAGTTCTCCCCTTCCATTTATCCACACGGATATGCTTCCTAATTATGTAATGAAAGCTATTAGATGCAAAGGAAACAAGTTCTCTTGGATAAAAGCCATTTGTCTTTATTTAAACACAATTACACTCTATCCAATTCTTTCCAGAAGAGGAATCGTGGATACATTGTACTTTGGAACGTTTTGCAAACACAGCGCATCTTTTGATTTTTTCTACCTATTATTTGTTTGCTTAATTTGGCAACAGCTGCGTTTGTCCTCTAAGTTGTACTTATCATCTGTTTTTGATAACAACAGACAGAAAAATAAGACCCAGAAAGTAACAAAAGCTACAGAATAATGTCTACTAAATTAAATGGCATTTTAAATTTGGTTACAGTGCTATCTTCAGAATTGAGCATTAATGTATACTTTGTATAACATTCATTTAAGTCAACCCAGAAATCATTGATTAAGACTTTTCTGGTAAAAAGTTTGCTCATAAATTGAATCAAGAAACATCTTAGGAGCAATCTTAAGAGCAATATTTTTTTAAATACTTTTAAAACACACGGATATGCTTGGCTATGATAAATAAACGTTTCCAACTGCTTTCAGTGGATTTATTAAGCTACTTGCATAAAATATAACTTACACTTCACAGACACTTGACCAGCACACTATTATAAACTCTTTTGTTCTAATGGAATCCTTGAAATAGTTTTCAGGTCGCAAGGATCCCATGCTTAAGAATTAGGATCAATAAATGATAAACTAATCAATAAACGGTAGACATGTTAGTCTAAAAGAGACCTCTGCAACCTCTGACTCGCGGGTTTCCGAGCGACCCGTTTCTCAATTTCAAATAACCCACTTAAGTTCCGAAAATAAAATATAATATATAAAAATCAGTTATAAAATATAACTATGAAATGAGCATTCCCGGAGCTAGGTATTTTGCCGCTCAGTTTTCGCAGATACTAAATTCTTCTGCTCTGCGCTTTTAAAGTTTGGCCGTCTCGAAATTCTGCTGGCCATTGCGTGCCCTAAATTCTAAAAATTTTGCCCTCCCTAAATTTTGTTGCTCGATATTCACTTAATTCTAAACATTTTGTAGCCTCTAAATTCTTCCTGGCGCCGACCCTGGAAACGAGCACCTGAAGAATATCTTAAAAAAATAAACCGAAAATTAATAATAACAATAATATTTTTATTTGATTACAAAGTTGCAGTAAGGAACATGCATTTTTTGTTTTTTAAACATAAAAATTGTAACACAGTTTTAAGAAGAGACCGATGCCTCTAAATACCGATCCATAATCCATAATTTTTTTAAAAAAAATTTTGATATGTACACTGCATGACTTCCTTGTACGGAATATTAAATTACACGCATTTTGCATTTCATTTAAACTTACTGGATTGAATTAAATCTACTTCGTCGATAGCGCATAAGCCACATAGAATAAGTACACTCTTTAAAATTCACTATATTTCTTTACCATAGCGACATTCTGGCGCTAGGTTCACTTCACAGCGTTACATCTCATTCATTTTATAACTCACAGTGCACAAAATTTATATCATCTGACGAATTATCCAATCGTTGCCACATGTTCTATTCAAATACTATAATAAATCTAAAACGAAGTATAAAAGAAATTAAACAAGCACAAAAAAGGTGGTAGAGAAACAGATTTTCACAGACGATTCAGTATTTCTCATTCAATTAATTCAGTTATCACTTGGCGACAAGGCAAAAATACGTAAAAATTCAAAACATCTATATTCAAAATTACTAAGTAAACCTTAAAAATTTATTTTCTCGAATAAATTCCAGGATGGATTAAGCAGGATTTAATTCGCAATAATAAAATAAGACGTTATCTTTCTTGTTTCGAAGCTTAGTTTCTCTAGATCGGCAACAAATCCACTATTCTACTAAGCTCCAAATGTAAACAATTTGGCTGCTATGACCAAAAACATTAGGCTTATCACTTGAACAGCTTTTAAATTGTTGATAATTCTACAACTGCACTGGTAAAATAAATTAAGAGAATTTGTATATTTTCTCGAATTGCATGGAAAGAACTGAACTGAAGGAAAAACCACTGCTTCTAGATAAAAATGCAAATATTGTGCAGAAGCGTACACGTGTGTGTAGGCAGAGAAAGTAGAAAAATAGGCTTTATAAGAGCGTGGAGAGTAAGACGAATTGCGTTCTCTAGCACACCTCGGCGAATTTCTTGGTGTTATCTCGTAATAATCCGTTAAATTCACATTGGAACAATAAAAATGAGAAGCCACCAAAGTTTAGATGATGGAATGAGGTGGCGAATTGCGGGAAAGCTAGAGGCTGGCCAGTCGCAAGTCCAGATATGCAGAGAGTTTAATTTAACGCTCAGCGTCATGTATACCCTTTGGAAACAGTTCCAGGATACTGGATCCATCGAGACAAAGCCTGGGCAAGGTCGTCCAAGAGCCGCGACGGCTAGACAAGATCGCTATTTGTCCATTTTAGCAAGGTGTAACAGAGGGGCTACAGCTTCTCAGCTCTCTCGGGACCTGCGTGCAGCCACAAGAACCCGTGTAACAAGGGTGACTGTTTCCAAAAGCCTGAATGAGAGAGGGTTGTTTGCCAGAAAACGGGCTGTTTGCTTCCCGTTCACGTCTACGGTCAGAAGAGTCCGATTAGCATGGTGCAGGAAGCATAGTGATTAGAGTAAGGAGCAATGGGCGCCTGTTCTGCTCGCCGACGAGTCCCGTTTTAGCCTAAACACCGATTTTCGGCGTGCTTTCATATGGAGAAAGCCAGGGACCCGCTGCCTAACCTCCAATGTCCGCGAAATCAACAATTATGGCGGTGGCGGTGTAATGGTGTGGGCAGGCATCATGTTGGATGGCCGCACACCTCTCCACGTACACACAGAGGCTGTGTGACTGGTGTGAGGTATAGGGAGGAGGTCTTGGACCCTTATGTTCACCTTTTCCGGGGTGCAGTGCGCCCGGAGTTCATCTTACAGGACGATAACGCGAGGCCACATGGAGCTCTTCTGGTCGACGAATTTCACGAGAGTTAGGATATTCGCCAAATAGATTGGCCAACTAGGTCTCCAGACCTCAAACCTATAGAGCATGTCTAGGACGCTCTTGGGAGGGCAAATACAACACGTAACCCCCCCTCCAAAAACCATGCAGGAACCGAAAACAGCGTTGCTGAATGAGTGGGACCAATTGCCACAGGCAGTGATAAACTGCTTTATTTCCAATATGACATCACGCTGCGAGGCCTGTATGGCTGTAAAAGAGGACCATACCCACTATTAACCCATTTCTTTTGTGTCTTCTGCAACCGCTGTTTCAGACCTTCAGACTCCCATGAGTGTTACACACGAACATGTGTGTCTATTATAACTGTTAAATGTTTATTTTGTTTGTATTATATCAAACAAATGTATGTACAACCTATGTTCACACCAAATTTTATTAAAATCTGTCCAGTAGTTCTGGAGATCGTAGATCAAATATGAAAATTCTCTTAATTTATTTTACCAGTGTATAACATGCAGGTAAACTAAAGGCACAAAAACCTTAATCGAAGATAAGAACAGCTTTATTCAATCATTTTTAAAGCAAAAAATGCACAATTTACAAACACATTAGAATAAAGAAACTGAGCTCACTGAGCCGAGTAACAGAGTGGATATATATATATATACTTATTATATACTTGTGGGGCGGCCGATTGCAACCAAAACAGGAGGTGCACATCTGCATATTATAGCAGTTCTATATACAAAATTTCAACGTTCTGAGGCTACGCCTTTTTAAGTAATGCGAGATACATACATACATACATACGTGCTTACGTACGCACAGACGCCATGAAAAAAATCTCTTCAGAATCCATTTTAAATCAGTTTTATAGTTTTTTTGGGGTAAAGAGTCCTTTATTCTGCCCTTACGTACGGATGTCACGCAAAAACATCGTTAAATTACATTCGATAGCGGTCAAAATGTATATTTTCGTTGAAATAATGATACGCGAAATTTTTCGCGATTACAATACTTTTTTTTTTACTTCGTACAAGGAAGTAAAAATGGCTTTGCCATTTTGCCCGCATTCAGTTGGACTTATAAATGCGAACAAATATTTTCACATGTGAAATTTATTTTAAGAACATGAGCAACTTTACTGAAAATTCGGATTCGTCTAAGACGAGTAACTATAAGCCAGACTTGACTAAATTGAGGCCATCAGGGAAACCATTGATATCGAACAGAAAAAGTTTTCATTAAGTTATGTTTGCTTTTGTAATAATTAGAACTAGAGTTTTAATTTTTATGTTTAAAATTAAATAATACTGTAATTATTTTCTTAATAAGATTTATTTTTTTGTTCTTCAAAAACGACTTCTAAAATGAAAATACCATTGGCCCGAAACGTCTTCTTAATATACATATTTTGGTTGCTTTTGATCCGTAGCCAAATTAGGTTGTTGACGCCTGGTCCAAAACATAGGAAGTGCTGTTTTTAATAAAAAATATTTTTACTGGCCTTTCTATTTTGTTCTGCAGTAGCTAACATTTCTTATGCATTTCCTGCTTCATATACAAGATTATTCCGTTCGGAATAAACAAGAGATTTGTTCATTAATTTAGCTTTAAATCGAATCAGCATTGTGTCAAGCCAATATGCGATACATTAGTTCCAGGTTTAAAAAAATATGTTTTTAAAAGTGGAAGAACTTCCTTTCGAATTGGGGGAGAGAGAGAGCGAAATCAATAACTTATTTGTATTTGCAACCGTCAAAAGGCAAAGTTGTAATAAGAATTTTATCACATGTTTACAAACCATGATAATAAGAGTTCAGTGCGCTTATGATTCTTTTTTGAACACCACCTGCCAGTGAAATGCTCGTATGACGTCACAGACAATCTGGCAAATAAATTCTTGGTATGCCAAGGTTGTTAGATTATCTGTGCATTATACTGAGCTGGATAATATACCCACAGCTTTTGTAAAATAGGTATGTTATTAGTGAAGCATATAATAATGGAGGTAAAAAGGAACGTTTATCGCATTATAATTAGTTTGAAAAAGATGAAATCTCGATTTTTATAAAATTTTATAATAAACAGAATTTTATAAAAGATAAAAAGCAGATCTGCACTGTATACAACTTCAAAAATAAAATTCTTCTTTTTAAAAAACGTCACCAGATAGTTAATAAATGATCTAACAGAAACATATGCAAAAATACATGCGCACGTGCACACAAAAGTAAAAATAATGTATTGCTTCATTATGAAAACCTAACTACTTCCTTTTATTTTTAAGTCTCATAGGGATGTTGTAATTTTCAGTTGGCAGTAAAGTTCCTGCTCCTTACAGGTAAACATCAGAAATTCGAAAGTACCTTGTTGCCAGTTGACGATCGTACAATATTTCATTTATTACTATTTAATACTCATTTGGGTGAGAGATAAAATTCTCTCCATGACAAATAAAGATCAGAAACTCAACAGCATATTTTTGCCAATCGATTATACATAGGATCTTTAATTTATCTTCGACAAATTGCTATGCTTATCAATGCAAAAGTGTAGTATTTAAAAACTATTTTACTTATAATTCTCAATAACGTATTGCAGCAAGTATCATCTTATTCCATAAGTGCGATTAGAAACAAAACATTTTTAATGCCATATGACATAGTGCTTGCAAAATTTCTAACTCTATTTCTGCATTCTATCGTTTGCATCTTGAATAAAATCGAAAGTGGAGATTAAATATTATAGTAAAGGTTAATTATAAACTTTTACTTGCATTTTTGAAAGTTTTGTTCAATATAGTTTTTAAATCTATATAGTATAAATCAATATAGTTTTTTATGTTTTTTATTTCTATTATTTTACTTTCAAAAAGCAGATGTAGAAAAAAATGGTGGAGTTTTTAAAACTGAAAAATTTTAAGCTACTCATACATCCTTATCTGCAATGACGGGACATTCTACAGGAACTGCTTTGAAATTCCATATAACGTTCTTTTATTTTAGCGTTGATCTTTTTTCCCCCTGGTATCTTTGTTTAACGTTCCTGCTTTAATCACCGCAGAATTTTGAGTTTTATACCATCCGATAGATAAAAAGAATAGGCTTATAAATGAAATTTGTTTGGAGTTTCTAATTTAATTTACCGAATTTTGGCAATGTTTCCAAAAATCGTTCTCCGTTTTAATATCTGCGTTGCTGATAATATTGAAAGATTTTTAAAGTAAAAGTTTTAATCGTTCATTGTAAGCGATGATTAGATCGATTTCTAAACCAAATAGTAACTTAAATGACATTAATGTAAAATTTACATCTTCGGATAGATTAAAAAAAATTAAGCTTCGGGAGATGACGTCACTCTTATTTTATTGCTATGTTAATTGGAAAGAATGATTTTCCTGTGTTCAAAGACAATGATTTTCCTTTCTTACTACTTTCTGAGGTCTGTGGACTAGAAGATATAAAAAAAGTGCTGAAAACCTTTTTGATGTCAAACGATTTTAGTTTAAATGCATTAAAAAAAAGAATATTTCTTAACTTTCACAATATTCTTGATCATCTGTGATCTATATATATAAAGAAGAATGTCTGTGTGTTTATTTGTTCGTGATTAACTCAGTCACTACTATAGCTACCGTCACCAAAACTTCTACAATTCTTTTCTGGGTTCTGAAAAACGTCGACATCCACTTTCTTTTTTTCTTTTTTTTTTTAATTGCTAAAATCAGAGATATTAATTCAAAACTCTGAAAACGTTAATTTCCGCCCTAATTTTTTCCGAGTGAAAACAGTCTCGCACGCTGGAGATAAAAATCTGCTTTATTTCGAGAAGTGTTGACATTTCTCGCTTTCAAATCGCAGAGTTCATTAATAAAAAATTTCGAAGTTTTACAATGAAATGAAAATAGCATTGCCAAACATTAAATACATTACTGGCGATTCCACAAATTCGTGGGAAGCCCTTTCGACTTCTCCCATCTTCGTACAACTTTAATCAGCTGAGATATTAATTAAAATCTAGAAAACACTAATTTTCGCACTCATTTTTCCGAGTGGCAACAGTTTCGCGCGTTGGAGATAAAAATGCTTTATTCCGAAAAGTGTTGCTACTGCTCGCTTTCAAATAGTAGAGTTTGTTAATAAAAAATTTGTAAGTTTTACAAAATCTATCTATATATATATTTAAAATATAATCGATCTATATCTATATCTATATCTATATATGTATAAAGAAGAATGTCTGTCTGTGTGTGTATTTGTTTGTTCGCGTTACTGATTTCTGATCAAGAATGATAATTTGTTGCCACATTGAATTGACTAAAATTGAACATAGGTGAAATATTGGATAGAACTTGAGCTTTTACGACCAATTATTTGATTAGAAAGATGAAAGTCATTCAAAACTGCGTGCCATTGTTGCTGATATAATGAGAGAGATTTAGTTTATTTTTCTATCCACATTTTTATAGGGGTTCTGTATCGCATCATACTGAAAAATGTCTGACTATGAATCGTATTTTTTGCATCGTTATTAGAGAAGGATTACAGCGGTATCGTTCTCTCTGTTGTTTACATACATTACTCTCAATCTAATTTAACTGGCATCCGCTAGTTTAGAATAAAACTGAGAGCTCTCCTATGCTTATGGATCGTTTACATAGTTAAAGGCACAAAAAACAATAATGCAAGACCTTTTAAGAATAATTATTCAACTTAATTCAATTTTCCATGGCCAATTTTGATTTTAAATCCGCTGTTGTTCATAGATCCATGATTTTACTTTTAGTCACACATGACCACGGGTATTATGGCAACTAAAATATATATATATATTTTTTTACTTTTCAATGCACTTAACTAAGACTATATAACTTAAAAGTTATGTATACGTTAGTAATGATAATTATAAAAATTTTTTTTTGATCTTCCAGAGGAGGAACATACGAGCTTCATACAATCTGTGGATTCTGAATTAATCACCTCTGTTCTATACCACACAGAATTATCGAAACTCTATTGACTATTAATACTAAACCATATAATTATAGCAACTATCGTTATTGCTGTATTTATGCATAAAGCCATGAGTACACGTAAGTAAATTTGAGCAAATCTCTCTCTTATCTACTCTCCGAGAAAGTCGACGTGAATTTGCTATAATTGGTGCTCGAGTTCACAGCGGGAAGTTGAGAAAGACATTTGCGATATTAAAGAGTGTGGGAATCGTGAGTGGTTTGAAAAAGGAAGAGAGAGGGAAAAATGGATGATGAAGGGGAGGAAGTAGGAGGAAAAGAGGGAAGGAAGAGCCCAGAGAGACTCTTAAGAAAGATAAGAAATAAAGAGTGGTAAAAAAGTACTGAGCTCATATTCACTCGCTTTCGAATGGTGAGGAGGCAAAATATGACGATTTTCGTAATGGCTGAAAAGTTGTTTCTCCTAAAATCGTTCCTGAAAGGGCAATTATAACAAAATATGCTTTCATCTCATTTTTCGTTTTACTCTTATCTTTACCTCTTTTCCGCTTATTTAAAAAAACATTGTACTGAACATTTTACATATGTTGATATCTGAGTAACGCGAATTTTATCTGCATAATTGATATTTTAACTGCGCTCACTGGCTTTTTATAGCATTCTAAAATGCAGACGTCATTAATTCTGCTAGTCATCAAATATGGAAGGCGAAGATTGCCATAGGCTAAGCTTTATAGTTTATGAATTAATTTATTCTAATTTATAACCTGCTTTCTGTCAACAAATGTATTACTTACTTTAAAATTAAGTAAAATAAGAAAAACAAAAATCTGAAAGTTTTCGGATTTTATATTACGCCCAAAGGGGCTCTTTTTTTAATTTTTGTGTGTTACCTTTACTTATTAAATATCACGTTCTTCTCACTTAAACCATAAAATTCAATTCAACAGCAATATCACAAAATAATTTAACACAGTCTCGCGCGCTGGAGATAAGAATGTTTCTTTTTTTCCCCCTACAGTGGTGCCATTGCTCACTTTGAAGTCGTTGAGTTTGTTAATCAAAAATTCTTTAAAGTTTTACAAAATATGAAATCGATAATAAAACAAATTTCAGATTCCAAGTTTGGGCTTCCAGATGCCCATATTCGGGGGGAGGATTACGTTATTCAAAACTGCATGGCTCTAGGCACCGTTGTTTTATCACAATGCGAGAATCATACATACATTTATGCAGATTCTTCTTTGTTTAATTTCTTTAAATATAATACAGGGCGATAATATTTAGTAGTAACAATTTGAAAAGGGATACAGCTTTTCAAAGTTTTCGAAGCAAAATGCAAAAAGTAAATTAATAGCCCTTATAGACTAACAAGCTTTTGGGCTAAATATGCAATGAAAAATATTTCCACAAATTTAAATGCATGAAATGTGAAAACTTTTTAATCCTGAGTGGTCGCAGCGTTTAAAATTCGAAAGCAGATGTACTTTAAATGAAAAAAATCTAATAAACACTTTTACTGAGAAAGTTACGGTTAGTACAGAGGGTGTTCACGAAACTCCTTACCCGGCCTTTTTTACCGCAAGCGTTGGTGGTACACATATACACGAGATGGATAACTACAAAAATGTTTTAAATGACGCAAATATTCATGTTGTAATAGGAACTAGAAATAATTCTTCTAAAGTAATTAATCCATCATCTCTGTTTCACTGGACTAAGTTCTGTGTAAAATAATCTCAAATTTAATTAATTACTCATATTCGATTTTCAAATGCTAGTGTAACTGAACGTTAGACTAAGTGTGCGATTTTTCGTTTTTTATGAAAGGCAGATGTTATCCGTTTTTGGCTAAGAAGGAAGGCTGTTATTTTACACGCTTAGACAATTCATCAGATAACTTACTTACTTAATTTATCAAATGGCTAACTTACAATTTATCAAATGACTTGAATTTATCAAATGACTTAAGCGTGTAAAACTTTACTTTTACACGCTTAGACAATTTATCAAATGACTTAAGCGTGTAAAACTTTACTTTTACACGCTTAGACAATTTATCAAATGACTGCAGAATCAGAAATATTATTCAAATATTTATTAAAAAATCATTCTGTGTTTGTTTTATCTAGTAGCAGAAAAAACAGACGATTTTAACCCCCGAGAATGCACGTTGTTGCATTATAAGCTTTGACTTGCGTCAATTAAAGAAAAATCTCAAATTTAACTTAAAATTCTCGTTTAATTTTTAAAACTCAGTGCAAATTAACATTATGAGGACATGGAGCTCGAAAAAATCGTCATGTCCTATTTTGGGCTTTTCTATTCTGACTTTCTAGACATGGCAACTAGAATCGTTCCATTTCAGGGTTTCTATTTTGAAGATCTCATTAAAGTTGAAAGAAAGACAGTGATGACCGTTCGGGCTTTTCCCATTCCTGGAGGTGGGAACAAAAATCCTGCCATTTCAGGTTTTCATCCCCTTCTGCAGGTGCTCTGAATGAGAACATAAAAAATCGTATCATTTCAGGCTTTCTATTTTTAATGTTTAATTATAGTTCATAAGGTATTTTCTCCTCCTTTCTGTATGTCTTCGTAGTGTAACTGGAAGCAAACTCAACGCGTATTCTAGGGGTCTATGGTTTCTATCCCGGTGAAGGCCTTGCACATTTTTCACATTTTCTGCTTCAGACTCATGGGAATGCACTAGACCAGGGATGGGCAAACGTTTTCGTTCGCGGGCCAAAAATCGAAAAAAAAAAAGTTCAGCGGGCCAAGGTAAATTTTTCTAAAATTTTAAAAACATATACAAGTGTTACAATTTAAATATGTTAATGAGAAGAATGAAATTGCGCTTTCATTTTTAAAAGTTTCTTATATTGAGGTTCGAAATGAGATGTACTGATTCTAAGGAACTAGGCTATCTGCTCATTTGTCACTCTACTTCTTAAATAATTCTTTCTAAGGTTCATTGTTCAAAACACTTGTTCACATATATAAGATGAAACAAACATAGCACTAATTTTCTGGGCGTGAGATATTAAATTAGGGAAACGCACTTTCGATAATGATGGTATATTCTTTGAAGACTGCTACAGCTTCATTGCAGATGAGACACACTGGTTTATCTTTTACAACTGTAAAAAATATTTCTAGGTCCATTCATCATTAAAAGTATGGCATTCTGAATCAACTTTACGTTTTTTAGTAGACATTTTGGGGTTGAAATATTTTACGAATAACCCAAACAAGCACTAGCTACGCTATACTTTTAACAATTTCACCACTATTCACAATGATGCTATATGTCCGCAATCTTTCTATACGCAATGAATAATACTAGAATTCGCGACAAAAGAAAAGACCGCTGGCTGGAGCGTAAAATGCGCAGTCTGCCAAATGTGAGGTCTGATTCACTTATATTGGATTCGTATACTTCTCCTCGAAAAACAGATAACGATTCTTAAGCCAATCTACAGCATAACTACTAAAGTACTTCCTCGTTTAACACTTTACCGATTGAAAGGTGTTTGTGCTTACTATTTCCGTTGATTTATGTTTTGTAAAACAAAAATAGAGACAGTAAAAAGATCATCAATCCTTTGAACAAAAGGAAGAGAAAAAGTAATATTTAAATAAAATAGAAAAGGAGATGGAGATATAATATTTAAATATATATTTCTTTTAATTTGCCTCGGACCGGCAAATTAAGATTTTATCCGCGGGCCCGATACAGTCTTCCAAGGGGCCGGATTTGGCCCGAGGGCCGTAGTTTGCCCATCCCTGCACTAGACGGAAAAAAGCAGGTGTTCGTAAAATATGGCTGGACTAAATGAAGCATGTGTTATACACAGTCCAGTCACATTAATGTGACCATCTGTCAAAAGCCAGAATAACCACCTTTCGCAGAGCGGACTGCAGGAAGGGAGTCACATAGGTCCCTGAAGGTGTTCTCTGGGATGTTGAGCCATGCCGACTCTAATGCCGTGGCCAGCTGCGCTAGATTGATGAGGATCCATGGCGCGAACAACTCGATCGAGATGGTCAAACAGATGCTCGATTGGGTTTAAGTCAGGTGAGTTTGCTGGCCAGGGGAGGACGGTAAACTCATCCTGGTGCTCTTCGAACCACGCACGTACACTGGCAGCTGTATGGCACCTCGCATTGTCCTGCTGGAAGATGCCATCATCCTGAGGAAAAACAATGCGCATGTAGGGGTGAACATGGTCCGCAAGGACAGATGCGTACTTGTATTGATCCATTGTGCCTTCCACAATGATCAGTGAACCTAGAGAATGCCAGGAAAACATTCCCCAGACCATAATGCTCCCGCCTCCAGCTTGGACCGTTCCGGCAATGGTTGCAGGGTGGTTCCTTTCAGAGGTTTCACGCCTTATACGCCAACGTCCATCTGTCCGATGGAGCATAAAACGCGATTCATCCGAAAACGCAACCTGTCGCCACTCAGTGGACGTCCAGCTGCTGTACTGGCGTGCAAATTCTAGCCTTCGCCGTCGATGAACAGCAGTCAGCATAGGTGCACGAACCAGGCGTCTGCTTCGGAGGCCCAGACGCAGCAATGTTCGCTGAATAGTACTTTGGGAGACACTTTTGGTAGCCCCTTGGTTCATTTTGGTGGTCAGTTGCTCAACGGTAGCCCGTCTATCTGCCCGAACGCATCTCCGCAACCGTCGTTCGCCTCTGTCATCTATGGCCCGTGGTGCACCACATTTGCCACGTCGCTGATTTTGGACAGTCCCATTTTGCCACGCACGGTACACTTTTACCACGGCGGCACGCGAACAGTTCACAAACTCAGCCGTTTCGGAAATGCTTCCACCCTTGGCCCGAAAGCCAATGATCATGCCCTTTTGGAAGTCGGATAAATCGCTTCGTTTCTGCATTAAGCCAACGATTGAAATGTTTTCCGAAGCCCTCACACACCCTTTATATACGCTCAACTGCACTGTGCTGCCACCTGCCTTCTGTGATTGGTTATTTAACTCTGACATGGAAAGTACGTGGTGGTCACATTAATGTGACTGGACTGTGTAATTTCATTCAGAACTGTTTTCAGGTTTAAATATATATGTCAACCAAAACAGTTCCTTTCTCATGCATATGGGTGAAATTGAAATTTTGGAAACTGCAGGAAGTAAGACATCTCTACGTAAAAAAAATATACCTTTCGTTTTGAACAAAAATGTACGTTTTAGAACTCGAGATGGGTATGCCGAAAATCAAAATGTTTCGGAGGTTTGCTTTTCAACGGAAGCAGCATCACGCTAAAGGACAATGAATAACTGTGTGCTCCGCATATCACTAAATTGAAACTTCTAAAACATTTTGATTCATACAGGAAGCTCTGAAAGACAGGAATAAAATGGGAGTCGTTTTCTTACCCATCCCACAAAGAGAGACTGCAAGGGCACGATAGTCAAAAAAACCCGAAATAACAAGGCCATGACGTGAAATAACCGGGAAGGCATTGGAAGGGGAACAGCAGGTGTGTACTGGAAGACACTAGACTAAATGAAGCATGTGTTATCATTTCGTTTAGAACTTTTCTCAGTTCGAAGTATACCTGTCAAGGAAAAATGCAAATGGCTGAAATTTAATTTTTGGAGGCTGCAAGATGTAAGCTATCTGTGAGTATAAAGGATATACTTATCGTTGTAAACAAAAATATAAGTCTTGAAACTCGAGATGGGTATGCCGAAAATCAAACTGTTTCGGAAGTTTGCTATTCAATGAATGCAATATCATAGTAATGGAGAATGAACATTTGTGTGCCCCAGGTATTGCTAAAATGAAAGTTCTAACATGCATTGATTCATCCAAGAAACCCTGAAGGAAAACTGACCCTAAAGGAAAAGACTGAACTGGGAATCGTTCTTACCCTCTACATCAAGAGAGGCTAAAATGTCACGAGTTAAAAAAGGCCTGAAATAGGACATAATCGAAAAATTTTTTAATCCAGCAGGAAATAAAAGCCGCCCTAGGATTCACTTTTCAAATTGTTGCCGGTTCTCTTTTCAAATTGTTGCTACAAAATATTAGAGACCTGCACTATATTTAAAGAAATTAAATAAGGAAGAACTGCATTAATTTATGTATGTTTCTCGCACTGTGAAAAAACAGCGGTATTTAGAGGCATCAACTTTTGAATATCGTAATCCTCCATTCGAATATAGGCATCTGGAAGCCTAATTTGGAATTTGTTTTATTATCTATTTCATATTTTGTAAAACTTTAACGAATTTTTGATTGAAAAACTCAACGATTTCAAAGCAAGCAATGGCAACACTGTAGGGAGAAAAAATTTTATCTCCAGCGCGCGAGACTGTGTATCGGAAATTTTAAAGATATGCTCCTTTTAAAATTATTTTGCGATATTGCTGTTGAATTGAATTTTATGTGATTTAAGTGCGAAGAACATGATATTTAATAAATAAACATAGAGTGCGAAACGTTAAAAAAACTCCCCTTTGGACGTCATACAAAATCTGAGAGTTTTCAGACTTTTTTTTAATAAGCCGATTTTAAATTTTAAGCAGATAATCTTTTATTTCCGTCTGGAATGTAGTTCTCCAGCGTTGTAGAGAAACATGCTACCGCTGTGGTTAGAAATTCAGAAATGGGAGCCAGAAAGGCGTAGTCGATACCAAGCGATTATTTATTTTAGACGAACATATAGCTATTCTATTATTGTTTGAAACAGAAACATAAAAAAGATTCTATAATCACTGAAGAAAACCTGAAGTTATGGAAAAATAATTGCTAGTATTTTTAATAAATTTGGATAGAGGCTAGCTCTTCACATGCCAGATTACATATTTCGACGTTTAGTGGTCAAATGTAAGAAGACTGCAGCAGTCTAGCTAATTTGAATTACTTTATAATATCGAACTTCAAAAATGAGTAAATGAATCAGTACATCATTCCTATTTTCCTGGTGACCTATTTTCCTATTCCTGTGCAGGATAGGGAAAAAAGTCAAATCTTTCCTGCTTTTTTACATTGTAAATGAGCCGAAAAAAAGTCACATCTTTCTTTCTTTCAAATAATTTTAACAAAGTGCATAAACCACATTTTCGTTATTACCGAATTATTTTCGTTATTCAACAAATATGCCAAATTTAAAAAATGCGTCAATATATAAATTTGTAAGGTTTTAGTTAAACTAACAAAGTTTTATTTTAATTTGACTTTTTCTATCTCTTCTCATTTCAACTTCCCGTTAAAATAAGCGCGCGTTTCAGCTTTATGCTAATTTGAAGTGGAGCCAAGTTCTGTTTAAACGAAAGGTAGAAACCTTTCAGTGTGAGAGAGCTTTTAGTCTCAGACCACTGTTAATCTATTCGACGTTCGCTTGATTAGCTAGTATTTAAATTCTAAGCCGTAGCGCTGTTACGTTATTATTTATTGAAGTAATTCTAAGCGCGTCAGTATTAGTTAAATCTTGCTAGGCACCATTTAGTTTAGAGGCCAACCTCGCGTTTAGAGCTCTGTGAGCAACGATTACTTAATTTCTAATTAGTTTTAGTTTAAATTACCTGATTGTTCAGTTTAGACCCAAGTGGCGGGCATTATTTTCTGTATCCCTCCCGAGTTGGGAAGTGGCAGTAAATAATTGTGGTTTAATAAAAGAGGATTTTAAATCGTTCTTACGTATAGTTATTCCACCACTTAATCACAGTATTCTACCACAGAACATAGCTGCATTCAGCCCCCTGTTCAACATCAGGACTTTAACTACTACACGAAGATGTTCGCCAAGAATATGCACCGAACATTCAGTGCTGACAAATTCATGTATATCTTCGGAAATTTTGAATGAAAAGTTTTAATTTTTTGCAGGTATGCTTAGAAATACACCTACTTTAAGATGACTGCTTTAAGATCTAAGCCGCACTTTCAAGATGTGAGAAACGCAATTTGAATTTCGTCAATCGGCCCAGTAGAACGGAAGATATAGAACTTTTTTTTTTCTTTCCGCTGTGTACATCATCAGCTCTCAAATCTGATATATCTGAGATGCTAGTAAAAATAGATCAAGTGATGGAGAATTTTCAGAGAGCCTGCATTTCTGAATTTATATGTATGATCATTATGGAGCTTACTATCTATAACTTATTTGGAATTATAAAAGTTAAAAAAATTATAAGAAATTTTTAGTTGAACAGAAGTTTATAATGCTTCATGTTATATAATAACTATCGTAGATTTTTTTTAAATAATGCATATTTTTTCAAATTAAACCTTTATGTATGTTTTTGGTTGTAAAACGTAAAATTCAATCTTATAACCTGCATTCTGGCTATAGTCTTTTAATTAACTTTTCAAATACTGTAAATAATAAATCAGCACATCACTAAGCTTACCGTTTATTAAACTTATATCTAATTGTATCAGTTTTATTCAAATTCTTCACTTCATCTTTAAATTTTAATTATTTCCTTTTTATTACAGTAGGTAAATTAAACATAGCATTAATTTACAGAGGTTTGTATAACGAAAACCTAATATTTTTGATAATTTAAATGAGATAATACACCATGTACGTCTTTACATGTGTAAAATATCTTTCTGATAAAGTTCTTTTGCATTCAAAGAAAGCTTTCAGACCATAAAATCAGTCTCTGAAAGAATACCGATACGACATTTTGAAGAAAAGGAAGGACATGATAAAATTTTGTGTTCATTTCCTGTCTCAGTTAATTCCTTTCCTTTCTCTAAGTTGGAAGTTTTTTGGGAAAGAGGGGGGGAATTGTCTCGGTTAATCCTTTGTTTTTCTCTAAGTTGGAAGTTTTTTGGGAAAGGGGGGAGAAATGTTTGCTTAATTTTTTCAATGAAAATAAGGATTGCAATTTTGTTGATGATTTTCTATATTGTTCATTGTTTTTTACAAAGAATAATTAAAAAATGCTACTTAAAAGCATACGCGATGTAAGTAAACTGTTGTTTTATGAGGATTCCCTTTAGAATGCTTACGTTCGCTTAGAAATTAGGCCAGAATGATGGAAAATACATTAACAAAATTAAAATACGAAAAATAAAACTCGGGCTCTATGCTATTAAAAGTCATAACCTCGGTTAATGTTAATACAATGACCAGTAGATAATGTAAGCTAATTGGCCTTAAGAGTGTCCTTGTAGATGTTGTGAAGTTTGAACTAAACAGTACTGAAATGCTGTCAATGGGTCATAAAGAAGTGACTTTGTTTGAAAAGTTTAAATAAATCATCGTCGTGAAATTCTTAAAGGGAAAAAAAAGCGCGATAGAGGACTCTTAGTTTCCTTCTCAGTAATGTAATCAGATTTCCATGTCCTGCTTTATCACATTATACACAACGTCTGCTTTGATGCGCTGAGCTTGATACATCGGATAAGATCCAGCCATAACAGTTTGACATCAGTGAACTCCCATCCACTTCCATTTTGCAGAACTTCGCTAAAGTTGAATTTACTTTCATATACTAAGATAAATACTAATTAATTTAATAAAGAAATAAGTATATAATATTAATTTTGTCTCAAAAATCTTTATAGAGTTAGAAAGGTCTTTTATTAATTAAACTAGAGCTGCAGTTGTTAAATCTTAATAATTATTAATTCGATATGTTGTAAATTACATGTACTTCTATATACTAGATGCATTATTAGTGCAAAGGGGTCTTTGTCTCTGAAGGACTATTCTTTTCGTTTTGCGATTTTGCGTCGAATCACTCTGAATGTTCGTTTTGCTTTTCTAATTGTTGCCACCAAATATTGTCGCCCTGTATTATATTTGAAGAAATTAAATAATGAAGAATTTGCATAAATGTATGTATGTTTCTCGCACTGTGATACAACAACGGTATCTAGAGCCATCCAATTTTGAATGACGTAATCCTACTGCGAATATGGGCATCTGTAAGCCAAAATTTGAAATTTGTAATTTGTTTTATTATTTATTTCATATTTTGTAACACTTTAACGAATTTTTGATTAACAAACTCAAGGATTCCCAAGGGAGCAATGGCAACGCTGTACAGAAAAAACCTTTTTATCTCCAGCGCGTGAGATTTTGTATCGGAAATTCTAAAGATATACTCAATTTAAAATTATTTTGCGATATTGCTCTTGAACTGAATTTTATGGTTTAAGTGCGAAGAACAGGATATTTAATAAATAAAGGTAACACACAAAATGTTAAAAAAACGCCCCTTTGGACGTAAATTAAAATCTGAAACCTTTTAGATTTACTTTTTTCTTTTTAAAATATAAATTAACTGTTTGAATTATAAAGGTTAGCGTTTATTTCTTTCATGCTCTTTTCTGGCATCGATTTTCGAACAACGTTGCTTCAGCACAATTTAATTTCAGTTATTTTTTAGCCCAAAAGGGCTATTAGTCTCGAAATTCATCAAATTTCAAATGTTCAATTAAAGCTAAAATAGCAAAAACTCTTCCTGGCATTCATTTTTGAAGAACGTTGCTTCAGCAAAATCAGTTTCTGTTTTTTTTAGCCCAAAAGGGCTATTAGCCTCGAAATTCATCTTAGTTCAACACAATCAGATTTTTACCCCAAAACTGTTATTACTTTCGAAACGATATTTTGCGTTGTCCACTGTAAATGCGTTGTTTCACTTTTCATTCCAGTCTCTTGCTATTCGGCAAAATTTAAGATCTTTCAGATTTAATCTGTCTGTTACTGATAAGCAAGCAACAGATACAGTTCTTAAGAACATTATTTTTAAATTTTTAATATAACTGATTTAAATCAAAATGCATTTAATTCACGATATATCTAATTACAAACATTAAATACTTTTATAGAATTACATTATTATTTTTTCTCCTTTTCAAACATACAGAAAATATATAACGTTCTCAAGCTACTCTAAATGTATATTCACCTAGTATCCTATAAAATGTTTCGCTTTTCCATCTGGGCCATTTTTATTAATCATCTCTACTGATAAACTATATTAAACTTTAAAAGAGCCTTTTTGGGCAACCATTAAAATCTGAATTTTGTCAGACTCTTTAAGGGGCAATTTGCTCAAAATGCCTATTAATTTCATTTTCGCATTTTGCGTCGTCCATTATAAAACGGCGTTTCACTTTTCAAATTGTTACCACCAAATATTAGAGCCCTGCATTATATTTAAAGAAATTAAATAATGTGATAAAAACAACGGTACCTAGAGAAATCAAATTATGAATAACGTAGTCCTCCACTTGAATATGGGCATCTGGAAGACCAAACTTGGTATTTGTCTTATTACCTATTTAATATTTTGTAAAACTTTAACGAATTTTTGATTAACAAACTCAACGATTTCGAAGCGAGCAATAGTAACACTGTACGGGGGGGGGATCTTCAACGCGCGAGGAGACTGTGTATGGAAAATTCTAAAGAAATGCTCTTTTAAATATTTTGTGATATTGCTGCTGAATTGAATTTTATGGTTTAAGTGCGAAGAACATGATATTTAATAAATAAATATAGCCTGCGAGACATTAAAAAAACGCCCCTTTGGGCGTTTTACAAAATCTGAGAGCTTTCAGACTTTTTTTTAATAAGCCGATTTTGAATTTTAAGCAGATAAATCTTTTATTCCGTCTGGAATGTAGTACTCCAGCGTTGTAGAGAAACATGCTACCGCTGTGGTTAAAAATTCAGAAATGGGAACCAGAAAGGCGCAGTCGATACCAAGCGATTATTTATTTTAGACGAACATATAGCTGTTCTCTTATTATTTGAAACAGAAACATAAAAAAGATTCTATTTTCACTGAAGAAAACCTGAAGTTGCGGAAAAATAATTGCTAGTATTTTTAATAAATTTGGATAGAGGCTACCTTTTCACATACCAGAGTACATATTTCGACGTTTAGAGGTCAAATGTAAGAAGACTGCCGCAATCTAGCTAACTTGAACTGCTTTACAGTGTCGAACTTAAAAGTCTGAGTAAATGAATCAGTACATCATTCATTTTTATTGCTTGTAGAGGCCACTTGATCGATTTGCAGGGATATGCGCCAAACAGCGAACTAACTCAGAATTATCAAGCTAATTCTCATAAATGTCTGCTGAATAATTTTGTCTGAAATTGTGTTAAAGGAAAAGGACTCCAGAAATAGTCATTGACATTCAAGAATGCATTCCTTAACTGAAAACAGAAGTTCTCACCCATGCATTGTATCAGCCTTGGAATTCCTTCACGGTGAATGAGAATTCATTAGTTAATCGAAAGTTAATGAGTTTCTTTGTGCCACTTACATACACGACCGGGAGGGAAGTGTCTCCTGCCCCACAATCTAATTGTTCAGGGGTGGGGAAGGATTCGGCCGAGAATCCAAGTCTCAATTTTCTCCTACTTCCTGCCATTATAGTGCAGAACGCACGCGAACTGCTCTTCGTAGAGCGTCGACCCTACCTGCGGTGGCCCGACTATAGTGACTCGAGCGCTTAACCAAAAGCCCTCTGCTTTAGGGTACTCCATTGCCCCCACGTCGATCAATAAAAGAACGGTGGGCAGAAGGTGTCTCAGAATGTCGATGGCATGGGGAAAGGGGAAGGTCGACGAATTATCCAGTTGAGTGCGCGGACACGATTGCGCTGAGCTCTGCCCAGATGCTTAATTAAACTCTTTTGGATAACAACAGACTGTCGACTGAGAAAGAATATGATCAAATGTGCCCTGCTTCTACACAAATTTCCTTTTGGGGCGACGGCAACAGACATATACAGATTATTTGATTTAAATAAAGTGGAACATTATACTGTCATATTAGACGCGATAATTCGATTTGAATCTTTAGTTCTAATACTGAATACATTTTATAAAGGCGTGTTCAGCATTAGATGAACAGTATAAATATCCTGAAAAATTCGTTTTGTAAATTTTTCTGCACACCAAAGAAATGTAAAGTCTGCTTGGAAGAATCTTCTGTATTGTCATTACTGCTATCCGTCTCGCGAATATATCAAGGGAAAGAAAGTGTTACGGAAAGTAAGAAGTTAGTTTTAATTTAATTTTTGAAGGTAACTAAGATTGATTAAGACAAACTAAGATTGGCTTTAGATCTTTGAAACTATTGGCTTATTAAATACAATAAAAAAGAAGCCTTGGAAGCTATAGTTCAAGAAAATATTAGCCAAATTAATGACATCGATTAAAACAATTTTCAGAAGTGATAGAAATTGCCATTTTAATTGAACATCTGAGATTTGATGAAATAACTTTAATTAGCAAATGGTATATTTTATGATTTTTTTTAGTCCAAAGGGGCTTTAATATACCTGCATAAATGTATGTATGTTTCTCGCATTGTGATGAAACGACGGTACCTAGAGCCATCAAATTTTGAATAACGTAATTCTCCTGCGAATATGGGCCTCTAGAAGCCCAAATTTGAAATTTGAAATTTGTTTTATTATCGATTTCATATTTTGTAAAACTTTTCAGATTTTGTAAACGAATTTTTGATTAACAAACTCAAGGATTTCAAAGCGAGCAATGCAACGTTGTACAGAAAAAAAATTTTTTATCTCCAGCGCGTCAGCCTGCGTATCGGAAATTCTAAAGATATGCTGAATTTATTTTGCGCTTTTCCTCTTGAATTGAATTTTATGGTTTAAGCTCGAAGAACATGATATTTAATAAATCAAGGTAACACGCAAAATGTTAAAAAAATCGCCCCTTTGGACTTAAATTAAAATTTGAAACCATTCAGATTTTCTTTTCTCTCTCTCTTTCTTTTTCGAATAAAAAGAGTAAAATAATTAAATTAAACTTCTTATTTCTATTTTCACTCAAGACGTTATTTACAAATTAAGACACTCGTTGATATGGCGGGAATTTACGGGAGGGGAAGGAGGAAGAATTAATCCAGTTTTTATTTTCTGTTTATTAGATTTACATTAAAGAGGAGAGAAGGAATTATTTAATTTATTTTCAGGGAGCAAGAACAGTAAAATGATGGCTTCATTTTTTCGTTTAACATTTCTTTCTCTTCCTCTCACTATCTATAAGCAGTAGATGCCGCTTAATTTGATCACAGTTAAAGTTATAATTCGGATACTGTCATCGAATTGCCGCCCGTTTGTACACGAAAACGTATACAATACTTTTTACTGTTTTTATTGTTTTGAATTTATTGTTTTCAACATTTCGGTTGAAATGACCAAAATTTTACAGAATAAATTTTTTAAACTGAAGTAAAGTCGCCAAGTAAGGTCAAAATATATTACAAAAGGTGGCAGGTAACAGAGAAACGTCGCCCAGTAAGGGATTAAGACATAAAACAACTTGGTTTCGATTTCAGTCAAGCATTTAAAATTAAATAAAAAAAATTCCGATATGGACACCACATGACTTCCTTGTTCGGCCTTATAAATTATATACATTCTTTGCTGCACTTCATTTAAACTTATTTCCTAGAATTATTTTGACTTGAATGACCGGTTTCTCAAGGCAAGTTGAAAATGGCACCAAAAATTAAAAATTTTCAATTTAGATACCCTGGTTAATTTTTGTCATAGGAGAGTCGAACTTCTTACAATTTTGTTTTTTCACAATGACTGACTTTCCCACATGTAAGACTAGAAACCAGGAAACAGCATTAAAAGTTATATTTCGTTATTTGCACAAAATTAATCCTTAAAAAAAATTGATATTGCCGAAGCATGAATATTGTCGTGCAAAAAGCTTCTGTAATTGGAAGTAGTGTATGACTAACTGACGATTGCGAAAATAAAAGCAAGGTGAGGATATTTAAACTGTGTAAGGGGGTTTGTGTATATATATAAAGCAATAATTCACTATAAATTACAAAAAGAAAACTCTCCATATTACATTTCCAAGCAACGGAAATTCAATTTAAAAACATCATTGAAAAGGTATTTTTCAGAATTTAAAAAAAATTATAGAATTTTCAGTCCTCCTTGCTTTAAACACAGTTAAGGAAGAACTAAAGTGCCAAAATCAAGAGTAAACTTTTTAAGTATTGAAAAACCAGTTATTGTTATTGATAGCAGATTAATCGACTTATCAAAGGAATAAACCAATCAATTAACAGTAACTAAAATAAGAGAGAGTGTTTCATTTTACTTCCAAGTAAGCATCAAATTATTTGCTAGATTCAAATTGATACTAATCAAAATAAAGATATTAGTCACTAAGCCAAAAGAATCCTGTTAAAAAGCAAATAATCTTTAAGATTAAAATTTTTTCACTAAGAACACAATTAATCTGAACGAGACGCTTACGTCAGAAGACATATCCCCTACACTCTCTTTTCATTTCGAATACAAAAGTAAAAACAAAAGTAGATTCAAGAACAAATTTTAAAAAAATCATAAGAAGATTAAAAGTAATAATCCATAAAATTAAAGTTAAAAACTGTAGTAAAAAAGAAATTTAAAAATCAAACTAGTAAGCCAAAATTAACCAACTTGCCTTAAAATTTTAAAAACCAAATGACTGGAATGCAAGTACGTATTAAGAGATGGAAGCAAAAGGGTTGTTGTAATAAGAAGTTTTCTATTGAAGAAAGTTTATCCTAAATTGGCGACGAAACTACAAAGTTTCTTGGAGATATAATACACAGAAAGTAGGCTGTTATTAAAATAGCGCTAAAGCTGCTATTAGTTTGAATTTATATTCATAATGAAAATAATTAAAAGTAAATTAATAAATCCAAGACTTGCGCTAAAGCTGCAAAGTAATAAAGCAATAATTCACCATAAATTTCTGAAAAATATATTTTCAATAATGTTTTTAAATTGAATTTGCATTGCTTGGAGATGTAAAATGGAGAGTTTTCTTTTTATAATTTATGGTAAATTATATATATATATATATATTTTTTTTTTTAAACGTAAGCAAAAGGAGTAAAATTCTAAAAGCTATCGCCTAAAAGTAAATTTGATATCTAAGTACCAGAGTAAAAAACTTGAACAAAACATAACTAAAAAGTATACATAAAAAGTAAAAACAGTTGTAAAACATTGAAAACCAAAAAGAAGGTATTGAAAAATTCAACATCAAAATTATATATTTATATATATTGTACACGTTTGATACTGCCGATTGCGATAAAAAAGGAAGGTGCACAACTAGATGTCATAGCAGTACCATACAAAAATTTCAACGGCTTATCGTTTCTGCTTATCATTTTTGAGTTATGCAAGATACATAGACGTCATGAAAAATATCCCTTTTCAATTTATTTTAAATCCAGTTTACGATCCATTTTCGAAAACAGTTCTTTATTCTGTGCGTACGTACACAACGTAACGCGAAAGATTCGTCCACATGGATTCGAGATTGTTCAAAATAGATATTTCAGTTGAAATATGATACCCGAAATTTTTCGCGCTTGCAGTACTTCATTTACTTCGTACAATGAAACGCATTTTGGTGTATTTAAAGAACTTCTGCGTTCTATATTTACATAGATTCTTTTAAAGTTATTTCACTTTATTTCGCAATGAAAACAATTTTATAAAATTTTATTTAAGGAAATGAAAATATTAAATGAGTCTTTGTTAAAAATAAATTAGTATTTCTATTTATTTGTAAATGAACACAAAATTTTATTTTAATAAAAGAAAAGTATGTTTTGCATTATTATAGCTGAATAAATGGGTAACATTTAGAAGTCTGAATTCGCAATTTTATGTTTCATGTCAGCTTTTGATTTAAAAACATCATTCACAATTTCGTAAAAACTTGGACTAACGTAATTATTACTAATTTCCGCTTCCCTTTCTTAGCATTCCATGGCTTCTAGTAATTGTTGCTGGGACTTAGAAATGCATTTCCAGGAAGTGGCAACACATTAGCTGATATGATAGGGGGCGCGCGTGGTGAGTATTGAATGTTGTTTCCTCTTATTAACATCAAACAGTGCATGATATTCTATGAATTTATATTAAATGGTGATGACTTTGTTTAATTTTTATTGTTGTTTCTATGAAAAACCAGGTTATTTCAAATTACAGCAAGACTCATTAACGGTTCGTAAATGAGCGTTCGAAATACCTCATTTTCTGACGTGTGGTTTGAATCAGAAGTCAGCTGCTCTCATGAAATCAATAAAATGAGTAATTTTAAGTATTACTACAGATGTAAACATCGAAACCAAAGAATACAACAATTTTCAAAGATATGAAAGCACTCTTTTTAATCTTAGGTAAATTTTCTTTTCAGCTGCATTTCCTTTTTACACAACCCAACAATTTATAAATTATATATATATATATAGATGAGCCTTAATTTCGCCTACGTTTTCGCTTTTATTTTAAAATTTTTGTTTTTATTTTATACGTTTGATACTTCTCTAACGTAATCTAGAATTATTGAACTGAATCTGAGTTACACGAGATCCGTTCTTGTTATAATGTAATATTTACATGTTTTTCATAAAATTAGAGGAGAAAAAGGATTCATTTTCTCACGATTTTCAGTGGTTTTCATGGTTGCCAGTTGGCTAGAGGTGGAGGTCGAGTTTCACGAAAAGAAAAGCCATGGTTACTCTCCGAAACGACAGGAAGTAATTAAAAAAAAATTGGTCAGAATGGTCAGAGTCCATTATTTTGGCAGTATTGATAGATTATGATCATAAAATACCAAGACTTAATTTTGTGGAATTTTGCCAATTTGCAAGTAATTTTCAAGAAATTTCCTAATAGAATCTCTTAAATTTTTGGCGGTCAGTATCCCAACCAGAGTAATCCCGGCCTGGTTAAGTTTAAAATCCGATAAAGTCTATCATTCACAATCTAATGGAAAATACTCGTCGTCTTCAACTTACCAATAAAAAATTCTCGACTCGTAATCCATAGAGAGAGAATTCAATGCAGTAAGAGTTATAATACCTTTATAGGAAAACTCTCTCCTCTTAGCAAAATTTGCCACTCAGAGAAAAGTTCTTGAATCAACAAAGAACCCGAAATCTGAACTCCGCGATCAGTTGCCGCAAGGGTTCCTTTCGCGAACGGCAAAGATCCTGGCTAAATTTTAATTTCTCCGACTTTGGAAAATACAAGTAGCATGTTAGTGCTGCAGGATAATTCTTCTCAGTTGCTTCGCTCTGAAACAAATAAGCGAAAACTCAGTGTGGATTGCAGTTTAGTTTTCTCTCCCCACCATGAAGCATAGCGTCTATGTCTACATAAATTAAATCTTGATTATACTATTTTTCAGTCGCTTCGTCATTTTAAAAAATGCCATTTGAACTTGCATGTAAATTCTTACCTTACAAGCTGTACATAATAAATATCATTCTGTAAAGCTTATTTTAAGCATATTTATTAGTTATTTATGCCAGTTTTGGGGACATGATACTCTCTATTCCCATTCCTTTTTATTTTATTCTATTTTATTTATTTATTTATTTTTAAATAGATGTTTTATAAGCATTATTTTCCTTTCGTTTGTTCCATGCATGCAGATAAGAACCTAGATCTTTTTTTAAAAATTCACAGTTAGTCCAAAACTCTTATTAATTCTGAAATTTCTAACAAATTTTATTTTTTACACACACACACATACAAGAAAGAAAAACAAAGACACAAACGACCCAAAAAAAAGTCTGAAATATTTCAGATTTTAACCGTTGCCCAAAAAGGGTTTGCTAAGGTTTTTACTCTCTAGCTGAGCTCAGAGTATACCAGTCTGCTCCTGCACTCACTCCTCCTAACCTTTCTTGTGTTTCTTCTTTTTCTTCTTCTTTTTTATTTATTTATTTATTATTATTTTTTTTTTTTTTTAGTCCAAAGGAGCTTTGTCCCTGAAGGGCTATTGTTTTCGTTTTGCGATTTTGTGTCGGAAACATTAAATGCCGCTTCACTTATCAAATTGTTGCCACCAAATATTACATCTATCTCTGTATTATATTTAAAGAAATTAAATAACGAAGAATGTGCATAAATGTATGTATGTTTCTCTCATAGTGATAAAACGACGGTACTTAGAGCCATCGAACTTTGAATGACGTAATCTTGCTGCGAATATGGGCATCTAATTTGAAATCTGGAATTTGTTTTATTATTGATTTCATTTTTTGTAAAACTTTAACGAATTTTTGATGAACAAGCTCAAGGATTTCAAAGTGAGCAATGGCAACGTTATACAGAAAAAACATTTTGATCTCCAGCGCGTGAGACTGTGTATCGGAAACTCTAAAAATATGCTCAATTTAAAATTATTTTGCGATATTGCTCTTGCACAGAATTTTGTAGTTTAGGTGCGAAGAACATTATATTTTATAAATAAAGGTAACACACAAAACGTTAAAAAAATCTTCCCTTTGGGCGTAACGTAAAATCTGAAAGCTTTCAGATTTTTAGTCCAAAGGGATTTAGTCCCGAAGGACTATTACTTTCGTTTTGCGATTTTGCGTTGAATCATTCTGAATGCCCGTTTCACTTTTCAAATTGTTGCCACTAAATGTTATCGCTCTGCATTAAATTTTAAAAAATGAAAAATCTGCATAAATGTATGCATGTTTCTCGCATTGTGATAAAACCTAGAGCCATCGAATTTTGAATGACGTAATCCTACTGCGAATATGGGCATCTGGAAGCCCTAATTTTGAATTTGAAATTTGCTTTATTATCGATTTTATGTTTTGTAACATTTCAACGAATTTCTGATTAACAAACTAAATGATTTCAAAGCGAGCAATGGCAACACTGTACGGAAAAAGAAAAACATTTTTATCTCCAGCGCACGAGACTTACTGAAATTCTAAAGATATGTTCATTTTAAAATGATTTTGCGATATTGATTTTGAACTGAATTTTATGGTTTGAGTACGTAGTACATGATATTTAATAAAAAAAGGTAGCACACGAAACGTTAAAAAAACGCGCCTTTGGACGTAATTTAAAATCTGAAATCTTTCAGATTTTTTTTTTTTATTTATTTATTTTCTAAGTCCAAAGGAGCAATTTGTCTAGAAGGACTATTAATTTCGTTTTGGCAATTTACGTTGGTTTACTATAAATGTCGGTTCACTTTTCAGATTGTTGCCACCAAATATTAGAGCTCTCTATTATATTTAAAGAAATTAAATAATGAAGAATCTGCGTAAATGTATGTATGTTTCTTGCATTGGGATAAAACAACGGTACCTAGAGCCATCAAATTTTGAATAACGTGCCTTTCCACCATAATATGAGCGTATGGAAGCCCAAACTTGGAATTTGTTTTATTATCCATTTCCTATTTTGTAACACTTTAGCGAATTTTTGATTAACAAACTCAACGATTTCAAAGTGAGAAATGGCAACACCGTATACGGAAGAAAAAAAGCAAAAAATTTCTATCTTCACCGCGAGAGACTGTGTGTCGGAAATTCTAAAGATACAATATGCTCTTTTAAATATTTCGTGATATTGCTATTGAAATGAATTTTATGGATTAAGGGCGAAGAACATAATCTATATATAAAAGAAGAAAGTCTGTTGGTTTGTCTTCTAATAGCTTAGTCACTACTATAGCTAGCGTCACCAAACTTTCTACAATCCTTTTCTGGGTCCTGGAAAAGGTCGACGTCCACTCCCCCCCCAAAAAAGCTAAAATCAGAGATATTAATTACAAACTCGGAAAAACGATAATTGTCGCCTTCATTTTTCCTAGTGGCAACAGTCTAGCAAGCTGGAGAGGAAAATCTGCTTTACTTCGAAAGTTGTTGCCACTGCTCGCTTTCAAATCGCAGAGTTTGTTAATAAGAAATTTCTAAGTTTTACAATGAAATAAAAATAGCATTGACAAACATTAAATGCATTCCAAAAATTCGTGGGAAGCCATTTAGCCTGCGTACGACTTTAATTAGCCGAGATATTAATTAAAAATGAGTGCGAAACATTCGTTTTCGCACTCATTTTTCCGAGTGACAAGTCTCGCGCGTTTCAGATAAAAATGCTTTATTTCGAAAAGTGTTGCCACTGCTCGCCTTAAAATCGAAAATCATTAATTTTTTTTGTTAATCAAAAATTTGTAAGTTTTACAAAATCTCTCTATATAAGGAAGAATGTCTGTTTGCCTGTTTGTTTGTTTGTTCGTGTTATTGATTTCTGAGTAATTATGATGAATTTTTTGTCACATTAAATCTACTAGAATTGAATATAGGTGAAATATCGGATAGAACTTTAGCTTTTACGACCATTTGATTAGAAAGACGAAAATCATTAAAAATTGCCTGCCATTGTTGCTGATAAAATGAGAGCGATTTAAATTATTTTTTATCGAAATTTTTTATGTGGGTTCCATATTGCATCAGACCGAAATATGTATGACTGTGAATCGTATTTTTTGCGTCGTTATTAGAGAAGGATTACAGCGGTATCATTCTCTCGGTTGTTAGATGTATTACTCTCAATCTAACTTAACTGCCATCGAGTACTTCCGCTAGTATTTAGTAAAGCTAAAAAAAAAAAATAAAAAAAAATTAAAAAAAAAAAAAAAACACCTTTTGGGTGTAATGTAAAATCTGAAAGCTTTCAGATAGTAAGATGGCTAACAATTTCTTTTTAATATTCATTGCACTAAACAGCACGTACAATTCAACAACAATATCGTGAGATATTAAAAAAAAACATATCGTTAGAATTACCGAGAGAATGTTAGAAATCTCTGTACCTATTTTTACATAAAGAGAAAAGTACATATTTGTTTTAATGAGTCCAGGTCGTGTAATTTATAAAAATATTGAATATTTCTAATTCAATACATATCCATTTAAATTCCATATCCATTCTTATTTTAATACATATCCATTTAGATCAATCACATTAAAAAGTAGAAAAGGAATATTCTTAAGAACTGTGTTTATTATTTTTACATCGCTTAGTTTATTACTGAGTAACCTTTTAGATTAAATTTGTTGTTATTGTGAATAATATCGCTTATCTGATATCACAGAGAGTAATGCCGTACCGAAGGTATTTGGAGTAATCCCTTCGGTACGGCAGTCAGACTCGCTAACCATTATTGGGCGGCAGAATTATATTTGACAGTATCTTAGGCTTTAGAGAATGGCAGCATGCTGGCGCAAGTAGTTTATTTCTGGCCGGGGCAATACATTACTTTTGTAGAGCCGAGTTTTAAAATTAAAACTGAAAGATAAATGTCGTCTGTTTTTCCGAATGACAACAGTCTCGCGCGCTGAACATAACAATATTTTATTTTGAACAATGTTCCCATTGCTTGGTTTGAAATCATGTTTGTTAATCGAAAATTCATTAAAGTTTTACAAAATATGAAATGAATAATTAAAGTAAAACGTCTGAAAGGTTTCAGATTTTAACGACAGCCCAAAAGAGTTTGTTAAGGTTTTTTATGCTCTCGCTGCACTCTACCAGTCTGCTGTTACACTTACGCATAGTAACCCTTTGTGGCGTTCTACGGGTTCGTTGATTTGGAGTAATTGATGATAACACTTGATGAAGAATCAAAACACAATTTATTCGCCAGTAAACACTATTACACAGGACTATCTATGTTTACATTCATCGAAAAGCTACGACAAACACACTGAAACAATCAGCAACACAGCTTTAACGGCTATAACGGTGAAGACAGCTTCACGGCAAAGTACAGTTCCAGACTTGGTTGATCGCTCTCAAGCTAATCTCTGAACTTAAGACACTAGTTCCTTCCCGTACAGGCAGGATATTAATAGCTTTAACCTACCTCCAAGAAGGTTCCTGAGAAAACCGCTAAGAATGCGTGCTAGAATGTTCTTGCCTCGTCTATGTCATATCGCCAAATGGGCGATTTCCCGCCAAATCTAGTATCTCTGCATTTCCTTTCAATTTTCTGGCAGCTCTAAGTTCGTCGTTGACTCGTGCTACTCAGCCGGCAGAATTCTTTCTCCGCTCCGCTAGAGAAGTATCATTTTCCACCCGCTTTTTTGCGCCAAAGATATCTCACCGTGCAGCCGTTGGGCATTTGGCAGCACTTTTTAGTTTTATTATTAAGCATCATTTCCTTGGCATTTACGCCATATACAGTTTAACAGCAAAATTATAAAAATTTTAAAAGCAGCATAGAAGTACGTTTAGAATTCCCGATATAGCGTTAAGCGTTGACATACATTTGTCTGTTTTTTAGTCTTTTCTCAGTTCATCATATCAATGTTTAGCTTTGTTACTATGATGGCTTCGTAAAACTTTTTTTTTTTCCTTTTTATTATTAACATTTTGTGTGTTTACTTTATTTATTAATTGTCCCGTTCTTGGCTTTTACGCTACATAAAATTAGATTCAACAGCAAAATCACAAATACTTAAAAACAGCATATCTTTAGAACTTCCGATACACAGTATCGCGCGCCGGAGGAAAAAAAATGCTTTTTTCCGTACAGTGTTCCACAGCTCGTTTTGAAATCATTGAGTTTGTTGATAGAAAATTCGTTAAAGTTTTACAAAACACGAAATAGATAATGAAACAAATTTGAAATTCTCAATTCGGGCTTCCAGGTGATCGCGCCCGGATGGAAAACTACGTTATTCATAATCTGATGGCTCTAGGTACCATTTTTTTTTTCACAGTGCGAGAGACATGCATACATTCATGCAAATTCTTCATTATTTAATTTCTTTAAATGTAATACAAGGCAATAATATTTGGTGGCAACAATTTGAAAAGTGATACGCCGCTTACAGTGATTCAACCCAAAATGCCGTTTCGAGACTAACGTCACTTTTGGGCTAAAAAAAAAGTGGTGACAGAGACAAGCCACGGAATTATTCAATGTAATTTCTTATGACTGCAATCACTCATCATCAAGGATTATATTGTGAGCCTAGCAGCAATGGTTAAACCAATATAAGGATCGTATGCAATAAATAAATGAAAGTATAAAATATGAGGAGAAAAAAATCTTTAGTGGAAAGAGCTGACATAGCATGAAAAAAATCCAATGAAAAAAACCTATGAAAAAAATCTCTTTTCAAAAAAGAGATTTCTTTCATAGGTTAACAAAAATACATACAAAACAGTACAACATTTTGAGGCTATTTATTTCAAAGTGCCACGTTAGCTCTCTTAGCTCAAGATTCCTCCTTTTTATTTATCTATCGATCGATCTATATATACGCACAAATTTTTATATTTATATGAGCGATTTTAATATTTCCTGCTTACTCAACATAGGAAGTGAACAGATAAAGATCTGCAAACTAAGAGTTTGCTTTAGAAAACGGGGCTTTAGTTGCTTTGTAAAAGAAACCTTTAAAAAGATCCCCATCGAGCACTGCCGTCATAGCTCTGTCCTTTTGGCAGTTTGCCAAACTTTTAAAAACCCGGTCTGGAAGGGTTGACGCACAGAGCGGGTTATTAAAATAGAGTTCACAGTCTTTCATCTAACATAACAAACCCATAAATAACGTTTCGAAATAACATAATATTTCAAAAGCTTTAGACAAAATTAGACAAAAAAAATTGAGTTAAATTTGAAAAATGCAGCGTATTAAATAGAACAAAGCTTGTAAGCTGATTCTTCAGGTTTTAGTTTAACTCTGAAAAGTATCGTAAACTAAGCTTCTTGATGCATAAAACGTGGGAATCCACAAAATATGGAAATCGATTTTTAGATGAATAATATACTTGTACGCGCATATTTGCTCATTTATACATATATGGCTCTCGATTGGCAAGCTCTCGATTCTCTAATGAATCGAATAATGCTTTAAATTAAAACAATAAACCAATGTAAACCGTGTAAAAAAAAGGGGGCGCATGTTACATCAATAAAAATTTTAACACCTGAACTACTCTTTCCGCCAACTCGGTCCCCCCAAAAATTAATTAATTAAAAAAATCAAATAAATAAGTGGCACTGGCAATTCAGCCACTGATAGTATATCTATCATATTTCTCCCAACTGGTTAATTACTAAGCTTCGATGAGTTACTGGTTTTAAAAACCTGCGTTTAGAAATCGCGCATAAATTAGGTTGGTTGGTAATTTAAATTTGCACATGGAGCACAAAGCACATAGAGATTATCTGCCTAAGGAAAGGAATGCCTTCACGGAGGACTTTTCTAAGGTAAAGTGGCTCTTATTCACGTTGCACATGGTGAAAATCGCAAAAACCACGCAGCCAACTCTTTTGCCTTGAATGTTTACTGTAATTTCTCCTTTCCGTATTTCTAATCAGAAAGCAAATTAACTTTGTGTGTATTTAAGCTGAGGATTTTGAATCTTTAGATGAGGGGGCTTCTGGCAATCGCGTCTTGCTGTTACTATTTTTAATCAGCTGTGTTTAAAAATTATATTCCGGCTTTAGCATTCTTGGTAGCGGATGCTTTAAATAGCGTCGGTAAAATACATAATCCAGCTTATTTCACTTAATGTTCAGTCTTAGATTACATTATCAACGTTAGAATTTAATTGCTTGTTCTGTTAGTTTAAAATATCCACAAGTTGTGTCTGTATGCTCAAACTGAGGGTAAAATAAAAGTTTATTTAAATCTTCTGTATTTTTAGAATTGTTCTAGGTGTAGCGATAACTTGCTATCTGTCCAGTAGGGTGTGCAGGATTTTAACTCTAAAACTTTTCTAACTTACAGTTAGAATAGCAACCCTACAAATTTTAATTTATGTGATTTGAAAATATTGAAAGTACTATTATCATATTCTCAGACACAAACAGCAGAGTTTTGCTAACGCGTTAATTTTTAAATTACCAAGGTGTATGTGCAAATGAAAGTTCAATTACGTTTGCTATTATTGTAATCATTTGGTGTTCTTGGAATCTAAGCCAAAGACGGGTGAAAGACTGAAAGATGCATTACTCATCAGGAGTTTTCGTTCAAAGCATTAATAAAATAAAATATTTATTTATTTACTTATTTTTATTTATTTATTTGCTTAAAATTTAGTTTTTTTATTTTATAATACTTGACTTTTGGGATTAAAAAAAAAAGGAAAAATTTTAATTTGTTCAGAAACATGGATAACATTTTAACAAACTTATAAGGTATTTCTCCCGCCTTCTTAGCATGCCTTCGTGATGTTGTGGTCAGCGCCCTCGGCGCGTATTCGAGAGGTCCGTGGATCGAGTCCTGGTGAGGGCATTGCTCATTTTTCTTGACGCCTGCTTCAAAAAAAAAAAAAAAATCGTAATGGCTTTACAGTGGCGCCCGAACTAAAAAGGGTGGTAGATGATGATTCTCTACCACCAGAATTTGGCGATTGGGTCCCCTAATCCCCAGTCGTCCTTTAAAATGGGAAGTATAAGGTATTTCTCCCACTTCTTAGCATGCCTTCGTGGTGTAGTGGTCAGCACGCTCGGTGCGTATTTGAGAGGTCCGTGGTTCGAGACCCGGTGAGGGTATTGCTCATTTTTTACGCCTCGAGCATTAAAAAAAAATCTAATGTCTCTATAAACTAAATGTAGGATGATAAATTTGTGTAAAGCCGTGGTACAGAGATAAAATCGTGGAAAATTGTTTATGTGTATATCATTCTAAATTAAAGCATGGATAATACAACTTTCTCATTTATATATCTTTTCTGACCGGTCCATTGAAAGACGTATTCACCATGCTTTACGATATTCTCTCTTATAATGCAGAATGCAGTTTTCAAAGGCATCTTGACGAATACTAGGTGACAAAGTACTATTTTGAAAGAAATGCTATTCAAATAATAATAATAATAATAATAAAAGTATGTATATTGTTGCATTCGTACAGATTGAACAGATTGAATGCACAAGTCCTATAATAGGTTAATAAAATTTATTCTCATCAAAAGAAATATATCAGAACTCTAGAATTTTCCTCAGAAATATTCGTACAGGTGTTCACAATATCACGCCATATAATCAGTAGTTATACTTCAAACTACTAAAAACGTTAAATATAGCGCAATGCAAAGCTTATTTAAAGAGAATAACTCGGATTTCTTAATTCACGCGGAAATAACAACTCGCAACAACAGTAACTAAGCAACCAACTAAGTTTTTCACGCTCTCGCAGTCTAGCAGTTTGCAATCACTTCCTAACTCTTCTTTTTACTCCAAAGGGGCTTTCTCTCTGAGGTACTATTGCTTTCATTTTGCGATTTTGAGTCGAATCACTCTGAATGTCCATTACACTTTTCAAATTGTTGCCACCAAATATTATAGCTCCGTATATTATATATTTGAAGAAATTAAATAGTGAAGAATCTGCATAAATGGATATACGTATGTTTCTCGTATTTGTGATAAAACAACGGTACCTAGAGCCATCTAATTTTGAATGACGTAATCCTACTGCGAATATGGCCATCTGGAAGCCCAAATTTAAAATCTGGAACTTGTCTTATTATCGATTTAATAGTTTTTAAAACTTTAAAGAATTTTTGATTAACAAACTCAAGGATTTCAAAGCGAGCAATGGCAACGTTGTACAGGAAAATATTTTTTATCTCTATCACGTAAGACTGTGCATCGGAAATTCTAAAGATATGCTCAATTTAAAATTATTTTGCGATACTGCTGTTGAACTGAATTTTATGAATTAAGTGCGAAGAACATGATATTTAATAAATAAAGGTAATACACAAAATGTTAAAAAAAGTCCCTTTGGACGTAATTTAAAATCTGAAACCTTTCAGGATGTTTTTCTTTTATTATTTGTTTACTTTCTTTTATACATCGTTTTAAATTTATTATAGTATTTGAATAAAACTTGTGGTAATCCTTCAGATTTTTTTTTTTTTTTTTTTTTTGTCTCTTTAGATTTGTTTAAGCATCGATTTCTTGGCAGTTATCCCACATACAGTTCAACAATAAAATCACAAAATTTTAAAAGCTGCATAGTAGCATATTTTTAGAATTCCCAATAGAGTGTTAGAGGTTTTCATGTTTATAGTCTCTATACTATTTCTTTAAAAATCAGCAGCCTAAAATAGTTATCATGTAAAAAAAAAAAAAAAAAAACAGTCCAGCTAGTGTAATTTCCTAAAATTATTGGATATTTCTAATTAGACATCTCATGATTTTACTACATGTTTATTTAAATTAGTTAAATGAAGAAGTAGAAAAAAAATATTCGTCAGAACTGTGTTTATTGCTTTTAATCGCTTAGTTTATTACTTAATAATCTTCCAGATGAAATTCAAAAGTATCTCAGGCTTTACTAAACGGCAGGCTTACTAAATGGCTCGGGGAAGATAAAAGTATTTTATTTCCGGTAGCAGCAGCACATTGCTTTCATAGAGCCGACTTAAAATTAAAATTGGACGATAAATATCTTCCATTTTTCCGAATTACAACAGTCTTGCGTATTGGAGATTAAAAAAAAGAAAAAATTCGTTGCCACTGTGGCGTTGCCAGTATTGCCACTGCTCGCCTTGTGCTGCCGGTTTGTCAGTGTAACAATTTCGTTTCCCATTCCGTTGCAGTCTGTTGACAAAAAATTTGTTAAAGTTTCACAAAATATGAAATAAATACATAAAACAAATTCGAAATTCAGATTTCGATCTTCCATGTGCACATGTTGAGATAAAGGACTATGTTATTCAAAATTTGATGGTCGTCATTTTTTTTACAACGCGAGGAACATGCATACATGGAGATACTTCATTATTTACATCCTTTAAAAATAATACAGAGCGGTAACAATTTGAAAACTGATATGCCTGTTATAAGCGAACTAAAGCTAAATCCCATTTCGAGGATAATAACCGCTTTTGGGTTAATAAATCGTTAAAAAATGCGCCCATTGCTTTCCGTGCGCCTAAATCATTCAATCGAACGATGCATAATTTTAATCTGAAGTGTAAAGAATTTTCTCCACCTTGAACGAATTAAATTTAAGAGCTGGCAATTTGCCAGACAACGTAAATGATAACTAAATGCTCACGTAGTATCAGGTCTGAAACCTGCTGTAGCATAAAGTTATCGTAGCATCACCCCAAAAAAGGGAACAACTAAGCTGTAAATATTTCTGAAGTCAAATTAGAATTTGCATCTAATAAAATAAAACATTTAATTTTTAGATAAAGTTTAGGAGGAAAAAAAAAAGAAATGCACCTGTTATGTTGCTATGGAATTTCGTTATTACATCAGGCTTGCTATTTGTTTTAAACCATAATGCACAAAGTAGCCCCCCGGACGGTATAGTGGTCAGTCCGAAATCGAAGGTCTGAGTTTAACTTCCACATAAGACTTTGTTATATGTCTGTTTATTATTATTATTATTATTATTTTCATTCCCTCTCTTTCGCAGATGTTATATCAGTCTTCCTCTCTGGTGCAACCTGGGCAACCTTTTCGGTGGTGAGACGGCTAAATAACCGATGGCTTCAGCCGTACCTGACGAATAATTAACGAGCCCATATCCAGCCGTTGAAGGAAAGCGTAATACACGTTTACTGAGAGAGAAATTCTGCAGTCGAGGCGCATAATATGCTATGTCATGAAACTACATTATTAATAACATTAATAGCATAGTATACTCGAAAAAGAAAAAAATATACGTATTAAAAAGTACACCTTCTTTTCAAATGTCCCCTTCTCTTTCTTCCGCTGATAAGCAACGCATTCTAACTGTTGAGAGGATAAATGAGAAAACGGCCGCGTCAATTGGCAGTTTGCCAAAACACCTTCATGCCACGCTTATCGAAAGATTTGGCATTTCGCCAGGAACTAAAGTCAGCAGTGCTTCTTCAGATGTTAAAAATTAAATACACGTTTTTTACCTACAACACAGGTTCTAATACTTAGATGACTTACCAAAGAAAAAAAAAAAAAAAGCAAGTTCTGTTTAGTGTGATATATTTAAGTAATACCGTGAATAAGACTAATGACTTTTATTTCTTTATTGCTTATTCACTGTTCGCGATTAAAAAAAAAGTATTCTTGGGCTTTTTAAAATTGAAATGAAAAACATTATTGGCTTGATTAAAGAGTAAACAATTAATGCAGAAGAAACATATGATACATAAACCAGACAAAAATATATTAAAAAAAAATTTAAAGCTTTCAGATTCTACATTACGGGGCGCGTTTTTCTTTTTTTAACGTTTTGTGTGTTTTTTTAACGTTTACCTTTATTTATTAAATATCATATTCTTCGCATTTAAACCATAAAATTCAATTCAAAAGCAATATCGCAAAATAATTTTAAAATGAGCATGTCTTCAGAATTTCCGATACACAGTCTCGCCGGCTGGAGATAAAAATGTTTTTTTTCTTTTTTCTTTTTTCTTTTTTTTTTTTCGTACGGTGTTGCCATTGCTCGCTTTGAAATCGTTAGGTTTTCTTAATCAAAAACTCACAAATGCTTTGCAAAATATGAAATAGATAATAAAACAAATTCCAAATTTGGGCTTCCAAATGCCCATATTCGGGTGGAGACGTACGTTATTCAAAACTGGATGGCTCTAGGTACCGTTGTTTTACATACATAGATTTACGCAGATTCTTCATTATTTAATTTTTTTAAATATAGTACAGGGAGATAATATTTGATGGCAACAATATGAAAAGTGATTCAGACTTTTAAAGTTTTCGTCGCAAAATGCCAAAACGGAATTATTAGCCCTTCTTGGTTATCGGCCTTTGGGCTAAAAAATTATAAGTTAGGTATATTAAAAATTATATCTATCAATATATTTTACATTATAACATTTAGGTATATTTTAAACTATATCAGTTAGATACATTATTAAAAAATATACAGATAGAAATTATTAACAATTATTAAATTATTATTTTTTTTCCATTCAAATCGCGATTGTTAAGCAACTGCGGTCTAATTTGAAAAATAAATTAAATTGCAACATGCAGTATACTACATCTGAAACCGAAACAATTTTCTGTCTATAACGCTGCGTTTGAAACTTATGTGGCGAGATACATTAATTAGCTGGAGATCTGGAAGTGCTAGCAATTGATATTTACACTGTCCATTTTCAATATCAGTAAATTTCGCAGTTACTTTATTATTTCTATTCATTTTTAACTGCTCAAATGCAAGATTCATTTCACTTTACCATTGACTTAACGATATATGAAAAATTATGTTAGAAAAGGCGATTTTTTTCGTCTACGACCAGATAGTTTATTTTTCTTGCAAAACTAAAATGAAAAGAACAGTAATACTGAGTCATTCTCATATTCTTATTTCAATTGCTGTGAAAATTTTAGATTTAATATACTTTTACATTATCTGCAGAACTGACCAGAAAAAGAATCAAACGAAATTAAAATGCATCCAATCAATCTTTCTTTTTTCGAACAGTCTTTCTTTGTGTGTCCTTTTCTTTGCTCCTTTTAATCAAAAACGTAGAGCATTTCGTAGGTGTAGTATCGCTTAAATTCGGTATAGCTCTTGAATTAGCGGGAGCCGTAGTACGGAGTGGACGTAAAAGTCATTGCGGCGTGCACTCCCTCGCCAATCGGTTAGGTCTCAGCTGTCACGTGACTTAAGGTTTGTAGCAAAAAGACTCAGGGTCACGTCATAAAAGTTTCCTGGAGCTACATTTGGCACTTTATCACTCTGTTATGGAAACGTTTTTGAACAAACGGGAAAAGCTGGCAGGGAATTTTATTATTAGCAGCTTTGAAATTTCAAATTTTTCAGTCATTTCATTCATTAGTTTAAATAATTTTAACTGTCTTCAGAATAAAATATTTTAAAATTATTAATGGATTTTTAAATAGCTAAAAGAACAATTCAGAAAACTTTTTTGTGATCGTTGATATCGATTATCCCAACTGAGTGGATCCAAGACGAGGTTCGATAATCGATTTTTGTATTTGAATAATGCATTTCACTTAAACCGTTTATTCTTAAATTTCACATTATTTATTAAGTAAAAATTCATTTTCAAGCATTAAGAACTTTTGTTTGCTATTAAATCTTATTTTTCAGCAACTTGAACAAGGCCCAAAAATTGCGCATACTTGTCTAACATTTATAATTATTAATCCTCCTAATCTACAGCTAACACAGTTATTCCTTCATTTTTCTCCATATTTGATATAATTAGAAATAATACGATAAAAAAAACTTTCCCTTCCTCCCCCTCTTTCTCTCTCTCTTTTTCTCTGAAAACTAAAAGACTAGTAAATTGACTTCAACATGCAAATCTGAGAAAAGAGGAATCAAACTAGGAAATAATAAAGAGCTCAGATCCAAGACGTAAATTTTTGAGTACTGAGGCGCAAGCAAAGATTTCGAAAACCCATACCGCATGTGCTGCATTCTTAACAGAATTTTCTACATGCGATTCAGTTACACAGCAAAGTGTTAGAACTTGTCTTATTAGGCGCTCACCAAATTTAAGCCCCGTAACTACTTATAAGTTCAAACATTTAGATGTATAAGCTTCAAGGAACCCAATATTGGTAGCCTCTTCTTATATCGGAAATGAGAAACAGAATAAAAGTTCAGTTTCAATAAGTTCAGTTTCAATCAGCTCTTGCATATTTTATTTCTAGATTCTTCTCGGAATCTGCGTTGATCTTTGTCCAAACAAATTTGAGGAATTCGGGCAAACGATATTCGGATGATTTAAGGCTCTTCAAACACATTTAAAATAAATGTTTTTGAATCAGTATGTTCATAAATGTAGATTTTAGTAAATGCCTTAAAGACACACGTTAAAATTCCTCAGAAGTTTAAAATGCCATCAATACCCAAGATTTTCGAAAAACAAGCTTACCTTACGACTATTGTACGTGGGAACAGTTTTTGAGTTTCAGAACGAATAATAAAAGCGGAGGTGCCTACATTATAAAATTTAATAATCGATTTCCATTGTCAAAAGTTTAATTGAATAAATTTTTAAATTTATCAAGGGGGGCACGTTTTTATTATTCGTAATATAAAATTTCACTTAAACTTTCTGGGGAATTATTTAATCTTTTGTTACCTTTAAACTGTTTGATAAATTATTTTGCTCCTTTTGGAAATTATTTTGTTCCTCATTAATTATGAGTTTTAAAAGTTTATTTTATTAAAAAGAAAACTTTTGCATTTATTTTTATTACTAAGTCAGAAAACTCTTATCCAGAACTTCCCTTCACTCTCCTCGTACTTACTTTTTACACAGGAACTGACACACAGGGGTACATAGTTCACGGGGGAAATTATTTTGCAGGGTCTGAATAGAATGATTCAGCTTATGAATGCACTGGACGAAGCAGGGTGAATGCCCTTGCGAGGAAACTTGACAACAGATCTGGCAACAAATTAAAATATGTAGAACCGAGAATGCAACAGTAATATTAATGAAAAACCTAATGAAAAATACACCATTTATTCTTTCCTATTTTTAGATAATGCGCAATTTGAATACTTATTGCATTATATCGCAGCAAAAAACTTATTCTAATAACCTGCAGCCCATAACTGGTAGTTTAAATTGATTCCTCGATGAAATTCTTTTCCCAAATAAAATGCACGCAATAACTAGTCAGATCAAATTTATAGTTCATTAACATTAACCAGAAAACGAAACAATTAGTGCATTCATATTTTATTCCAGATGCAGGATAGTATGGCAGAAGAGGCTTGATTTCTTAATTAGAAGCACCGGAGCCCTACGGAAGAGTGCCAGGAAGGAAGGGGAAAAAAATTAAATAGCTAAAATTAAAATACTTAAATAATTAAAAGAAATGCGAAGAGATAAATAGACATTTTATACATTATTAAATTAATTAGAAATAGTTAAGTAAAAAAAATCTTCGGACCTCGTCTTATTAGGACTCCGGCTGGAATTACAATTCCACTCAGCAGCTAAGGAGTAACTCAGCTGACACATGTAATGTATTGTTTCAATGGATGATAGATATGAAAACCTTTCATTTTTTTAAGCACACCAATGAAAAAATATAAAACGATCAAAGCGATACTAAGAAGAATGGTGAATAGTGGATTCTGGAAACAATATGAAGATATGTCAGGAAATTTTAACAGAAAAGCGTAGCTTTGAAAATAAAGAGGGAAGAGTTCAAGACTTTCCGATGGCAATGCCCTGTAGATATAATTCTAGCCGTCAAGCAAAAATTTCCCTGAGTACCATCCGATAACAACGTGAGAATAAACGTGACTCCTTTGTACAAGTTACAGTAGTGATTCCCGCATTTGGTTACATCATCAAAAAAGTCTGCAGAATCTCTGCAGTAGGAAGTCTCTAACGTTGCATGTGCATGACCAGAATGATCAATTTTAGCACTTTCTGGAAAGAAAAACTTACCCGTTGTTATAAATTCATTGCATTTCTTGGAGAATAAGTCTTTGCCATGTGGGTGAGGGCTTTTCTTTCCTTAAAAGTCTCAGTCTTTGTCCAAGGTTTGCGTTCAAGAGGCCTGCATCCAGAAGTTAGAATTGATTTCTAAGGTATATTTATTATTAAAATATTTTTTTCTCCTGAAATCGTGGTTCATTTGCATAAAAGAAGTGTCGGAGACCTTTTATTTAGGGCTCCAGTGCGCTTCGGCTAAAATTATAACTTGTCTGCAAATCTGAGAGGTACCGTGGTCGGGCTCCGGTGGGCTCCGGCGTAATTTAAGCTGTGGCAGGAGAGCCTTGGAAATATCAAAAGTACAGTGATGAATGTTCTGACATTTTACGTGATTTTAAATAGTGGAATTTCATACGCACAAGTTTTGAAAATAGTAACTGTATCGAAGAATGTGCGCTTTATTTTTGGTATATCCGTACAGTACACGTTTTTGCAGAAAACATTCTGATAAACTGAATTAATTCATCAAACTGACACATACCAATATATATATTTCATATGGAATTTAAGCGGTTTTCAGATAAAGGCTGCGTAAACCTTTGCATTGAAAGGTTTCACGGGATCGAAAATACAGCAGTCTAAAAGTTAATGTTACTTGATTCATTTTTACTTCCTTATACGAACTAAAGGAAGTACTGTAATCGTGAAACATTTGGGGTATCATATTTCAAAAAGTCAAAGGAAATATCCACTTTGAATCCTTTTGGACCCATTTGAATTGTAGGTTTACTGTTCAATATCATTGAAAAGATTCATGATCATTCAATTTATTTAGTCGTGCTATCTATCAGAACCGTTCAAGAGCTATTTAGTCATCTATCTTTTTGAATATTCTACAATGAATGATTCTAAAATGTTCTACAATATTTTACAGTGAACAAATTGTTCAATATTTGGACATTATATGCTTTTAAACGTACATAATAACCATTTGTAAAGATACCTAACAGTAATTTATTAATAGTACAATCTTTCTGAAACACGCTGTAGGGACAGAGAGAGAAATATATAAGAAAAGAGAATTTTCTAAAGTTCACTAAATTAGTTTTAATAATAACTAAATGAAAATTAGGTAATCTACGTATTTCTTCTATATGGTGCGTATAGCTGAGTTTAGGAAGATAATAAGGAAACAGGAAAAAAGGAACTCCTATGCAGCTGATAAGGGGAAAGGAAAACTTGGACGAAACGTCATTTGAGCAAAAAGACATATAAGCCCCTCTCCAGTTCGGGGCCCCCCGCAATTGCGGGTGTTGCGGAGCCTCTAAACAAGCCCTATGAATTTCAGTATGAATACTGAAATACAGTACTAGGAAATGTTCTTCTGAAATTTTTTGTTTCCACAGCTTTCGTTCATATGTATCTGGAATTGTAAACACGGTGCAATAAAAAGAGAAATTACCCAGACTCTGCCCTTAAGAAAGAACAAAAAACTGTAAAACTGCCGACGGGCGTTAACAAAACTAGACTGGAAGACAAAATTGACAGAACCACCCAAAGAGAATGAAAGACTGGGGAAAACCTAAATTCAAAGAAAGGGCCTCAGGCCTTATAATGCACAGGAAAAAATAGTCGAAGAAGAACATACAGAAAAAGTTTCAGAAAACACTATAATGACTGAAAAACAAAACACAGGACTGAAGTAAGAATTTCGTTTAGTTAAAATGTAAAAATCCAAAATAGTCTTTTCCTTTGTGTTAAGTTTTGCGAACTTATCGAAGAGAAAAATATAAACTTGCACATCAAATCGACCGCACGACCTTGCAGAATAATATTAGACCGAAATTAATCAGATTATTCAAAATTTAGTCCGAAAGAATGACCGAAAAGATAAAAACATAAACTAGCTTGTTAATGCTCTTTTTTAGATGGTTATACAAATTCCATTACCGAACAAACTTTGCATTATTGATTGCATTCTAAATTAGTAAGAATTATTAAAATTTAGAAGACTGAAATAATATCCCATTTTTACTTCCTTGTACGAAGTAAAAAAGAAGTATTATAATCGCGAAAAATTTCGGATATAATATGTCAACGAAAATATCCATTTTGACCGCTATCGAATGCAATCTACGATGTTTTTGAGGGACATTTGTACGTAAAGACAGAATAAAGGACTCTTTTCCCCCAAAAAAAATTATAAAACAAATTTAAAATGGATTCTGAAAAGAATTTTTCATGGCGTCTGTATCTCGCATAACTCAAAAACAAGTAGCCTCAGAATGTTGAAATTTTGTATTTAGGACTGCTATAACATGTAGATGTGCACCTCCTATTTTGGTTTCAAGCAGCCGCACCAAAAGTATATAAATATGTCTATATATATCCACTCTGTTACTCGGCTCAGTTTCTTTAGTCTTATATGTTAACAAAATGTACTTTTTTTGCTTTAAAAAATGATTGAATTATGTTGTTCTTATCTTCCGGTTAAGGTTTTTATGCCTTTAGTAAATCTGCATGCAATATTTGTACAATTATCAACAATTTAAAAGTTGTTTATGTGCGGCTAAGCCTAATTGTTGTTACTATAGCAGCCATATTTCATTTGAATATTACATTTGTTCCCAATCTAGAGAAACTATGAATAGAATAACTTTACTAGAATGTAAACAACAATTTACATTCATATTACATTTGAAACTTAGCAGAATAGTGGATTTGTTGCCAATCTAGAGAAACTAAGCTTCCCCACAACAAAGATAACGCCTTCTTTTATTACTGCAAATTTAATCATGCTTAATCCATTCTGGAATTTATTCCAGGAAATAAGGATTTAAGATTTACTTCATAGTTTTTAATATAGATATTTTGAGTTTTTATGTATTTTTGCCTTGTCGCGAATCACGAAATGAGATCTGAATGAATTGAATGAGAAATACAGAACCGTCTGTGAAAAACTTTTTTTGTTTGTTTGTTTGCTTGTTTGTTTAATCTTTTTTATACACCGTTTTAGAATTATCATAGTATTTGAACAGAATATATGGCAATGAATAGATAATTCTTCAGATGATATACATAATTTTTGTGCATTTTGAGTTATAAAATGAATGAGATATAACGCTGTTAAGTGAACCTAGCGCCACAGTGTCGCTATGGTAAACACATATAGTGAATTTTAAGCAGTGCATTTATTCTATTGTGGTTTGTGCGTTATCGAAGAAGTTGATTTAATTCAACCAAATATGTTTAAACGAAATGCAAGAAAATGCGTATAATTTTGATATTCGGTACAAGGAAGTCATATGGTGTACACATCAGTTTTTTTTTTAATGTAAAGCTAGCGAATTTGATTTTAATGAATTGTGTAATCTACGATATTTCTTCATCCTAACCAGTATTACCTGCATCAGTATACCATTTTGTTCATTATTTTTTTCTAGATACAAATACCGCCGCGAACTAATTAGAGTTAGAAATGAAAAATATTCGAGTACAATTGGAAGAGATGTGAAATCTCATTTTCATTTCAAAATTTCTGTGCCAAATGTTATTTATTATTTAGTTGAAAATAGAGCTGCTTAAGCAAAGGGATCATTTCGTGGAGGATTTTCCAAGGAAAACTGGCTCTATTCATGTTGTACATCAGAAAATGTTTTCTCAATATTAAGGTACAGATTTTTAAACACATTGCGGTAAAAAGAAATAGCAAACCATAAAAAAATATGTTAATAAAACAGAATAAAATAATAATAACATTGTACTAACATAACAGTTATACTAACATGATGGTTATCCTAACATACATTAAATGCATTATTGTATTAGGAAATTTATTCTAGTTTCGGAAAGATTTCCTACCTTTCATATACCTAAAATGATACTGATCTCAAAACATTCAATATAATTTCAATTTTTTGCATAAATCGTCTTTATTAGACCTCCACGGGGCACCCCTCCCTTTCCGTGTAGTGTCTAAGGAACAGCATGTAATAAATATAAAAAATCGTCTTTGTTCAAAAGAATTTAAAAAAAAATTAAAATAAATAACTTATTTTATTTGTTATACAAAGTTACAACTGCAATATGACAGTTTGTAACAGCGGAAGAAGATAAACTTTTTTCCACCTGCATCTTAATAGACTGCTGCAATGAGTTCATTTAACTGTCCTTATTTGTATTCCACTGACCCACAAGCTACTAAATGGATGAGACGGTTGGACACTGGTAGGTGCTCAAATTTCGGCAAGCGGGTTGACTGCATGGACATTTCGTTGTTTCTCCTTTAGGTAGCATAAATACGATTCGATTTCCCTTAAAAATTCCTCCATGAAAGCATTCGTTGTCTTAGATAGATAACCTTAATGTGCTAGGCCATTCAAAACAATCCAATCCAATTCTAGTTTGAGCTTTTCTTTTATTTATCCAATTTCAACCAAAATATGCTGTTTATGGACAAAAATCTAGATTGTAATGGGAAAAAATCTTGCACTGTTATAAGTGATGGTAGAAGAACAAAGTTTATATTTTATGCTTGTCGCTATTGCCAGCGATTCTTACTAAAGAAATATATACTAACTCATTTAATTCCGCCTACGACTAGCAGTGGATAAGTAAAAATGCTTATCAGTTTATGTCATAAAGTATTTCTCCCGCCTTCTTAGCATGCCTTCGTGGCGTAGTGGTCAGCACGCTCGGCGCGTATTCGAGAGATCTGTGGTTCGAGTCCTGACGACGGCATTGCTCATTTTTCATCTCTTCTGCTTTAAAAAAAAATACCTAATATGTCTACAGTGGCACCTGAACTAAAAGGTGGTGGATGATTATTCTCCACCACCAGGATTTGGCGAACGGGTCCCCTAATTCACAGTCGCCCTTTAAAAGGGGGGAGTATAGAAGGTATTTCTCCCGCCTTCTTAGCATGCCTTCGTGGTGTAGTGGTCAGTACCCTCGGCGCGTATTCGAGAGATCCGTGGTTCGAGTCCCGGCAAGGGCATTGCTCATTTTTCATCTCTCCTGCTTTCAAAAAAGAAAAAAAAATCCTAATATCTCTACAATGTTGCTGCTGCCTTGCCTATGAATTTTATAAAAGAATGGTTGCCAGAGCCTCAAGGAGGTTGGACTTCTACTTTCTACCCCGATTTTGAGGCACAGCATTCCCGGGGGGTCCCAGGGTCTCCCACGCCTCTCTCCTTCAAACAAACCACACGAGAGAACTTTCGGCTTGCCATATATTTAGAGAAGTCCCATGCAACAAACGTTATACATTTACTAACATCTATGCCTTCTCCGGGATTCGAACTCGGGCCCTTCGGTATAGAAGCTATTAACTATTTCGTTTGGGCGGCCAGCAGTTTAGGTAGCACAAAATTTAGAAGCAAATGTTATGTAAAAATGTGAAAGCAGGCTGATTAATTGTATTGTTACGAATTTCACATTTATTTGGCTATTTAGAATTGTAATTAAAATTCCTTTTTATTTCCCCGTGCAATGCAGACGATTTTTGAAGAGAAAGCTACGTCGAAGAAAAAAAAAAACAATAAAAATAAAAGAGCGCGTGCATTTAATGCTTAATAAATAAATATCTCGTAATTACTGTTGCCATCCAGAAAAATCTAGAAAAATCGTAATTGTTTTACTGATAATTAAAAAGCTTATAAAAGCCGATTTGAAACACCTCATCTCAGTTGTTGTTGTTACTGTTGAAACTGTAGCTGTAAAAAGCGAACTGCTGTTTGTTTACTTAATGCTGTATTGATTGTAACGATTTCGCTGTGAGATAAAATTATTTTATCTGTTTTGAACTGAGTTTTTGCTAAACGTTTGAGATATTGTGATATTGTGCGAATATCTGTGAAGAAATATTTCAGCATTTTAATTTATTTCTTGTGGAAAGAATAAATTTTTGTTAACTTTTTAACGACTTGTGCATTCAATATATAACGAACCCGTACGACGTAACAGTATGGTTGATTAGTTACTTTAAACGGATATTCAAATAATCTGCTGTCACTTTTAATCTGAGTTATTGCGTGTTGTTAATTATTGTTATGAGTATATTAGCATTCACCTCATAGTCTGAAGTCTGAACTTAACTATCTTCCTCAGAGTTTGTTCAAAAGTAGGGTTGTGATAGACAGATTAACATGCAAATCATTTGGAAGAGACATTACTTTGGTTCGGCTATATATTTCCTCATTTTCTTTGTAACAAATAGTGATTCATGAAATCAGGACATTTAAAAATGAAAACAATTTTTGAAACGCGCATTTAAATTCGAAAATTTTGGGACACAACTCAATGTACAGTTACGTTTATAAGGTAAATGTACATCGAGGTTCAGGCATTGGGAAAATCCATTTTAATTTGTAATAACAATTCATTTATAAAACTCAAAGCGCTTGATCCCTGTAAAAAAATAAAAGAAACAATTTTAAAATAAATAGTGACTAATTAAACTGAAATAAAATGTTAAAAACATGTAAACAAAAAAATAATAGAAAATTTAATCAATGTTATTAACAAATGGTAAAATAAAATAAATGTAACCAGATTATATTCACCTTCATATGGGGATGCTCGACTTCTTTCCTTTTCCTGTATCTCTAACAGTTTTTGTATTTTTAATTCTCAGGGTTTAGAGACTATAAACTTGCCGTTAGTATAAGCGAAGCTTGCTGTCAGTAATTTATATCAATGATAGTGTTGCTAATGCTAATCTATCTATATATATAAAGAAGAAAGTCTGTTTGTTTGTCTTCTGATAACTCAGTCACTACTACAACTATCCTCACCAAACTTTCTACAATTCTTTTGTGGGTTCTGGAAAAGGTCGAGGTCCACTTTTTTCCAAAAAAAAAAAAAAGCAGCTAAAATCAGAGATATTAAATCAAAATTTGGAAAAACGATAATTTTCGCCTCATTTTTCCGAGTGGCAACAGTCTAGCAAGCTGGAGATGAAAATCTGCTTTATTTCGAAAAGCGTTGACACTGCTCGCTTTCAAATTGTAGAGTTTGTTAATAAAAAAAAAAGTTTTTAAGTTTTACGATGAAATAAAAATAGCATTGGCAAACATTAAATACTTTATTCCCGATTCCAAAAATTCGAGGGAAGCCATTTCGATTATTCCCATCTTCGTACGACTTTTAATCAGCCGAAATAATAATTAAAAACTCTGAGAGAGCTCATTTTCGCATTTATTTCTCCGAGTGGCAACAGTCTCGCGCGTTGGAGATAGAAATGCTTTATTTCGAAAAGTGTTGCTACTGCTCGCTTGCAAATCGTAGAGTTTGTTAATCAAAAATTTGAAAGTTTTACGAAATCTATACATATAAAGAAGAACGTTTTCTTGTTTTTTCGCTTTATTGATTTCTGACCAATTACGATAAATTTTTTACCCCATTTAATCGACTAAAATTGAATATAGGTGAACTATTGGATGGAACTTGAGCTTTTATGGCCATTTGATTAGAAAGACGGAAATCATTAAAAACTAGGTGCCGTTTTTGCTGCAATAATGAGAGAGAATTAGCTTATTTTTCTATCGAAATTTTTTATGTGGGTTCCATATCGCATCAGACTGAAAAATGTGTGGCTGTGAATCTTATTTTTTGCATCGTTATTAGAGAAGGATTATAAGAGAAGGTATCGTTCTCTCTGTTGTTAGGTGCATTACTCTCAATCTAACTTAACTGGCATTGGGGACTTCCGCTAGTAAGATATATTTACATGAATAATAGAATTTCCTAACGTTACTGTAATCAATTTCATAAGAAACAAATGAAGGAGTTATTTCATTTGGGCCACCAATGCTCTCCAGCTGAAAATAACTTGTGTTTTTTTTTTTTTTTTTTTTTAAAAGTAGAAGCAGGCTGAATTTAACTACTAAATATAATTCTTGCAGTTAAGACTTTTAAAAAATTTCAGCCTTTTTTCTTAAATTTTTGTATAGTTTTAAAAGCTCGAGGGATTTGCTTTCTGTCATATCTTCATTATACGTGCTGCTTTTGACATTTACTTTTAAAGATAGGGAAAAAGCTTTCTTCTCACTTCAACTTAACGTTAGATATTTGATACGTTACATATAAAACTTAGCAATGTTTCTGAGCTTTATAATATAGTCTCATTGATATTATACAGCAAGTTTTTTATTTAGCTTTAAAAAAGATATTAATTGATCTCAGTTACCCTCTTTAGTGTATATCTCAAAGTATGGCCTTCCGTTATGAGATGGCTTCAGATTTATTCAATAGCTATTAAAATGAATGCAGCAGATACATATACACTGAGAATAAATATTGCTATGTAAAAATTAATTAGGAATCAAAACTTCAGGAACAAGAAAAGTCTCTATTACAGTCAAAATCTTTTTATCAAGCTTCAACCAGTTTCTTAATGTTACTTACCATTAGTTTTGGATCATATCGCTAGTAGTTCCATCAGTTATTTAATACCCAAGAAAATAAACAAATAAATAAAATAAAAACAAAGCTTTAACACATGGATGGTGATAATCCAAATTCTTCCTGGGGGGGGACTACAGCCGACGAGTAGTCAAATTCACTTCCTTTCTCTCCCTCCTTTACCGGAAAGGTCACCGAAACTGGGAACCGAGGAAACGGGGTTGCGCATTGCTACTGAGAAAATACCAAGGGTCAAGCACGCGTATTTTATTCTGTAGACAAACGCTGGGCAGGAAAATATAACATTACACAATTTTTCATATATTAAAAATGAATTAGGGTTTCATTTTATATTTACACAATTCAAAATATTTTACAATGTAAGATACTTTAATGTGCTTATGTTTATCTTTATTATTCGTTTTCTCACCATATAATAACTTAGCTATCATTAAATTTCAGTCCCAGAATAATTGCAGAACAGTATTGTGGTGCCTATGTTGAACGACAGATGGCGCTGACTTGGATGAGGGAACGGAATTCCATGTAATGTGGCAGTTGGCCTCGAGACGTATTGAATGAATAACGACGCTAGATTTAAAGACGTAAACAAAAGTGCATCATAGAAGCGAACTAAATTTACATAAACTTATTTGTAAGAAATGTAAATACTTTAAATGTAATTAAATGTGCTGTCCTTTCAAGAAGTTTCTTAGATGTCTTTTTAAAAAAGGTATTACCCCACAATTTATCAGAAGTGGGATTAAGGAATGCTTCAAGCAATTATTGAAAATCTACATTGATGCTGATATAGAACGCCATAATTAACTAGCTGGATTACCAATTGAATGACTATTCGAAGCTTGAAGGTATGTAATTTTGTTTTCATATTTTAAAATGATTTTAAGTGACATTAAAAAAATCTACGTTGCATTGAAGAATTGTAAAGCAGATAAGATTAGAACTTTACATAGATTTATTTTTGATTCTGATGGAGATCGGTCAAACCGAAAGAGAATTAGGAACTTTTCTGGATTTGATTTTGCTTTAGATAGTGACGAATTTCAAAAGAAATTAAAACATGTAGAAGAAAGTTTTTCATTTAATGAGCTAGTTACAATTTCTAATATCCTAAGCATTTCATTCGAAGGCGATAAATCAGAGCTAGCAAAAAGAATTCTATCTTTATTATGCAATATTGAAACATTAGCTGAAAATATAAATGGCGCCGTTACGTCTAGCTCGGATGAATCGGAAACAGAAGTAGAAAGAATACCAAACGATTTTTCAATGCAGCGCAATATTTTCGATAAGAAAAATTCTTCTATACAGTGTGATTATGCTTGTAAAAATGTTATTAATGGAAATTCTATAATTCAGAATGTTAATATTAATTATTCTGATATCGAAAGCACAATTACGAAGTTTAGTGCAGAATCGCATGAAAATGTTTTTCGTTGGATCGAGCATTTTGAAAATACTTCTAAACTATTTAATTTGTCTGATTTGCACAAATTTATTTTTGCCAAACGATCGCTTGGCGGGAAAGCTGCATTATTTATTCGAACAGAACCGGAAATTAATTCATGGTCAAAATTGAGAAAAGCTTTGATTGACGAATTCTCTTTTGAAATAAATTCTGCTAATTTACATGAATTGTTAAATCAAACGAAAATGAAAAATGGCGAATCGGCTCAAGAATATTTCTTAAAGATGAAAGAATTATGTAATTTTGGGAAAATAGATGACGCTGCCTTAATGCATTATGTTATAAAAGGAATAAATGACAGACACGAAAACAAAATGGTACTATATGGATGTAAAAACTTACTCGAATTTAAAGAAAAACTGAAAGTGTACGAAGTAATGAAAGACGATTTTGCAAAAAGTGAAGGTGCTTTCGATAGAACGAAAACGAAACATGATTTTAATGATAGAGCTAATTTAAAAAACGAAAATGTGAGTAAAAGTAAAGTAAAGAATGATGGTAAATCTGATATTAAATATAATAGTTTCGAAAGTCGTAACAATAAATTTTGTTTTAATTGTGGTTTAAAAAATCATATCTCTAAAAATTGTATTCATAAAGATAAGGGAATTAAATGTTTTAAATGCAAAGCTTTCGGTCATAAAGCTTCAGAATGCTCTAAAACAAATTCTAAACAAGAAGTAGCTAGTGTGAATGTTAATGTTGAATCAAAATTGAACAAATTGGTAATGATCGGTAATTTAAAGGTAAAATCTTTAATAGATACTGGAAGTCAGGCAACATTGCTTAGAAAATCTGTTTTTGATAAATTAAATGTTAAAGAATTAAGTCCTTCGAATTCTACTTTGATGGGATTTGGGAAATGCCGAGTAGAACCATTAGGCTGTTTTAAAGAAAGTATTCAGATTGATGATTTTAAGTGTAGTGCTGACATTTGTGTAGTAAACAATGATGCTATGTCTTGTGACGTTATTATAGGACTCAATGTGTTAATGCAGGGCGAAACCCTAATAAATGAAAATGGAGTTACGATTAAAAATAAATCACTGTGCACAAAAGAAATAAACACTTTGTCTGTTCTTCCAATTGATTTATCTTACGATGAAACTGAAGTAAATATTGAACCTGATGTTCCAAATATTTTCAGAGATAAGGTGCAACAATTGGTTTCGAGTTATGTACCGCGTAAAACTAAAACAACGAATATAGAGATGAATATTCTGGTAAAAAATAATGAACCCATATTTCATCAGCCTCGCAGGTTGCCATTTTCAGAAAAAAGAATTGTCGAAGCTCAAGTAGCTGAATGGTTAGCACAAGGAATAGTAGAACCTAGTTCTTCAGAATATTGTAGCCCCGTTGTAATCGTTAAGAAGAAAAATGGAACACCTCGTGTATGCATAGATTATAGGAGATTGAATAAAATAGTTGTAAAGGACAGATTTCCACTTCCATTAATTGAAGACATTCTAGATCAGTTACAGGGATCACATGTCTTTAGTACAATTGATCTTAAAAATGGGTTTTTCCATGTTGACGTAAATAGGGATAGTAGGAAATATACTTCATTTGTAACACACGAAGGGCAATATCAATTTCTTAAGGTTCCTTTTGGATTATGCAATTCTCCGGCTGTTTTTCAGAGGTACATTAACACTATTTTTCGACCTTTAATTAATGATGGTATTGTTTTGCCCTACATGGATGACGTAATAATCTTGTCTTCCTCCCTTGAAGAAGGAATCGAACGACTTGAACGGGTCTTAAAGCTTGCTAGTGAGTACGGACTCGAGATTAATTTTAAGAAATCTCATTTTTTGAAGAAGAGGATAGAATTCCTGGGTCATGTTATCAAAGAAGGTAAAATTTTTCCATCTACTTTAAAAACGAAAGCAGTCCTAAATTTTCCAGAACCGACTACTTTGAAACAAATTCATAGTTTTCTTGGCCTCACCGGATATTTCAGGAAGTTTATTCCAAAATATTCCATTATTGCTAAACCTTTGAGTGATCTCTTGAAAAAAGATCGTAAGTTTAAATTTGAAGAAGAAGAAAGAAATTCTTTCAATCGATTAAAGACATTATTAGCTGAAAAGCCTGTCTTAGGAATCTATAATCCCAGTTATGAGACTGAATTGCATACTGACGCTAGCTTAGAGGGATATGGAGCAATTTTATTGCAGAGGTCTCCATATGATAATAGTTTCCACCCTACCTACTTCATGAGTAAGAAGACCACTGACGCTGAGAAGAAGTATTCTAGTTATGAACTCGAAACTCTAGCAATCATAGAAGCACTAAAGAAATTCCGCGTGTACTTACTGGGAATTCCTTTTAAAATTGTGACTGACTGTGCCGCATTTGAAAAGACCATGTCAAAACGGGACTTATCAACTCGTGTTGCTCGTTGGGCTTTATTCCTACAAGAATTTAATTATGTGATTGAGCATCGTTCCGGTACCAGGATGGCTCATGTCGACGCCCTAAGTAGATCTCCCATTAGTATTTTTTGTGTTTCAGTTGATATTTTACCAAAGTTGAAATTAGCCCAAGATAAGGATAATGAAATAAAAATGATAAAAGAATTACTTAAAAGTTCTAGTTATGAAGACTATTGTGACAGAAATGGAATTTTGTTTAAATTTGTTGATGGTAAAGAATTAATGGTTGTGCCTGAAATTATGGAAACAGAAATTATACGAAGTTTCCATGAGAAAGCACATTCAGGAGTCAAATATACTGAGAAAAGCATCCAAGAGTATTATTTTATCCCTAAACTCAGACAGAAAGTAGAAAATATCATAGCAAACTGCGTTCATTGTATTCTTGTGAATCATAAGAAAGGAAAGAAAGAAGGTTTCTTACACCCAATACATAAAGAAGATGTGCCGTTAAAAACGTATCATTTAGATCACCTTGGTCCTTTGGAGGGTACACATAAGAATTATAAGTACATCTTAGTAGTTATTGATGCATTTACTAAATTTGTATGGATTTATCCTACGAAGTCCACAACATCTGCTGAAGTTATAGCGAAGTTGGAGATACAAAAGGCTGTATTTGGCAGTCCTTCTCAAATAATCTCGGATAGAGGTACAGCTTTCACCTCCAGCGAATTCGCCGATTATTGTTCTAAAGAGAACATTAAACATCATTTGATTACTACCGGCCTGCCTAGAGCTAACGGTCAAGTTGAACGTATCAATCAGACTATCATATCAATTCTTTCAAAATTGTCTTTAGAAAATCCGACTCAGTGGTACAAACATACAAATGAGCTGCAGCAGGCTATTAACTCGACATACCAGCGAAGTATAGATACCACACCCTTTGAACTGCTCTTTGGTACAAAGATGAATGCTAAAGGTACTGATAAGTTGATTGAAATGATCGAAGCTGAATTTCAAGCGAATTTTGAAGCTAAAAGAAATGAACTTAGGAAGCATGCGAAGCAACAGATATTTAAAATTCAAGAAGAGAACAGGAAAACATATAATTTAAGAAGAAGAGAACCAAGAGATTACAAAGTCGAAGATTTGGTCGCTATAAAAAGAACTCAGTTTGGACCGCATTTGAAATTAAAACCAAAGTATCTTGGACCATACAAAATAACTAAAGTTAAAGGTGGCAATACATACGATGTAGTTAAAGAAGGAAGTCATGAAGGTCCTAATTATACGACAACTTGCTCTGAATTTCTAAAACCATGGAGTAACTGTTAAGAAGAATACGAGAAAAGAAGACTGAAGTAAATTAAAGAAGAAAAAGAAATATATTGCACATATTTTCTGTAAGAAGACGAAAACTTAAAAAATATATCATGACGTTTAAGACGAAAATAGAGACTCTTAATGACGAAAGGAAAGAGGCTTAAAGACGAATTGAAAGACGCCTAAAGACGCATGAAAAGGTGCATAAAGACGAAGAAACTGCGGTTAAAGACGTTAACTACTGTTTCTATGGCAAATTAAGTTTGAAGACGACTCTACTCATTTTGTCATTCTTGAAGCTGAAAGACGATCAAGGACTCTAAATAGTCTAACCTATAATTTTAGACGTGCTATTGTCTATTCTGTTTTGCTTTTGTATTTTTTTTATATTTGCAGTGTCGCCTGGAGGACCAGACGAATCCAGGATGGCCGAAAGTATGTGGTGCCTATGTTGAACGACAGATGGCGCTGACTTGGATGAGGGAACGGAATTCCATGTAATGTGGCAGTTGGCCTCGAGACGTATTGAATGAATAACGACGCTAGATTTAAAGACGTAAACAAAAGTGCATCATAGAAGCGAACTAAATTTACATAAACTTATTTGTAAGAAATGTAAATACTTTAAATGTAATTAAATGTGCTGTCCTTTCAAGAAGTTTCTTAGATGTCTTTTTAAAAAAGGTATTACCCCACAGTATAGTGTGAGCATACCCTCTCTTTGTGTTAAATTCAGAATGTTATTTGCAATACTCACTATTCGCTCTCAGAAATTCAGTCTTACGTTAAATCTCCAGTATTGTTGAAAACTTTAAAAAAATGCGAACAACTCAAATTCTTTAATGATAGCGATAACGAATCTGATAGATTAAATTTACTGAATATAAATCAGAGACTTCGTTGACATAATTAACAAGCAATATAACATCGCTATTAATATTGTTAATTTTCTTACAGGAATGTTTTTCAAATATTGTGAAAATTAAATAACTATTACTTATTTAGTCTGCGAGTTCTGAATTCACTAAATCTGTTGCTTTGTTCAGGGTGGAATGGAATATAGCAGGCTATGTATAAAATTTCAGGCTAAATGAGTAATAATTAAGCTGGTAAGCAATTTATGGACAACTTTATTAGAATGAATTAGAATTATCTAGAAAGAAATTATTCGTTATCTTAACTTAAACGCGTTTGTATAAAAATATAAACTTCAAACGTCCAAAACAAAACGTAAACTTCAAATAATCAAAATTTTATTTATTTAATTTTTTGCTTTGTTTTTCTACAAAAACAGTGTTCAGTTTATAAACGTTATGACTCAGTTTTAAATAAAGGAAAATATTGCATGAAAGGAAGAGGGTATCTTAATCAGGCAGAACATCAAATAAAACATAAAATTAATCATGAAACCATTATTCACTCTTTTTTTTTTCCTGCTGTTTTGAGTTCGTCAGTGCATGACAATCTAGCAGCAATTACTAGGTGCTACTTATTTCTCTTTTAGTATAACGATAACCTAAAAGTGGAAACACGTGTAAACGGATTTGAAACAATCTATACAAAAAAGTAGGTCATAGGTCTCCAGGAATAGAAATTAAGTATTTATTATTCATCTGATAATTTTCATTATGATGGACAAACATAAATTTTTTTTACAAGATGATAGCGCTTCGTTATAGCTTCTCATCGTGTCTGGAGCAACTATCATATATTGTTCGCTGAGAAAAAAAAGAACAATTAACGCTTTTATTTTCATTTTATTTTTCTCTTATTTTTATAGGTTTATGCCACTTAACGCCCGTTTCGCTATGGAACATCGCTTGTTCAAAATAATGTATCATTTTCTCTAAACATGGCACTGATGGTTCGACTTGGATTCGAATACCGACAAAAATAGGTCGTCTTCTTGTGCTTTCATGGTGGTTTACTCCACGTGTAAGATAAAACATGGATTAAAGGCCATATGAAAGGCGTTATGCCGTATTGAAAAAATTTGATATGTATACCACATGACTTTCTTGTATGGAATATTAAAATTGTACGCAATTTTTCCTGCCTTTCGTTTAAACTTATTTCTTCGAATTTCATCAGAGATATATTTCTCATATTATTAATTCAGTTCTCACTTCGCGACAAGGCAAAAATACATAAAAACTCAAAATATCTGTATTAAAAATTGAAAGGTACAGAAAAACATAAAATACTAAATACAGTTAAAAGAATTAAATTTTTTTTTACAATTAAAATTACAGTTTCTACGTAGAAACAAGCAATTCGGCCAGCCGCAAAAACAAGCAATTCAGCAGATTTTTCGGTGCACAAAACTGAAAGTTTACTTTTGGTCTCCCTCGGCAAAAAGACACTGAAAGCGTAGAAACTGACTTAATGTGTTGTAGACGCTATGCTGAGTCAATATATGGGATAAATTAATAACTTAAACGATAATTCCAGAATTGATTAATCATGATTTAATTCGCAATAATAAAAGAAGACGTTTTCTTTGTTGTTGCGAAGCTTAGTTTCTCTAGATTGGCAACAAATTCACTATTCTGTTAAGTTTCAAATGTAAACAAATATGGCTGCTATGTTAAAGAAAAATAGGCTTAGCCGCACTTAAACAATTTTTAAATTTTTGATAATTCTATAATTCTTGCACACAGATTTAGCAAAGCATAAAAACGTTAAAGATAAGAACAACATAATTCAATCATTTTTAAAGCAAAAAATGCATAGTTTGCCAACAAATAAGAATAAAAAAACTGAGCTCATTGAGCTTTTATAATTTTTGGAGGAGAAAAAGAGTCCTTTATTTTGTCCTTAGGTATTAATGTCACCCAAAAACATTGTTAAATTGCATTCGATGGCGGTCAAAATGGATATTTTCATTGAAATATGGTACCCGAAATTTTTCGCGATTACAATACGTCCCCTTTTTTTACGTCAAAGGAAGTAAAAAATAATAATAAAAAACAAACACGTATATAAATAAAATAATATATAAAGGTTTGCTCGCAGAGGTGTTCCAGTTTTCGAAAGCTTTTTCTAAGAATTAAAGAAGTTTCATTCTGCTGTACTTTCTCGCTGATATCCATGCTTTGGCTGAGTAGCTAACACTACTGAAAGCTGATAGCTTATCTCTGCAATTAAGCTGGGGTGATATGAGTTTTCCATAAAGGCAATATGAGTACGAGTCAGTTTTCATTAGAAATATGCAGATAACTCTCGAAGGAATTAACCAATTGTTAATGATCACAGATCATTTGTTGTGTGATCTCTCTCTCTCTCTTTTGCATTCTGTTGAAGAATTATAAATTTTTACTAAAAGAAAGGCTTATCTGAGTTTAAACGTAAATTTGTATGCAAATTAACGCTAGTCAGTGTGTCGTCAACTCGTCGATTCCGAAATTATTTTGGCTAATCGTGGATGTCAGGCAAAAATGAATTTAAAAAAATATAGTCTTCTTAAAATGATTTAATGTTTTATTCTTTTTCTCTGCAAATGTCTGGATCCGTTATCACTTAGCTCGGGGGGGAGGAATTAAGTCGAAGAGTTAAGGAATTAAGTTGAATTTAGCTGAGGAATTAAGTTTCGAATGTTTGATGGTTAGACCTTGAATAAATTTTATTAAAAAAAACGATAGCAACAACAAATATTCATGTTCATCTATTTCTCTACTTTGTGTCTTTGCATTCAATTTTTGAATTTTTGATCGAAAATGAAATTAGGATTTGCCTTTGCGTAACTTACTATAAGTTACAGCAATAACCTTAAAGGCAGTCTAAGGCAAACTATAATCATATACGGATAAAAACTCGAATCCTATACATCTAGTGGCAAACTTCACCAGAAAGGTGGAGTTAAAAACTGATACACGTTGCCTTCAAACATTATAGTTTCAACCGCATAAGAAACCTATAAGGAAGTTCAGTTATATAAATCAGTTAATTAACGCTTGAATAATTTAGTCTTTTATTACTCTGATACTACACTAAATGAAACCTAAACTGAGAGAGTGTCAGGAAAGATAATTAACGGAAACCAGACAGCTGGTCATGAAATTAATGCAATGCTTTTCTTGTTTTAATGTAGTATCTTAAAAGGATGTTTATCGGTGTATTTCAAAGTTGATTTTAAAAATAAAAATTCCTTTTTTTTTTTAAAAACGTATAGCGTAAGGTAGAAAATACTGAGGTATTTTAAATGAAAACAACTCCGAACAAAGATTACAAACAACCCATTTTTTATTCATATTTTAGCTTTAGAATTTAATAAATGCTATTATTGAAAATAAATAAAAGAAAGGGAAAAAATCTGAAAGGTTTCAGATTTTAAATTACGCCCAAAGAGGCGTTTTCTTTAAGATTTTGTGTGTTACTTTTATTTATTAAATATTAAATATCATGTTTCTCGCATTTAAACCATAAAATTGAGTTAAAAAATATTGCAAAATAATTTTAAAATGAACATTAATAATTTTAAACTGAGCGTATCTTTAGAATTTCTTATACACAGTCTCACGCGCTGGAGATAAAAATGTTTGTTCTGTACAACGTTACCGTTGTTTGCTTTGAAATTCTTGAGTTTTTTAATAAAAAATTCGTTAAAGTTTTACAAAATATGAAATCGATAATAAAACAAATTCCAAATTTCAAATTTGGGCTTCCAGATGCCCATATTCACAATAGGATGACGTCATTCAAAATTCGCTGGCTCTAGATACCGCCGTTTTATCACAATGCGAGAAACATGCATACATTTAAGCTCATTCTTCATCATTTAATTTCTTTAAATATAATACAGAGCTGCAAGATTTGATGGCAACGGTTTGAAAAGTGAACCGACATTTAATGTTTCCGACGCAAAATGCCGAAACGTAAGCAATAGTCCTTCAGGGACAAAGCCCCTTTGGACTAATAAAAATAAAAATTATGCCAATATTACGTTCTGAAAATGACATCTTGCAAATGTCTTACTCTGTGCACATACTGCTAAAGTCATGCAACAAAATTTTGCACTACGTATTGCAACATTTCTTCTAGTACGGCGGCCATCTGTCGTTGAATGACGACCGTTAATTCAGGTAAGTAACGTGGCTTGTCGATGTACATTCTCAATAATCGCTAAGAAATCGCAAACCTAAGAGTCAAATAAGGGAGGTCGCCGCACGATATCACTTTGTCGAAATAGTAAACATCCTTCTCAAGACATATTGAAAGCCTAGTCGTGTGGGTAATTACCCTATCACGTAGAAACCACAGATTGGTTCAATCTATGCGTCTTCTGTGAAGTTCTGGAGCACTGCAGCGCATCGTTTTGCATTCATTATTACGATCTGATTTCAGGGTGATTGGTTCATATTATTCAAAGGAATACGGATCAATCACTCCGAAATGTTTCCACGGTAGTGAAGGCTTATGAAATTGGGCAAAGTATCGCTGATCTTCTCTAGCAGTTTATGAACCGAGGAGGCCAATATTTGCAAGCAGTCATTTTCAGAACTTAATATTGGCGTAATTTTTATTTTTTTATTTCATTACTATTTTTCTTTTAATAATGGCGTGTATATCAAATTGCAAAGCTACAGCATGATTAAAAATGAGTTCTTTGCGTTTAATGAGTTATTTCGTTTTAGAAACCGTCTGCATTTTCTGCTCCATCCTTATTTCTAATTTTTCGTAGTTAATTTGACATCTCTTCTAGCTGTTCATCTGAGGTAGTTCCTCATTTGTTTGATCATTTTCCATACCTGCATACCTTTTTCTTCATTTGGAGGACAGGTCTATAGATCCCACAGCTTGGTCTGCATGATCCGTCTGCCCATAACTTCCTATATACTTTTTTTCTTGAAAGTAGGAGAAAATATGCAAAAGACAAAGCTTTACCAGTAAACTTGGTTGATTAAACACAAATTGTAAAACAACAAAAGTAAATGAAACTAAATCTTAATTTTGTACTTCGAGCTAGAGGTCGCAAAAACCGAAACGCTTAAAGCTTGACAGTCGCTTCTTGCGAGCTGAGAATACAAGATTCACATTTGGAAATCAGATAGCTCACAAAACAAACAAAAATCGTTTAATGATCCGGTTCTAAATCAGACGCGACTACGGACCAAAACCATATCTTACAGAGATTAAAGCTCTTCAGTTGGTCCAAGAACTGAAACCTGAGAGTTATCGCGCAGTTAACTGAATTCCCAATACTCTAAATTATAGTCTCCATCGTTATTTAAACTCATTTAATTTGCATTCTTGACGGAGTTGATGGAAAAAGCTGAAGTTCAGGAACGATTTAACACAAGAAATAATATATTGACTAAAATAAACCTTGAAATATAAGTAGAGCTACAGAAAAAAATTATCTTCAAATGTTAGTTCCTTGAGGCTAGAAATCATGGATCGTTTAATGTGGACAGTATTTCATGAAGTACACATATAGAAATTCCTGCATCAAATATAAACGTTTTCAATTACTATTTTAAAAAAATGCAAGTTTCTTACATGTTTTTAATAACTTTGTTCAGTAAATGTTCCTGATCGCTCACGTCTTTTTGATTCACCCCGTACACGGAGTGAGATCATCCAGTGTAATTTATTAAGTCTGTGTTACATATTTTGAGTTGCAACTTAAATTTCCGTTACAATTAGCTGTGTTTTACAAGCTAATGTGCAAAATATTAGGCACACTCAGCTATATAGCTCCTCCATGCATCGAGTAGCTGTTGTCGTTCGAAACAGCATTTAAATCAACGAGACACTGAAACACTTTTCGAAGATCATGCCGATAAATTTCTGTATTACTCAAAACACATTTACTGGATATTTTTGCGACTCATTTATTGAGATTTACATGATACATGTTAAGTATTTAGAAGGATTAAGTCTGAAAAGACTAGGAATCAGATGGTTACTTGGAAATCAGTATCTTGATCATTGAGCCGTTCGTGCGCGAGATCAAGCCATCAATAGTTTGTGAAATTGTCAGAATTGACATACAGCCTCACGATTCCTTCACGCAGGCATTTAGTATGATCTAAATGCCTATGTGATTGCCAGTATGTGCAATTGCCAGGATTGACATAGTATAATAGCCTTACCCTGAAAATATAGCAAAATACATAATTATAATAACATATTAAAAAACTGGGATTTAACCAAAAAGAGGGGGCCAAGACTTGACACACTTTTTAACTTCAAGTATAAAACAAGTTCATGGAAGCCTGTTTTGTACAAAACGTATGTCAAGAAGTTCCAGGGTTTGAAGGCTGAATTCGAAAAAGGGTTCCACGATATGTATCTATCGAGGTAGAGCTCTGTTTTCTGCCTTCTTTTCAATCGATGCCAGCTCGTTTACATAAGAAATTATTAGAAATCAATTTCAGCCCGTTTATATAAGGAATTATTAGAAATGCAGTACACCTCTAAAGCAAAAATTCAGTGAACGTGGATATTCCCAATTTCTACAAGTTTTTACATACGCAGTTCTTAGAAAACCGAAAATTTCCATCATATGTGATTTCTATGTTCAGCAGTATGTACCAGTGGGCACAATAGTTCTCATTTATAAGAAAGAAACAAGGTCCAGCAAGAACCAGATTAACTGGCATTCATCATATCTCTGTTCTGAAAGTCGCTAGTGAAATAAAACATTATGTATTTACTGAAATTTTAAGTTTGCCTCCCCGCTCTGTTGTATACCGGTATCTATTTCGCCCAACTGAGATACTAAGTTTGGCGTGCCTGATATATATTAACTGTTTAGGAGATTTAAGTCTGAAGAGAATGGGAAATCAGTAGTTTGCTCATTGAGCCATTTTTATGTTACGAGATTGCATGCACGAGATCCAGACATTAATAGTTTGCGGAATTGCCAGGACTGACATACGGCCTCATGTTTCCTTCACACAGAAATCGTTCAACCTTAGAAAGCAATTCGCTCGACCGGCACATTGCAGAAGTATTCGGGGTCCAATGAATATATTCTCTGGGCCAAGTGAGACGCGAAGCACTAATCCGATATCAATAGTAATGCTCTTGAAAATCGAAACTTTTCGAACTATACGAAGTGCAGTATGCATTGTATACGGTCTTTGTTTGCATTATTTCTTTATCTGAGTACGACAAAGTACGCTAGAGTTATATGCCTAAGGAAAGGGACACCTTGGTGGAGAATTTTCTAAGGAAAGTTAATTTGCATTTAAGCTACGTATGTGGGAAATTATGAAACTCTTCATCTAGCCAACCATTTACCGAGATTTCAAGCCTGGATCAAATTTTCAGTATTCAGCTGTTCACCACTCGGCCAGTAATGGGTGACTGATGCAGACATTAGTATTCAACTAAAGTGTAATATGGCACGACGTTACCTTATTTTGGGACATTTATTATTCTCCTCAAATGCCGATGGTCCCCTTCTTTTACCCCTTTTGGCTGTATATTGTTTTCTTGTGCGATTGCCATGTGTTTGGAATCTAGTCCCGGTATACTTTATCAATTTTTGTCTTGAAGATCCAAGTCGAGTGCCTAATTTTTTTGGACTGTATACTGTTTGCATAGATAAACGGCGATAAATCATAAGGAATACAAATCTAGGATAAACTACGTTTCTGGCATTTTAATTTATATTTACTTTAATACATTGCTTTATAATCTGAAACAATCTGACAATTAATAAAATCTGTTCTATATGTGAGGAGTTATTTGCCAAAAAGGTGTTTACATATATGCGTATATTTTACCATAAAAGTTTCTACTTGAAATCTAGTAGACTCTCAGTCAGCCGGGGCGTCCTCGGTTAACCCCAAATCAGGAGCAGATCGACAGCAATTAAAGAAATGAAGCGAAGCGAGGAGGAATAACTTATGTATAATTAAAAGAAAAATACTGTCGACAATTTATCTGCATATTTAAGCAATTTAATTTGGATATAAGTGCACATTTAATTTATTTTTATTATATAACCATTTCTTTTTAAGGGAAAATTTAACACTGTTTATATATTCCAGATTATGTGCAGTTAAATTACGTACTGTTGTGGATAAAAACGATTCCTGAATACTATGACGTCATTTCTGCCATCACAGCTATTATTTTACACATCTACTTCTTTTTGTATTATCCGTAAAAATTTTACTTTATTCTGATAGTTTGCAAGAGTAATTCTTCCATCGTTCCATAGTAAAAAGACTTTTTTTTAACCATTTTAAAGATTTTCCGGTTAATCTGAAGTTGAATGTATGTAAATAAAAGTTAAATATATGTATAATATATATGCTCATTTCCCAAAATCTGAATTTATGCACATACTATAGGGTGCAAATTAATTGGGACAAAGCGATGTTTTGATAATTTATGTATATACTTTCATATACAGTGATATTAATAAAATTAATAGGCAATATGTCCTCCTTTAGCCCATATGACTATACAATCTGCTTAGGGTATTGTGCATTATTTTTTACTTCTTTATCATGGAAGCACACTTTAATACGTTCTTGATCCTGCCCCTTTTGTCGTACAGTCCATTTTGCTGAGATATTCCTTGAGAATGTGCTATTCTCAAGTGTGCTGGTGCTTAATTCACCAGACAAGATTTCAATCGGGTTTAAGTCTGGTGAATTTCTAGGACAATCTATCACAGTAATTTTATTTTCCAACATGAACCATGTGACAGTTTTTGAACTGCGGTATGAATGTCTCTGAAAAGGTTTTTTAACAATGACACAGTTCTATGTTTTAAAATTCTGATATATTTTGATGAATTCAACATTCCGTCAATAAGAAGCAGATTTCCGCTGACATGTGCAGTGAAAATATTCCCAAACATTTGTTTTCGAGGGTATTTTATGCTTTGTTGGATATCTTTAGATTTTATTGATTCATCCTTGCTTCGTTGAACAACGTTAGACGTGTAACAATGAACAAATAAATGAGTCTCATCGTTGAAAATAACCTTTTTCCAGTCATTTGTGGTCAAAGATTTTCATTTTTTGCCCCACAATAATTTCTTTTTTTAATTTGATGTGTCAAAAATTGTTTCTAACAGGATTTCGTGCTTTCCGATCAGCAGTGAGAAGTCTGCGCTGCACGTTTGAAGGATGAATATCAATACCAATAGAAAACAGTTCTTTTTTAAGACCTTTACTATTTTTACTGGATTAATAATGCCATTTTGGAGTAGGAACTGATTAGATTTTGAAACTATTTTCCTTTTCCTTCCGCATAAGCCTTTCCTTTCTAGAGAAAATGATCCGGTTTCAATGTGCCTTATTATGTTTTCATTCTTAGAATTCGAAAAGAAACGCTGGATTTCCCAATATCATCCGCGGGAGCAATATTTCTTACAGTCACGGATGTGTGACTGCAAAATGCGATAATATTTGCTCTCTTTCTAAGCGTTAAATCCACTTTTAGTACACTAAAATGAACGAATACAAATGTACTTGCAAAGTATGCTTAAGTACCTTCCTCTTCTTACAGCAACGAGCTTAAAAATGATGCAATAATCTTAATTTATTGTCTAAACTAGTTCTAAGTAGACAAAAGAAGACATCCAGACGGCATTAAGGCAGATTAAACTTCTTCGAGTGGACTTGTTGGTGTCAGCTGGCAACCAACTTAAAATTTTGTGAAAGAAATCACTTTGTTCCAATTAATTTGCACACTATAACGCGTCCATTCTCTGCGATACATTTATATTGACTTATTGTATTTTAGAAGAATTATCGTTAAAATGTTTCCGAAACGACCTGCGGGTGAAGCAGTTTTTTTGCAGCTGAGTTCTGTGTAAAAACGTCGTGGAATATATTAAGGAATTATAAATCAAAATAATTTGTAATAATTTACAGCTAAGCGTTTGACAGTTAAGGAAATGCCAGATAAATAGGACTGAAAAATGGCATATTATTCTTAGCACCACAGAATGAGGCTCTGCTGGAACTCGGAAATTGAAATTTAGAACCTCCGCTCTGCAAAAACCAATTTTCTGGTTATTGTAGAATAAGAATAATCCCCCCCCCCCGAGATATAAAAAGCCAGCTAGAAATAGACAACAGTAACCAGGAATAAGATTTCGAATATTGAATAAACATCTGGTACTTGATACCAGGATGAAAGTCCAACAGTAGCCAGGAATAAGATTTCGAATATTGAATAAACATCTGGTAGTTGATACCAGGGTGAAAGTCTTTTAAGTCCTGCTTGATACAGTTTGAACTCATCTACAATGTAAAATTAGGTATGGAAGATGGGGGGGGGAACAAGAGTTCAGCATTCTGGAGATAGAACAATTTTTTAACATACATAAAAGAACCATCAACACGCCTTTTTATTTTCTCTCTTCTAACACGGAAAGATTCCTTCCCTTCTCCATTCCATCAAGAGTATTTGAACGGTAGCAACCAAAGGAATAATTTCATTCCCAGCTTGATACGAAAAGCGGTCATTTAAAAACGGGACGTGGTGAAAGCATAACTTTCGCTTCCCACGCGGTGAGGTAAAAATCAATAATAGCGGGTTATCATTGGTTTGACAAAGTGAAATAAAAACATGTTGGGCTCTCGCTGCAATTTGATTGGTTAGCGAATTTTTATTCTTACTTCGAATCTGAAAGTAGTGTTAAAATCAAAATTCTTTATAAAATTTTGATTAGTATGTCCTTTAAACTACGTCACACCATAAAATCAAATGTCATCTTTCATGTATAAGATCTTTGGAAAAAAAAACTATGAATGATTTAAGATACGGACACTATCAAATATTGTTACGGATTTCACATTTATTTGGCTATTTATTTAGAATTGTAATTAAAATTGCTTTATATTTCCCGTGCAACGCAGACGATTTTTGAAGAGAAAGCTACGTCGAAAAAAAAATAAAAATAAAAGAGCGCGTGCATTTAATGTTTAATAAATAAATATCTCGTAATTACCGTTGCTATCCAGAAAAATCTAGAAAAATCGAGATTGTTCTAGTGATAATTAAAAAGCTTATAAAAGCCGAATTCAAACAGCTCATCTCAGTTGTTGTTGCTGTTGTTATTGTAGTTGTAGCTGTAAAAAGCGAACTGCTGTTTGTTTACTTAATGTTGTTATTGACTGTAGCGATTTCGCTGTGAGATAGAATTATTTTACCTGTTTTGAACTAAGTTTTTACTAAACGTTTGAGATATTGCGATATTGTGCGAATATCTCTGAAGAAATATTTCAGCATTTTGATTTATTTCTTGTGGAAAGAATAAATTTTTGTTAACTTTTTACGACTTGTGCATTCAGTCCATAACGAACCCGTACGCACGTAACAATATATTGTAGACGGGTGTCTCTGGATAAAATGCCACACAGTGCATTCAAAAGTGTACATTTTGTGTGACATAAAGGACGTGAAACGTTATCAGGAAAAATATTTTTATTTCGATACTATCTCACATTTAGTATAATTTCCAATGTCCTGCCGCGAAAATCTCGAAGGACCATGGAATTTGAAACTTTTCGGATGACTAGCCCATGACCCACATGGTGCAAAAATACTAAATTGGAGATCAGGAACTCTACGCATACGGCTCAGATTTAAGTTTGAAATCCAAAGTCTCACAAGTTTTAGGACTTTAAAACTGCAGCCTGTTCATGATCCATATCCGTATCGCAAAGCGTGTTATAAAGGAATGATTTCTAGGAATTTTGAATCATTGCGTTCTTTGCTGTAAAATCATCATTTATATGAAATTTGAACTGCAATGCATTCTTTTTTATTCTGAAGGTTATCAGACATCCTTTTCTCGATCTTGAAGTGTAAAAAAGTGCTTGGTGAACACTGTACATGTTGAGAAATTATAGCTGTTGAAATTGTTCATTTGTAAACAGATAGTATGTTAGTTTATACATATTTTTACGTAGTTCATGTAACGTTCATATTGCATTTATAATGTACGGGGAAACTAATCAAATTAAAAAATATGCTCTACATTTAATAATCATTAATGACGTAGTTTATGTTCGAGAGGACTTTCAGCTCGTCGCGTATTTTGAATGCGCCATGTCTCACAGATACATACATTTACAAACATCCATGCCTTCTCCGGAATTCAAACCTGGACCCTTTGGTACGGCAATTAGCGTCGCTAACCGCTATTCCGTTTGGCCGGCTCCACTTGTGAAACTCATCTTCATTATTTAGCCTAATTTCGTTTTGTAACTTTCTGTCTTCTAAAATCTTTTTCATGCTTTTCTTTCTTTTGACTTCCTTGTACGAAGTAAAAAGGACGTATCATAATCCCGAAAAATTTCGGGTATCATATTTAAACGAAAATATCCGTTTTGACACCTCTCGAATGCAATTTAACGATGTTTTTGCGTGATATCTGCACGTAAGGACAGAATAAAGGAGTCTCTTCCCCTCCCCAAATTATAAAACTGATTTAAAATGGATTCTGAAGAGAGTTTTATGTGGCGTCTACGTATGTACGTACGTACTTTCGTATGTACATATGCATCTTACATAATTCAACGCGTAGCCTCAGAACGCTGAAATTTTTTATATAGGATGTATAACATGTAGATGTACACTTCTCTTTTTGGTTTGAATTGGCTAAATTTTGACGTTTTTTCGCTTTGTTATTAACACTATTACTCCTTGTAGCTTTGGATATCGGAAAATCATGGCTTTCACAACGTTTTTCAATAACTAGATACGAATAATTTTCTTCGTAAAGGACACAAACATAGCCTTTGATACTTTGCTTCTTTCAAAGCGACATTTTGCATGAAAACAAAACTTTCAAGTAGCATACGATGGTTTCTACGTTCAAAAATGAAGTTGCAGTTAAAAAAAATTCCAAGTAGGAGAGTTATTCTTTTATAGCAAATAAAAATCGTTTAAAAATGTGGGAACAACTTCTATATTTACCTAGCTTTATTAAGTAATTCCTGAAGAAATCAGAATCAGCTGTTATTATTTTATATTTTTTAATTTACAACCCCAAAAAATGCAACAGATCATGAATGAAACAGACGGAAAATTAACAAGAGAAAGAGTTTAGTGACATATACATAGATAGATGCATTAAAGAACCCCATGATTTCATCATGTTTGATTTTAAAAATCCTAAGATAGGAGATGGAAAAACGTTAATCCTGGGTAAATGGAAAGGAAACTGGAAGAATCGCAGGAATTACAGAGTTTATAACGATCATGACAGAGGGAGAAGTTTTGGTAAAAGAGCAAGAATTTATTAAAGATTTACAATTTTTCTCAATTGTCTGTGAAAAAAATTGAATAGTTAATTTTTTATACGATATCAATCAAGAAAAGGAAAGATGTGATTAATAAATTCATCCCAATTCAGCTTTTAAAATGCATTTGCCTAGGCACTCGTTTACAGAGCTTAAGAAGCAGCTTTTAAGGGGCAAAACAAAATTAACTACGGATTTTACTTTAAAAGAATGGTTTAGGTCTATAAGAAAGGCTGATAAAACAGCACACGCGCATGATATATGTTATTTAAAACAAAGAGATACGAAGACTAGAAATAATGTATGTGAAAAACTAATACAGAAGATTTAGACGCCATTCCATATCCCACAGTGCGTGAAAGAATAGAAAGAGAGTTCGTTAGACCTATTATACAAGCAAAAAAGACATTTGTAGTGGGATACTCAAAGCAAAACGAAACTAAAAGCCCGCATGAAACCGTTTCTAAAAACAACAAACACATATTGATATATTTTACAAGGAGGATACGACAAGTCCTTTACAAAAGAGATTTTCATTGTTTGTGAAGTTTTAAACATAGATCCTCCTACTTATAGAACAAAAGATTTAAACAATAAGGAATTTAAAAGCACTTTTATTAAAAAATTAGTAAAATATGATTAAAAAAAAGCTGAAACTTATAAAATTGAAAAAAATAATAAAGAGAAAAGGAAGCAGTTTTTGTGAAATGGTTGGGATATCCCGAAAGTTTCAACAACTGGCCTGATGAAAAAAATTCTTTTGAAATTCTCTTCAGAATTCCAATTTTATTTTAATAATAAAAATATTACGCATTTTGCAAAATATGTTTTTTAATTCTATGTAAATGTTTAAATTATTTATTAAAAATTTATTTGTATTTTTAACTTCATATAGAATTTGTCTTCGTCATTTTTAAAATTTGATTTTTTATCATCACGTTCTTGAATGTCGTCAAAATTGATAATATGTTCTTGAATGTCGTCAAATGTGGACGCAACGTAATACAATCATTTTTAAGGCAAAAAATGCACAATTTACCAGAATAAAAAACTAACCGAGCCAGGTAACAGAGGGGGATTATATATGTATTTATATACGATTGGTGCAGCTGATTGACACGAAAAAGTTGCTCAGCTGCATGTTATAACAGTCCCCATACGCATAATGGCAAACTGCACATTGAGTTGATCAATGTTAACGAATTTCGCTTACTGCGCCTGCTCAATAGTGTACCTTTGGCGAGGGAGAAAATACCGGCGAATAAAAATAAACAGCACTACACAAGCCTGTTCGTCATATAGGCCTTAGCGACTCTTTACGATTGCAATACTATAGACACTTTTTTTGTGCTTATTGCACTTGCTTCTGTTTCATTTCATTTTGGTTTATTTTGTTCATAAACATTACATTTAATATCAGTTATTTGTAATAATTTCTTTGGCTTTAATTCAGTAATTTAAACTAGATATATTCCTTGAGTTGTTAAAGTATTTATGAATGGAACGCATGGTAAATAATCGATTGCTTTTATTCCTCAGAAGTACAATCAATAAACCACATCATGTAATGTTTCCTGTTTTGTAATCCTTCTTAAACGTAAATTTGGGGAGTTTACATTGATATTAACAGCTAAGTAATGAAGCAACGTACAACCTAACAAGTTTTAAAACTCCGAACTGTTTGCGTCCAGATAACAGAACATCAATCCTATACCATATTTAACTTCTTTTAAAACTACACCAAAGTCGTAATTGCACCAAATTCTCTTCTGGGCATGCGCAGTGTGCGTAATTCGTTTAACGTTGTTCAACTGAATGTGCGGTCTGCCATTACGCGTTCCATACACAAAATGTCAACGTTCTACGATTACTCGTTCTTGAGTTACGCGAGATACATACTTACCTGCGTAGATACGTCAAGAAAAAAATCTCTTCTGAATCCATTATCCAATTTAGAATCCTTTTTGGGAAAAACTGTCCTTTATTTTCACCGTACTTATAGATGTCAAGCAAAAGCATCGTTCAAATTGTTTCGAGAGAGGTTGAAATGGATATTTTCGTTGAAATATGATACCCGCAATTCTTCGCAATTATAGTACTTTATTTACTTCAAGCAAGGAAGTAAAAATAATATTCTTAAGAACTATATCTTTTGCTTTTAAATAGTTAATTTGTTAATTTACAGCAGACTGATTAAATATGAAAGGACTTATCTTATCCGAATGGCAATAGACAAGAATGAGAACTGACGCAATGCAAAATCGTGTTTAGAGACTAATAGACCTTTTGGGTTAAAAAGGATTTTTGATTTAGTGTTGTTATAATGTAACGTAAGTAACGTTTTGAATTAGTATTGTAATATAGTATTACGAATTTTCCTCACAGTTGCTCTAAGTACAAGTATTTTTCGTTGTGACTTTAGAATGTGAGAATTAAGGCTTTATTTCAAAAATACATACTCATTATTTTATGTGTCGTTTCGACATTTTATAGATTTTCCGTTGTGCATTCACATGAGCGGGAAAAGTTCAGGCTACGCCACTCCGTTTCCTCTCGCTTACAAGAGCGTACTAAGAATTCTGCGTACGAGCCAGTCTTATCTCAAGATCTTCATAGATAAGTCAGCGCATTCAGTCGGCCAACAAAATCATCGGCAAAGATTTACTGCGAATTTCGATTTTACTGTCTAGAATAGATGCTGCAACACAACGATTCCTAAAGTCAGAAAGCTTTGCCATGTAACTTAATCGTTGATTTTGAAAATAACGGAAGCAGGAAAATATATATTTTTTCTAAGTACCATAAAACATTTTTATTCAGCCGCCTGAGGAAATACTTATAATCTGAAATATATAAAATGCTAATCCTTTTCCAGTTTTATAAACTGTACTCATGCATTTACATTTTTTCTACATCAGTTGAGAAAGAATGAATGAAATATTCATTCATTCTTTCTCTACTGATACTTTATGAAATAGTCAAGAATTTCAAAATCAAAATTTGATTGTTTTCTTTACTTCGCGCTAAATCTGATTATTATGATCAGTAGTAACAAAATAAAAGTTTCCGGGAAGCAAAATTTTTATCAAAATGTATGTTTACATTTGTAAGATATGTCTCTGTTATTCCACATAAACTAATATTAGATCCTACAGTGAACCTGGCGAATTCTCGCACAGGCGTCAATGAATTACCAGCACATAAGAAGGGTGAAAAGTAACCCTTTATTAATTCAGATTAATAGAATTAATTAACTAAGTTTAACAGAAAGGAACGTTTTCAGGCGTTACACAAACACCGTCAACTTGCGGTGAAACTTAAATGTAGAATATAATTCAAGTCGAATTTAAACAGAATAGTGCTGGATTACACTTAACACTTTAACTTAACAGGTTAACTGTTAAGTGTAACTTAATTTACACTTAACAGGTTGACTCCCAAAAACCTAACAGGTGTGATGACAATCCGAAATGGCCAAGATGCTTACTAGCGTAACAGCGAGATAGCAACGAAACGTGCCCTGGCTAGCGAAAACACGCTCTGAATAACTCAGAGATTCACCCGTTTAAATATTCACTTCACTTAATTTTAAATTTACATCCTGGCGAGAAAATACTAGGGGAAGTTGAGAAGTTCAGGAAAGGTATCAAAATAAATTTGTTATGCAAAATAAGGAAAACCTACACATTTACTATAAAATATATGTTTCTGACTTGCCAATTTGCTGTTATTTCTAGTGTCCGGTATCTATATTGTCGTAATCCACAGTGGTAGATCTCCATGCTTAAAATCTTGTAAAATCATTTCTTTGTTCTTCCTCGATACATTCTAAGTCTTTAAGAGTGTCAACAATTATCGTTTCCTTGATAGGTGCCTGATCTTCATAAGCATACAGGGTTGAAAACCTTGAATACCTTAACAACCAGCAAAAAAATTTCAACAGATTTTCTAGTCATTCATATGCAAACAGAATTCAACACGTATCTACATATAAAAGAGAACGTTTTATTTTTTTTTTGCAGTGATTGACTGTCATTTTTGATCAAATTTAAGATTAACCACTGCCATGCAAGTTTTTCTTATAGTATGCTGGTCACTAATCATTCACTGATGATACAATATTATGTCATTATTTCCACGTTAAACGGATTTTTACATCTATTAAGTGATGGTAATGTATTCGTCAGGAAAATAAATCCTGTCAGTTCGCTTTATCTTTCTTTCACCAACTCGATATTCTTGTCGCAGAGATATGAAATAATTTTTATCAGTACTGCAAATCCTTAACTCGTCAGAAATAATAAAAAAATAAAAAAAAAAAACCTTGCGTGATTTCTGTTTAGATATGTGTTAATATCACAAATGAGAACACTGAAATGATTATATATGTACATATAAACATGACTACTCTCATTTTAATTCAGGTGACTTTCACTGAAGGTGCAGAAACACTTAATTCACTATTCTTCTAAGTTTCAAATGTAAACAAATACGGCTGCTATGGAAAAAAAAATAGGCTTAGCCGCACTTAAGCAACTTTTAAATTGTTGATAATTCTACAACTGTTGCATGCAGATTAACTGAAGGCATAAAAATCTTAACAGGAACATGAAAACAATATAATTCAATCACTTTTATAGCAGAAAAGGCATACTTTACCAACATTTAAGAATAAAAAATCCGATTTCACAGAGCCGGGTAACAAGATTGGTGTGTGTACATATACACGTTTGGTGAGACCGATTGCAACCAAAAAAAGGTGCACAACTGCATACTATAGCAATCTCATATACAAAATTTCAACGTTCTGAGGCTACACGTTTTTGAGTTACGTGAGATACATACATACGTACGTACGTACAGACGCCACGGAAAAAATCTGTTCTGAATCCATTTTAAATCAGTTTTATAATTCGTTTGGGGAAAAAAAGCCCGTTATTCTCTTCCTATGTACAGATGTCAGCCAAAAACATCGTTAAATTTGCATTCGATAATGGTCAAAATGGATATTTTCGTTGAAGTATGATCCCCGGAATTTTTTATGATTACAATACTTTCTTTACTTCGTGCAAGGAAGTAACAAGAGAAACTAGTAAATTTTATTACAGAGTAGAATGCAAATTTCTTAAAAATTAAAAAAAAAAAAATTAGAAAAAGTTTTAATAAATTTTTTGAAGAATCTTTCAAAGATTTTTTGAAGTTAAATGCAAATTAATTATTCATATTTTAATGTTTCAAATGAACTCTTCAAGGGGTAATAATTTAAAACATTAAAACCTGAACAATTAAGTAGTACTAAATTCACGTTTCGTTCCCTTTGACTTGTAGGGTTTCACCTTTTTATTTTACAGTTCAATCTTTGAAACCCCTAACACTGGTAAGCGAATAATCGTTTAAGTGTATGAACAGAGACGTAAGGCTCAAGAAGGTTTAACTACCCTTTATTTCTCAATATGAATATGACACAATCAGCTCATAACTCGGAGCGTACAGCAAAGCCTCCACTTGTGCTTGAACTCAAATTAATATGAAATTAAACTTAACTAAGCTTAAGTAAAGCTAACTGAAAGATATAGCCGAAGCTATCAAGGTTCTAAGTAGTTGGCTCTTAAATCTCAATTAAGTCGGCGAAGCCAATCAAGGGCCTGAAGTACAACCGAATGTAGCAATAGCTTATAGAGGGAGAGAGACGTAGCGAAAGGCAAACGCACGCTAGTCAGGAAGGAACTCGGGTTCTCTAACGAAGTCAATGAAACATCGACTTAAATACTACTCTTACTCATTTGCATTAACCGCGTTTCTGAAAATACATTCTGGTAGGAAATTATAAGCTGAATCTAGAAGGGATAGGAAAGATGCATAAACTTAAAATAACTGTTATAAAATTAAGATAAACCTTACAGACTTTTTGAGCAAACTTAATTTTAAAAAGCAAAAATTAAATGAACAAAGAAATAAAACACAGTTTCTATACAATACATTTACACCCGCCCTCAAGCGATTACGCCGACGCGATTATACATACATATTCGCTTAAAAGATACAGAAACTATTAACGTATTAAAAATAAACTGGAAACTAAATTAAATAATACTAAAATAATATAATAAAGTCAAGTAAAAAGTAAGTTTTAAATTAAATTAATTAATTTACCATTATTTCTATTGGAGTGTGGACAAGTAGCAAGTCAGATTAATGTAAAGTAGTGTTCCTTCTATTTATAAAAGAGGGAGCTAGTAAAAGGTAAAGTTAAGTGATAAGCTGTTGTATGTAAGAACCATTTAAAAACTATTTAAAATTATTATGCTGCAAACTATATGTAATGTAAAAAGTGTGTTCTGTAGCTAACGTGTTGGTACAGAGTATTAAAGATATTCGATTTCAGGCAGTGGCAATAAATTGCTTTTAATAGTCACGTTTGTTGATTAAATATGAAAAATAAATATTTTACAGTTTGCTAAACGGCTACACAATAGCGCACCGAAAATAAAAAATGTTTCATTTCGAGTTGTGGCAACACAGCTTTAAAGTAATTGAATTTGTTAATCCAAAATTCATTTCATTCACCCAAAATATGAAAAAAAGGAAGTGTAAATTTAAAATCCAATATTTGGGCTTTGAAATGCATATGTTTGAGTGGAGGACTATGTACGTTCAAAGTTTGGCGGCTCTAGGTTCCGCGGTTTTTCCACGATGCGAGGAGCGTACGTATATACTTACAGATTCTCCACTACATAACAGATTGATTCATTCGGAAGAACAAATATGAGATACTGTTTTTTTTTCAGTATATTTTAAAGTTTATTTAAATGATATTTCTAAAATGCTGCAAACAAACTGCAAAATAGCTTTTAAAATAGATTTAATTTTTTAGTTCACCCACAGTTTCAATGATGTACCGCAGAAAAGTAAATTTTGAGACCTTATGATTTTTATTATGTCACAAAATAGAAAGACGAAGTGATATAAATGCAAATATAAGTATTTTCATTTTATCAAACGTCAAAGAAATATTCTTTAAAACTGAAATATATATAAATATGTAAGATGTAAAATATGAAAACAAATATTAACTTTAAATTGGCAATAGTCCCATTTATTATCCATTTTATTTTTGAAATGTCCCTTTTTTCTAAAAGTAAAAATTGTTTATAATTACATTCTGAACTGCATGTTTTTATTTCATACTTACATATCTAATTCTGAAATGCGGATAGCTCTTATGCAATCAGATTAAAGAAACTTTTGTTTATAAATAAAAGCACAGCCGCTCCGTTTCGTTTTTTTTTTTTTTTCTAAAAACATATAAGTTGTACAAATTGTGGGGTACAAAGCGCTCCCATAAATGATGATGTGTGAACCTGTTTATATGTATCAAGGCTTGCTGTTTTACAAAGTAAAATTATATTGAATCAACGGTAGCGCCTAAAAGCTTTTCTCCTCCGGTATGTCATTTCATGTATCCACTCAGCAGTTTTTTTCAAATTGCAAGACATCTACATAGAATTTATATTACATATATATAATCAAAATTAAATCATGAAAGTTGGTAACTTTCCGACATGAACTACTCAAAAACGATTCAAACAT
>KK117148.1:398800-417187 GCA_000611955.2 Stegodyphus mimosarum | reverse complement strand
TATAATATCAAAATACATAAAATATATAACTGTTGAAAATTCCTTTGTTTTTTCAAAGAGAAACCGAAAAATTTTCAACAGAACCACGTTTCTGAATTATTTCTAGATAATCGAGAAATCTTGAAATAATCTTTTAATCTTGAAACATTAAAAGCTTTAAAAAAATTAAAATCCAGTTAAGATTATTTAATTGAAAAAATTAAAGTACTTAAAATCATCTGAAAATAATCGAAGTGCTTTATTGCACATTATAATCTTCACTGTTTAGAACAAAGTTTCAGGATATAAAGGTGAAGATCTCATACAGAATTTTTTCTTAAAAGTCAAACAGCGTCTTTTATGAATGGCTTGAAAATGTAATTGAAAGAGGGAAATAAACACTGAATTTAAAATCACTTATTTAATAAAATATGCAGAATGAGAGGTCGTGGAAAACGCGAAATTGGGATTATATCATAGAAGGCAATTTCATCTTCATTATGTTTACAAAGAATGACCATGTAAAACGAATGGAAGTTTTACGAGGCTTCGGTGATACTTTTCCTATTACTGCGATGGCCCGAGAATTTAATTCCTTTAAAACTTCACAAGTGTTCTAGTTTTCTTCAATAGGAATGCGGACCGCTTCCTACATCTACTTCACTGGAGCGCATAATCTCTCTTATGGCAAAAAAGTGGCAACCTTGGCTACATGCGAACTAGAATAGAGTAATTTGGCGACAAAAGAACCCGGGCTTGTTATTACAACCCTGTGGAGCTACATCCATCCATAGATGCTGTACCCCACGCATGAATTTGACAGACAGTGCGCAAGGACTGAGTGTACATAACTAGGCGGTCTGAACACAATGACTGTGTTTGCGAAGCATCGCCTAAGAGAGGTCTTTGCACTTGCTTATGAACAGAGGATAAACTTAATATTTCTAGTATTCTTGTAAGAATTTTTTTAGCTGAATGCACGAGCTTCTCTTCTAAAAAGATGTCGAGCCAGCAATCCCAAAGGATGCGAAAGAATGTATCTCCCGGTGCGGCAACAAAGCAAGGCCCTATTAGGGCTACAGTTCCATTATCTTTAATGCATCAGACTTGTAGTCCAACAAGATGTTTAAAAAGTAGTCCTTCTAATTCACCGCCAGTAAACTGGTCAAATGATAGAACCAAAGTCAAAACAAGGCTGTCTCCTGATAATAGGATATCGCCAGAGACACAATCTCCTTCGCCTTCAGGATATAGAGGTAGGAAAACTGTAATTAACTCTTTAATTTAATTATATCAATAATCGATCAGTCATAATCGATATTTGTTTTTCAAGCATTCTTTAATGTAAAAGATCTGCAGCTGCAGTACTACTCTTAAGTAATCAAGATATAAAACCGGGCGTTCTACTTTTTTTTTTATGCTTAATGTTATACTAAGGTGTTATTTGTAAATTTTCTGTTAAGTTCCTTGTTTCTTTTAAATCACTTTTGTAAATGAATGCATGATATGCAGCGCGTTCTGTATGTTTAAGCATTTTACAGCTGCAGAGCATATGACCTAAGACCGATTTCTTGAGATGAATTAAAGTAAGGAACAACATTCATTGTGCTTCTCTGAAGTTGTAGCTCTAGTTTAAGTATCTGAAATATGGTTTCATGGATTTTGTTTTCGAGAAAGTAAAAATTAAATACCTTATTCGAAAGTCTTAACTGTAGACGCCATATTTGTTAACGTCGCGTAAACTTCCTCAGTACGTAAGATAAGAATTCGATTGTTGATAAATCTATAACAAGCATTTATACTGAAAAGCTTTACAGTGCAAAAATAATTAATTTAGCAGAAATGTATGTTTATATATAAATATAGCAAAGTAATCATGATGATCTTGCAAACTGTATCATGCAAATCAAACACTACTCTTTTGTTTTCCATCTAACGTATGTTGTAAGAAAGCATAAAAAGTTGCACTGGAAAATGTTCCCGGTTTCTCTGATTTCAAGCTTTTAAAATAACCGATTTTATTTGATTGCTAATATGAGATTTGTTAAAAATCAAATCTCGCATCTCAGACGATGAACAAGAATAATGAATGGCATGGAGTCACATTTTCTTGATAAATATAAAGCACTGGTTTTTTTCAATAATAATTTCTAAATTTTCGTTTATATTGCGGTTGATTCAATAATTTATTAAGTTTTTGTTTGTGTTTAGTGTTGCAATCAACTATCAGGGTGTTGTAGTCTCTTTTCCATATAAAATTACCATAGATTAAAAAGTTGTATCAAAGAGAATCATATTTTGTTTTTAATGAATGATAGCATTTTTATATGATCCAGGAAAATTCAGTGGTAAACATCAAAGGGTTGAAAGCAACAAAAATTTGCTAAATGTTTAAAAAAAAATATCGGATATTTTGTTCTTATCAAATATTATATATTAACAGTTTTATTATTTGCTCTGGATAAAATCATCAGCAATTTATGCTTGCATTTTTGTTTAAAAATCCATTTAATAATGTTATGATTTTGCTGTATAAAAGTTCAGTAAGACTGAAATGTATAAAATTTCACTCTTGACCGAATTTTTACATTTAATGAATTAAAAATACAAAGTTGTAATTTTTATTTTGACTGAGTAAATAAAATCATATTTACAGTAGAAATTACTCATAAAGTGATATTGGTTTGAGTAGATTGCAAGTATTTGCAGTATTTTGAGTTTATTAAGTATTTTATTGTACACTGTAGTTTCCCTTCACTGTAGTTAGCCTCTTCCAGTTCAAATTCAAGTAGCATTTTACAGTGATCCATATAGCCAAACTTAAAAACTTTAAAAATTTCAAATATATATTTCTGAGTGATTTAAAATTTAAAGTCTAGAGTAAAGTTTTTACTGGTACTGTAAATATAAAATATTTTAATTATCTTGTTGGTTTTATTTCTTCCAGGCATGACTGCTAATACATTAGTAATAAAAAGTGATATTGTTTAACATGGCAGTTCTTTTTTTTTTTTTTAATTTTATAAATATTCTACATGGAATGTAAAAGACAAATCAAAGTTTTAATTATCTTTGCCTTCCTCCCCTCCTCCAAAAAAATTTAAATTGTATACTTTTGTTTGAATCTACAACAGTTTTTAAATGTTTTATAATCATTGTAATAATGTCTTTTGTAATTATTTAATCATCTCATCTTTGGTCTTATATATGATGCTAGGTTCCAGTTTGTGAATTAACTAAGCGCTTATAAATTCATTTGCTGTAATCTCACTTATACAAGTTACACACTTGCCCATTGGGAATAATAATTTAGTAAAATATTTTAGGTATATGTATATTCCTACTTTCTCATTCTGAATTCTTGTATATTAAAAAATATACTTGTAGGTATTAATGATACATTTTGATTGACAAATATACTTAAAAATAACTTTTAATATCTTTACGATGAATAAATGAGTGCATGAAATATGTTTGTGTGTGTTTGATTAAAAATATCTAAAATCCATAATTCTTATTTGCATTGCAGTATTATGTTTGTAGTATTAATTTCATGTGAAGTTTCTTTTAATTAGCATTTAAGTTGTGTTAAAATTACACTTGATACAATTATCTCTTTTTATGTTTGATTGATGATATATGTACAATACTAATAAAGTTTAAAGTCATTCATCTTGTAGTTAGTGTAATTTCAGTTTCCTGAAATGTATACATAGAAAAAAAATATAGATATATATATATATCCCTTAAATCCTAGGAAGCTTTATTGGTTGGTTAATACAGTCTGATCAAGGTATTTAGTTATGTATTAATAAAATGAGGTGGCCAATGTACATTTATAATGGTACTTAAAATTGCTGTGCGGTACTTAAATTTAAAGCATACCTTATCTTAGCTTTCAAGTAAAAAATAATTTTGAAGTTCTTTTGAGAGAGTGGTTAAGTTTTTGGAGCAAGAAATCTTGAAAAATCAACTGTGCCTTTGTGAGGAATTGAAATTAAGTCTTCCATTTTGCAAGCTAGCTTTGCTAACTGCTGCATCACATAAGCATACAAGAAGAATGCCTACTTAAATTTAAAGCATACCTTATCTTAGCTTTCAAGTAAAAAATAATTTTGAAGTTCTTTTGAGAGAGTGGTTAAGTTTTTGGAGCAAGAAATCTTGAAAAATCAACTGTGCCTTTGTGAGGAATTGAAATTAAGTCTTCCATTTTGCAAGCTAGCTTTGCTAACTGCTGCATCACATAAGCATACAAGAAGAATGCCTTTAAATAGTTTTTTAAAAAAAAAAAAAAAAAAAAAAAAAAAAAAAAGATCCAAAATTGTAAAATTAAAGGATATTTATGTATTATTGCAAACTACCTTAGAGAAAACTTTACAAAGTTTCAGAATGTGCCAGATTTTGGCAACCACATATATAATAATTCTTCAGCAATCATGTGCATCACAGTTCCTCAGTTTTAAGTGCTAATGCTGCTGTATTGGTATGCACTTTTTTAAAATCTCAAATTCCAGTGGTTTCTGTGGACAAATCGGGATTATACTTTTTCTTAAACTCAATTTAATGTGAGATTTACTAGCATTGGAAGAAAGTCAGGTAAAATTTCTGCAGGAGTACAGTATTTTGCCTCAAGATCATTAAAATAATAATGCTTCAAATCTCTTCTCAAAGCATTAATCACAAAATTTCCATGAGAACAAAAGAAACAAAAGGTCACTTGTAAGAAGTTTATTGATTTTTTTTTTGAAAAATAATAGTTAAAATGTAAAATATGTAAATATGTATGTAATAATTTTTTACAACAAAAAGGTCATTGTTTTTTCCCTCCGTAACATTTGTCAAGGTGATTGTGCTTATACATAAGTACCAAGGAAGGCATTAAAATGTCAGCTATAAATTTGACAGTCAGTAAATTTGAAGCAGCTTTAAATTTGTTAAAAAACAAGTAAAAAAGGCAGGGAATAAAAGTTTTAAAATCAAGCTTAAACATAAAAGTCCTGTTTTTACCATTAATAATATCAAACAACTAGGCAAAACTCCCAATAAGTAACTTAAAATCAGATATTTTACTTGATACCTGCTTAAAAACTAATGATTAGTAGATAGTAGGTACTCGATTTATTTACAAAGTCTAGTTGAATGAATGAAATCACCAAACACATTTAGTTGTAACTGAGATTTAATTTCCAGCGAGGATAAAATGGCTGTGTAAGTTTTAGCTATTTTCACATATATAATGCAGATATAAATAAGTGTTACATAAAGAATTTGTCATGATAACAACACCTGTGTGAGGGACTGCACCTGCTTTACCATAATAAATTATCTAACTTGGTTCTAACATGCTATTTTTTTTCCTAATTTATTGAAATGATATTCTGCAAGATATGATTACTGCCTTGGTTCACAAGATCCGAACTCAAATCTCCAGGTTTTAGGGGCCCTCCATATCATTCTGTATTTTTCCATAATTTTGTTTGTTATTGTGTGAAAAGGAGAAGAGTGGTCATTGAAAGTTTCTGAAAAGCGCTGTGTCTAGAGCCTAAATAAGTTTAAACAGGCCCATGGTATTTTAATCTTTAAAGCAAGCTGTTTATTAACTGAAGCAATTTATTTGGGATTATCTTCCTAAATAGCTTTGCAGTGTTTTATGAAAGGATATTTTAAGAAAATCTAACTCATATTTACATTAATTAACATGCAATAATAATAATAAATAAATAAGAAGCTTTTCTACTGATATGTCTTGAGCATGAACTATGTTCACCAATCTTATTTTATTTGTTGATGGATACATTTTTTGAGAACTAAAAGCTGTCAGCTTTGAAAAGCATAAGTAATATTGAATTGACAGATAATTTTAAAGTAGGTACTTTTAATCAAAAATAATTTTATTGTAAATTGTGAATTGTATGTGGTTGTAAATTCTAATTTCACAATCACATGTAGATCCCTTTTAGAGAGTGTAACAGATTTCATGTTTTCTGTTTCCTTTTAGCTTTCATCACTTTTAATTAAGCTGAGCATTCTATTAACTTGGCAACATCTTGATTTTGAACAATTTCCAATGGGTAAATCTTTGAATTGGACAGAACAGAATGCTTAATGTTGTCTTGAGATGTACAATTCTAACTTTACTATCATGCCCTGGGATCAGCTCTATCATTTTAGCTAATAATCAATCTAAAAGTTTCTTATCACTGCCATTTAATACAATATATATCTTCTTTGACATTTTTTTATTGATCTCCATCTTCAGCTTTTTCAACCATTATGAAAACTTAGTCTGCATTGCAACTCTTCTCGCAATCTTTGTCTATACCTTAGTCATTTATTGAGATCCTGAGTTCCTACCAAAATGTAGATTGGGTATTCTAATTTCAGCATAATTCAGGAACATTTAAGAGTCAAGGGAACTGGACTACTTGGATCTTTGAAAATGTAAGGTAGGTAAAAGTTGAGAATTAATGATTTCTTTACAGTCGCAAAGAATTGTTCCAGCTTGAAATCCAGCTTTCCCAAGAACTTTCCATAGTTACATTATTTCAGTATACATATTCTGTCCTGCCATCTGCCCACATGGTGCAGAAGGAGGAATGAACTTCTAGCAGATCTTTGCAGAGTTGTAAACTTCAGTTTCTCTCTAGTTAATCCTATCCCAAGCACTGACTGCTCTCACAAAATTATAGCTATTCTCACTATAAATTATGGAAGATTGTCTTGTATTGTACATCTCAAGATGTCCATGCTTTCATCTGGGTTGCTATCCCTTGACCTTTGAGGTATAAAGTATTTGCAGAAGCAAAATGTATATCTGTTGCTTCGAAAACCTTGGCATGTACACAGTCTTCAGGCAAGGCATTTAGTAAAGCCTCCATGCTTTTTATTTTATCCCATTTTCACCTTAAAATATCTATTAACAACAGTTCAGATGGTATCACAATCACCTGAAATCCAATTTGCACCAGGCAATGAGCTCAAATACATGATGAATGTCAATCTAAAAATAACAGGATGATTATGATTAGATAAAATTGCTGGATGCTGAAAATTCTTCATATTTTCGCGATCAGTATCTTCGTTGTTGATCTTAAAATACCATTTGTCAACATTGGGGTGTAAACTCGACAAGCTAAAATCATCTTAACTAAAGAATGATTCATTTTAAATAACTAGTTATAGTAGTTTGCTTTCAGCTGCTATATATTCATTAAAAGGTAATTCACCATGGATGCGTTGATTTTTTGGAATTTGTTTATTCTTGAATTGCAAAATCCAACACAGCATGCTCACTAGCACTTACTAGCAAATATATTTTAAGAAATATCTACAATAACAGTCCATATTTTCTAGCTGAACTGTCAATGATGAGTATTTAATACACTTTTCCATCTTTGCTGAGACTTTTTGCTCATTTGCGTGATTGTAAGGTTTTGACCAAGACTCTGTATATTCTTCTACCACTGTGGGTCCACCATTGAAATTTTAGCAACTGGTTTGTTCCACATCCTTGAGATGGTAATTTCTACTCCGTTACTTGTGGGGGGGGGAGGGAAGAAAGAAAACTAACCACTGTTTAGTTTGTTATAATATCCAAACAAGAGCAGTGTTTGAGTGAATCTAAAAACAAGACTACATGTTCCAAGTTAAGAACTCTCTATTCTTGGATGCTACTCTTCTTCATAGGGTTAATTCTTGATTAGGTTTGTAGTAATTGTACTAATATTCCATTCTTTGATTCACATGTTACGAATACCATGGCAGCATATGCTAGTTGGCTAGCATCACAGAAAATGTGCAAATTTATTTTAACACCACTGCTCACATCAAACAATCTGGATATCTTTATATTGCTTAAATATACTAAATCTTTTGTCCACTTCAAAAAATTTTCTTTTATGTCATTACTTACATCAGTATCTCAAGTTTCTTCATCTTCCAAGTAGACTCTAATGAAAGTTTAGGCCACATTGTTACAGGGCATGAGAGCAGGCACTTGATTAAAAGCTAACAGGGTTTTTTTCTTAGTCACCACATCATCTTTGTTAAATGCTAATCCTTTTGGACTGATCTCTTGGCAGTGAGCTTTTCTGTCTCATAATAGATCTAAAGTATTTAATTTGCTAGTTTCAAGTGCACAAATGTTAAATTGTATTTCTTTCCTCTCAAATCAAACTGTGCTTCTTTCAGTTGCTTTTCTTATAAAGGCTTCGAATCCTGATTTGTCTTCTATTATAGTAGGTATTCCTTGATTGCAGTTAATCTTTGCATTGATGTTATGGAGGTATGCTTTATTGAAATTAAAAGCTCCTTCAATCTGTATTTGGCCGTGGCATTTGCACCCAAGAGGGTGACATTTACATTATTATTGTTGAGATTTCGATTTAGGCAAAAGTGGATCTTGTTGGTGATCAGGGAGCTTCTATTCAGGATTGCTTGTAGAGCTGCCCTTGAGTCTCAGAAGACAATGATTCCTTTTGCTAGCTCAGAAATGGGAAGCGATCTGTACATGCCAAGTATCTCTGCTGTTGCCAGAACATCACAGGTGAAGTTAGAGACTATGGCTCTAACGTCAATTTTGTCTTGATAAGTAGTGTCACCTGGGATAGTCAGAAATACTTCAGAACCTTCATGAGTGATTGTCTCATTAGATGTACCATCTATATAAACATCTATGAAGTCCTCTTATAGATACTGTTCAATGGTGCTGATCTCTTTCGCCTCAATGATATCAATCAGTTTCTTTTTCTTACATGGCTCTAATAGGTTGAGCACTTTTTTAAAGCTCATAGGAAGCTTGGAAGGAAATGTTGGCTCTTGGAAGATGAGAAATTTGTTGTGATTGAGGCCAAGAACTGCTCTAATATCTTTGTCAAATTGCATAGGAGATGACCTTTTCAGTCTAATGCTGCCATTATAGTTTTCAAAAGTTTTCCTAGCAATGTGTTCTGGTACATGGCTTCTTGCCTTGTTCATAAATTTTATTGCATTATACTGTCTTCTTTTTCTGAGGCTTTCGATGCAACATTCCTGAATTGCTTTTAAATTATTGGAAGACATTGCACCGGCAATGATTTTTGTGACCTTTGGCTGGCGACTTTCTGATTTTCCCAAGACAGTCCTGGAAGCATGAGTCCAAATGAGAGAAGCATACTGTGTGATTAGTCTAATTAGTGAGGTGTATGTTGTTCTGAGTGTCCCGAGAAAAGCTGCCTACTTTGTTCCACAAAGACTTGTAATGATTCTTAATTTTTCCAGCACAAATTTTGATATGCTTAATGAATCTCAATTCTGCATCTAAGAGATTCCTAATTATTTTGGGCATTATGATCCTCATTATACATTTGCCTTGAATGTATAATTTTGTATTCATTATATCTTTATACTTCCTAACAGAAAGTAGTCTTTTCAGCATTGATCTTGAGTTTTATGCTCTGTCTGCATCTTATCCCATTTAAAGATTTTTGGAGTACTCTTTCAGATTCACAAAAATCCCTGCTGGAGTGCCACATTGCGATGTAATCTGCGTGGCAGGCCACTTAACGTCTTTGTCAAGGTCAATGGCATAGCTAGGCTAGGGCAAGGGGGGACATCTGTCCCCGGGCGCAGCATCCAGACGGTGCCAAATTAATGCTACAAAATTTTTAATGAAATGTTTTCCATTCTTGGTACATAGAAAGAGACGCAAATTCTTCAGTTGTCCCTGGCGTTGGAAATCCTAGGTACGCCACTGGTCTAGGTTAGGGTGAATGTCATTCACATATAATGGGAAGAGAAGCAGCCTCAAAACAGAACACTGTGGAACACCTGCAAGGATTTTCTTGTTCTTGGGTAAACATCTGTTATAGCATATTTTAATTTTTCTGTTTTTCGAGAAATCATTTATCCAGATAAAGGCATTTCCTCCTGTACCAGAGTGATGTAAAAGTTTTATGAATTTCTGTCTCCACACCTTATCAAATGCAGAACACATATCAAGAAAAATAACAGTGGTCTTTTTTGATAGTTATTCTTGGACAGCATCCATGATATATTGACTGAGATAGAATAATTGGTCTTCAATGGAATATTGTTTTCTGTGGGTTGTCGGAAAGAAATTTCTCTTCCTGTCTTTTGTGAGACCTCATAATTCTGGATGGGGTAATTCATTTCATAACCTTGCAAAGGGTGCTGGTGATAGTGATAGGCCTATAGTTCTTTGCATTCTGTGGCTGATTCATTTGGTTTGAGTAAAGGTACAATAATAGAAATTTTCAACGACTTTTTCAAGGCAGCTTTTAAGATTTGCATGATGTGTTAAAGATGGTCAACAAGTATTGTCTTGCTTTTTGACTGAGATGTGTAACCATTTCTACAAAAATAAGATCATTTCTTAGAGATTTATTTCCTTTAATAGTGTTGATATCAATATCTAATTCGTGTAGAGTGATTCTTTTAGAAACAGGTCTTCATGCCTGAACCCTCTTGTCTCCTGGAGCAGAGGAGCAATTTTTTGAGAGAGCTTTTTATTTTCTTAGCTCCTTTTTGATAGTCAATTTTGCCAACTGTATAGAAGTGCATTGTAAGTTTGTACGGCTGTTTATCCAGCCTTATCTTTAATGCATTTTGTTTAATATGTTTTTCATTAACTACACGACCTTGACAATGAGGGGAAATAATGTTTATTTTTATATTTTAAAAATTTAGTTTGCTTGAAGACCTGTTCTGCATTCTGTACTGCATGAAGTATATATTTTAAATAGTCATTTAAATGCAGCTCTTCATGATAATTTGTTTTTACATTCTTAATATTACAAGCATATGTTGAAAGGTTTTGTACCTGTAATTAAATTACACCTTTCAAATGATAGGAGGCTGGATTTTGCTTAGTTGAAATTGCAAATGGCCCACTAGTGGCTGTGTGAAAAAAATGTTAAACACTGAAAGAATTTGTTCTGAATATGATTTTTGTAGAATGAACTGACTGTGCAGAGTTTTGGTTATTCTGTAAATACAAGCATCCTTCATGAAGTCATCACGTCTTTATGCAGGATAACCTTACATGCTTTGTCGTAACTGATTGATCAAAAACTTTTTGAACGGTGCAGTTTTTTTAATCTGCTCATGAAGAGCTGCGTTTAAACAGCATTTATTAAATAGATTTGTATAATTACATATTTTACTCTTTATTCTTATATTCTTTCATTCATTCAGATGATAAAGAAAATTAGAAAAGAATATATTTTAAATAACAACATAATATATGTTGGCATATGTGGCAACAAAATTCATGACTGAATTTTATAAAGGTGGTTATACTACTCATAGGCCATGAAACTTGATTGTTGTATTTAGAATGAGCATGGTGAAAAAGATAGCTTATTTAAAGTTCTTGACTGACATTCCAAGCAGAAAAAGCATTTTGTATTCTGTTAAAATGAATTGTGTATTTAGTATGTGAAGTTGACATTTGTGCAGGGTGGAGCCACTTATTCTTTGGCTAAAGAAGTAACTAAGCATTTTAAGGCATTGAAGTTCTCAGTGATTTTGTCACCGTTTTTAAATACATGGTATTTGTAACCTGTTGCTTTGTAAATTAGTGATTGCTTTCAGTCATAGACACGCATATCTATCAGGAGCATTAAGTAGAGAATAACTGTTAATGCTTATGCAAAGAACAGTGGTTTTCTTTAGGGTAAGAGTGGATTTTTCGGTGGTCTCATTTTAGGGAGTATTGCAACAATGTATCCCATGTAGCATCTCTTCAAATAATAATATCTATCAGATGTCTGAGAGCAGAGATGTAAGTAATAATATGAATTACATATACTAAAAGACGTGCAAGTAAGCTCAGAAGAAGCATTCTTGAAATGTTTTTAAAAACAAGCATGTTACTACTTCTTGGCATATCTTCTGCTCTTAGGTTGCCAACAATTTTGAAGTGGTAATATATATGCGTGGAACATTTGAAAGCTTTTCTGTGCTACAGGTAAATTCTAAGGTAGCAGAAGAGTTTTATGAACAAGTATTAGCAAAATGCGATGAACCTTGAAATTGTGTTTTCTGTTCATCAGGGAAAGTGTCATTTTATATAGATTATAAAATGTGAAAATAATGTATTTTAATGCATTATTTTGTTTATGAAAATACTTTTTGTTTTTAGAAATGGAATTCTAAAGAATCTGTTCTTGGTTTATTTGTCATTCAAACATATACTATTTCTGTTTCTGTAGTAATACATATTTATATTTATTAGCTTGAATATTAAATCTAATTTCTGTAAAAGAGAAATAAAATATTTTTGTTGGTAACATTGTAGGCTTATTAATGCTGATATTTATTTTGTTTCCGAAAGAAGAATTAGATTGTTATGCCCTCAAGTTATAGTTGAAGAAAACCAGTGGATTTAAATAGTTAGTGTATACATTGCAGAAAAGAAACATTTGCTATGTAACCTCATATTTGATGTGACTCGTATTGTGTTCTGATTTTATAATTATAACTAAAAAAACATTTCATTCAATTATTACTCTAGAAGTGTCTCAAATAGTTGAAAAATAATAACGATTTCGGAAAAAAATTTTCAAGCAAACTAAAAATATAACTTCGAAAATATCACGGGCTAAGAAGAAAACTCTCAGAATTAATGTAGTGTAATAAATTTTTATCGACAATAAATACAGGCCAGGATTGTTTATGCAGTGTTTCTAACACTACAAAAAATACTCCTGGTCTATTTGTTAATGTATTAATTTTATTTCTATGTTAATGTTAGCTGTTTTTATTACTGTAACATAGTAAATTTTTCCTTAGATGTGCAGTATGATTCAAATCTTCTTCAAAGCTGGTCATTTCAGAGAACATGGTTATCAGTGATGTTCAATACCATTATTCAGTTGTGCTGTGAGAAATTTTGGTAGCATTTGAAAATTATCACCATAAGAAGTTTCACTGGTATAATTCATAGTGTCTTAAAATAATGTAATCCATATGCATTATTTTGTTGCCATTCATGTAGAATAGCCTGAAAATCATATCTTGTCATATTTTGTGGGATACCTGATTGTTGTATTCCCTAAATAATATACTATAAATTAAAGTAAAACAATACAATGCAGTATTATATTGTTTTATTTCATGTGGTGATGAAGGAGAGGGAGGAACAGAATTCACAATGACCTTCTCAGCATATCATAGTGGATACAAAACATTGGATTGCATAACACATTTCTTTTGTATTATCCTAAGAGGTTTTAAACTTAATCTGCTCTCCAAATTCTCTTCCAATTTTCTTTGTATTTAAAGGATGATTATGGTAATAATTTTCATCTGGAATATACTGTAGTGTGGCTAGATGATTTGATGCTTGGATATTAGTAGACGTCGTCCAATACACCACCAGTAACCTATGATTTTGCTAACCTGCAAGTATTGCAGCTATTCTAAAAACTATTTGGAATTATTCTGGAAAAGTACAGCTTCTTTTTTTTCTTCCTATTATTATTATTTTAAGGGAAAGGGGGAAATGAGGATTAAAATTGTGACATAGCGCTTTTTTTTTTTTAATTTAATGAAAATTTATGGATTACTTAGAGCAGGGGCATCAAGCTGGCAATTTTATGTGACTTGCAAAGACTTTTCCATGATGTATTTGTTGCAAATATGATGTTACAAAGATTTTAGGTTTTTAGTTATTTAAAATTCGAGTTTATATTATTTTTATTTCCATAAAAAACGAAGGTGAACAATTTGCGAGAAAATGTATAAGCACAATTAACTAATTTATAATGTCATATAAATTTTATTTAGAGATTTCATTAACTTTTATTTGTACTTGTCAAAAAATAAATATGCTAGCGTTTGCACTGAGAATAATCATTTTGTAGGAATGCATTTGTATGTGATCAGCTTTTCTTCACAGTTGAAAATTGATAAGAAAAGAAAGAACCTGATTGATTGGTGATGAAGATAATTTCTAATAATTTCTCTCCAAGGCTACAAACTTTATCATAGTCTTAACACCATTAAGTGTCAAACTGTTATAAGAAATGAAGCTATTTAATTTTTTATTTAAAAATACATAAACACGTATGTATTTTTATCTATGTGCTGAAGAAAAATTGAATAAATAAGAGAAAGAAATTAGGTTGTCATTATTTATTGTCAAATTTTGTCCGATTTGGAAAAGTTTCTCTGAAAACATAGAAAATTTTCTTAATTTGTTTTAGTTTTAAGTAAATTATGTAATAATTAAATTAAACATGCTAGAATTATTTGAAAGGAATCTGTCAGTATGTTTAAATTACAAATTGTTAAATACCAACAAATATATCTTGCATGTACCAAACTTTAGATTTCAGGTACAAAATAAATTATAATTTGAGTTGAACTGTGCTGAAGTTAATTCTAATGCCAAAAGTTAATGTCAAAAGTTATAGGGTAACAATATGTAAATTTTCAGATGACGCTTGCATTGCATAACGTTTTTTTACATTTTAAGTTATTATTTCACGAATTTTACAAGATTGCTACAAGCCATCGTCAGTTATCAAATTTTCAGGTTGAAGAATGAAGCATTCAGTTTTTGAAGTTATTTGGTACCTCGATCCACTGGAGGTATTGCTAGGGGGTACTTAATGACCATGACCATGACCATAGACATATTACTTAATGACTGTAACATAGAATCGTCCATGCTGACTGACAAATGGCACTGCTTGAAATTTCTGTGTTCAAATATAAAAAGCCTGTGAGGCTAATATAATTAAATTTAGCATTACTGGGTTATGTAGTAGAAGATCCTTAAATGCTGACAACATGTCTTCTGATTTAGCATGTTACTTGGGATTGTGAATACATTAATTGGGCCGTAGAAAGCTGACAAAAAAGTAGCCACCGACAAGCAACAACACTTGTTACGAGCTAAGCTAGGGTGGGAATGTGATTCTGATCCTTTTAAGCTATAGTTCTGTATTGTCAAAGAGGCGTTTTACAAAATCCTTAAATCTCTATAATGGTGAGGAGTAGATTTTCATAGGCTTTTGCATCAATTGGTCACGACAGGCATGTTGTTAAATAGAAGTCAGTATGTTGACCTGTGTAATGACCATTTGCAGCCCTTCATGAACGTTACAGGATAAAAATGTGCTACAGTTCAAAATTGTTTGACATTAGTCTGAAATGCATTCCGAAAAATTATGATGAATGATTTAGCCAACTTGTGCACCAGGCCTTGAATCCAATGAAGCACTTGTGGGATATGATCGAAAGTGTATTCGAGCACAGAATCCAGCACGTATAATAAACAAGCAGCTGTGGCTAGTTATTCAGATAGTATGCTCAATTGCTAAAAGACTTAACAAGTCGATGTCATGTCGAGTTGCTAAACTTTGTTGAGTTAGATGGGACTCCATACTAAGTAAGTAAGTAGCCTATGACTTTTGACATTTGATTATAGTTTTGATGTTTCACGCACTTGGTGAGGTGCCATGTCTGCTAGCTTAAAATCACTCCAGAAATTTGAGTTCTGTAGCTGAAGGTCAATAGTAGTGATAGCAAACCTTTTGAGTTCATCTTGTCTAAATTCAGAAAAATTCTGCCTTAACTCTAGTGGCGTGCCACATATAGAGTCATCCATCTGCCAAAAAGCACTCGAAGTAACGCAGCATGTGTTGATAATGACAGGGCCCATTGCAAGAGACAAATATTTTTGTATTCCACACTTTTTTTTGTCTCTATCGACGATACTGGAAATGAGTGCTGCATGTCACCCAAAATGGGTTTGCATGTGACTTATGTGTCGTTGATTCATTATCTCTAGTTTATAAGCGTGCATATTGTTAATTGCTTGAAGTTTTATTTGCAGGAAGTTATTGGGTTTAACAGTTTATTAGTATGTAAGTGCATGTTATCGACTAAAGTAATTTAGGATTAAAGACGTAAAATTTGTCCAAAGCCCACTTTTTGTTATTTTATGAGAGTAGCATTTCCTTTTATGTGCATATGAGTAATTTTCTTGTGTAAATCTGAAAGTGATGGTAAAGAAGCAAACTTAATTTTTAGAATCTGTAAATCTTTTCAAACAGTTAAATGTTTTATTAGGCAACATATAATTTTTGTTGATCAAATAATTTTTGTCATGAATTTTATTACAAAATATAAGCACAAAAAATTTGATAATGTATATTATATTTTTTAATTTTATTTACTTCATTATTTTACATCAATAAAAATTATTAGTTTTGATTGAATAGAAATAAGTTATGCATTGTGTTTTATGCAGAAAAATAATTTCCTCATTTAATTTCAGTGCAGTAAAAATAAAAACAAAGTGCTTAATTTTATGACCTACATAAATAAAAATTAATTTCATGGTTTTATTTTAATTGAATAGAAATGAATGTGCTTAATATTAACCTGCCCACTTTGAAAGTTGGCTACCATCGAACCATGTAAGTTGGCGGAGGTACCACCAAAGTTGCGCCATTCGTTCCTTTGAAATTCTGAAGAAACAGACGTCTCTTTATTAAACTATCTGTATTCGACTCACTTCGTTTTTGTGTTCGGTAAAAAGGGCTTTCGCCGATTTCTACTATTTTCTTACGCCCTCTGATTTTATCAGAAGATGTGTTCAGAACGCTAGAGTACAAACTTCCGATAAATATGCCAATCTATTTACTGTTTTGTTGACTATACACCTATTGTATTAATTAATGCACACTTCTTTTGATGGTTAAATCCCAAAAGTTTGAAAATAATCTGTTGCTTTCTGTTCCATAGAAGAGAAGTGCATGACAAGGAAAAAATACATCAACAATAGTTTATATCCTTGTTCATAACAACAAAAGGTGGCTTATCGAGAATCAATCGAGGCTACATGTAACTGAGCGCAAACGTTATGAATGTGTTGTTACGTTCCGCGTATCCATAGCTGGCACTAAATCGCGCTGTTTGGCGACTGTTTCACGGTCGGCAGGACAACACGTAAATACTGAAGTGAGTTTTATTTTTAGGGGGGGGGGAGAATTTCGTAATTTAATATCATTAAAAAGTTTGTTAAGTTAGCGAAGATAGTGCAAACAACATTCATACCTCTTTAATATGAATTTTGTGGTGATCTAATAATGATGTAGTCTCTATAACTATTTGGAAGTGCTTTCATAGGATTCAGCGACTGTATTCGCGAAAAAACGAGTGACTTTTCTGAGTCTGAGGATAGGTTCATTGTGACTCTGGGCCTTGCAGAAGCAACGATTTCAGACACTTTGAAGTTGATTAGTGTTTCAAAAGATTATATCAAAAACTATGTTATATAGAGGCTGTTCGTACATTTTTTTTAGACGATTTTGCTTTGCTGTTGAAAAAAATCAGCTCCTTGGAAATAATTCTTTAACTGCAACTATATTTTTAAAAGTATAAATAATCGTCTGCTACTTGGTAATTTTGTTTTCATGCAAAATAATGCTTTTAAAGAAGCAATGGTTAGAAGGCTATGCTTGTGCTTATTCATATCTAGTTGTAAAAGTTATAAAAAAAATGCTTTAAAAGCCATGGTTTTTCGATGTCTAAAGTTACGATAGGTAATACTGCCATCACGGAGGGGGGGGGGGAATTAAAATTTGGCTTCGAGGAGAAAAATTGTTCCAAACACATATTCAAGGAAAAAACGGAATGTTGCTAAGATCCTTAATATAAAAAAGAGATCCGCTAAGCCAAAGGAGAGTTGCAAAATCATTAAAATGCTCAATGTCAACTGGAAACAAAGTAAATTAATGCCTGTTCGAATCTCAAAAAGGCGAAAAAACATAATATGCATAGTCTTTCTCGATGGTATATCGTCGAACGCAATACGGTGCAGAATTTTTCATGAGAAACATTTATTCGAACAGAAATGGAAAAATATTACCACCACAGAATCGTGTATGTATATAAATGACTACATTAAAAAGAAATCCATGTATTATCATCGAAGAGGAGAAAAGAATCTTAGAAATGGTTCAAAGAATCTAAAAAAAAGTTTTTCAGAGAAATTTATGCTTATTGCTGGTTTTTCATATAATAGCTTATTAAAAATAAATAGAGCGGACAGAAATGCTAAGGTCAATTCCACGTATTATCAGAAACATGTTTTTATCCAGTTTTCAAATATGAAATACCTTCTGTTTACCCACAGTGTTATCAATCAGTAGAACTACATCAAGAGAAAGCAAGCGGCCACATGTCAAAATCCACTGTTAATTTCCTGGAAAAAATGGAGCAAGAAACGGGTATCAAGGCCTTCACTCATATCAATCTAAATCGCCTGATAAGTATCTCATGGATTTTTGCGCTTTTGGACTTTTAAAAAGTGGATTGTTCAGACGCCGACCTACAACATTCCTTGGACTACGGAAAGGTGTTCCAAAGGAATGGTATAAAATACCTCTTCCG
>KK117148.1:346410-389032 GCA_000611955.2 Stegodyphus mimosarum | reverse complement strand
GTTCAGCAATACCTCAATCACCTGGGGTACTACAGAGGTGCTGGCTTAGCTTCTAACTGTACGTGTGTAAATAACCGTGTAAAGACAGTTTCCAGTATCGTGCGTGAAAAGCGAGTTAATAACCTGGATATTATACATGTAATTTATTTACAGTTTTAGTCAAGGCATTTGAAAGACTGTTGTTTTGTTTAATACTTTAAGCCGCAAATGTGCCGCTTAGTTCAGGACTTACCGTGCGGTTTATCTTCTGATATGTGTTTTAGGTGCTGAGTTGGTTTGTCATTATCGTACATTAATATTTTGGCGACAATTAAAAAATTCTTAATATTCTTAAAAATTTCTTAATAATACACTTATATTTAAACAATATAAGCGTACATAATTTATTTTGTGAAAGGAAGTGTTTTCTTTAAATACTTTTTCAGGAAGCTTTATGATTTGAACTTCATCGTGATTTTTACTTTGTGTTCAGCGTGGCAGTTTTTTTAATAAATGAATTTCGATATTTGTTGCACTTTTAATTAATCATTTCCTCTTAACTTATATGTTGAAGAATTATTATGATTTTGGTTATTGATAGATGGTATTTCAGAAAGCTGGCTACAAGTTTTATTTATTTAAATATTGATTCTCGTCATAGTAGGGCGTTTCTAATTACATTTTCAAAATAAACGAAGACTTGTACATATGTAAAATCTTTTTGTTTGCATGTAGAATCTTTCAATAGAATATTACCAAAATGTCCAATTAGTGAAACGGTCATTGAATTCATTTTAATGAAATCAGTGCAGAACGATGGATATTTTTGTGAACAAAATTTAAAATTCCGTTTTAAAAACGTTATCGCCTATCCTTTCGTACGTTATGCACACATGAAATCTTTCCTGAAATAGTGCATAGCTGTCTTTGACAGTACTTATGTTTGAAGACTTTCGCTTTCTGAACTTCTGAGAGGCTATGCGAGGTCCTGGTTGAGTTTGCGAGTTGTTTCCATTAGAAAGACCTCCAAAAGGGCCTTTAGTCAGAGAGTTATCGTTTATTTTAATTGTAATCGATTAAAAAACTGTTACGTCCACCTGCCGAATGTCATAGATATGGTGGTCTAAGATCTTGTGAAAAATAATTTTTCTGCTGTATAGCATCCTTTGCAACGTCATATCGCTTTATGACAATTCTGCATGGATGACCACAAACAACATAAGGTACTTCTCTTTGTGCGTTAAAAGCGCATGTAATACATACAGGCCATAATAAGGAAGATCGTCTTAACCAAAGGATTATGGAACATATTAAAAGTAACGATTCTCGTCATACAGTGTGTGTTGGAATGTGAAATCTGAACGCAGTAAGTATGTCGAATGAAAAGGGTTTTAATCACGGATGTTCACGAGAAAAGATATTTTGTTCAAATGGCAGCTGCAGTACATGCATCAACAACGGCGGATGTCGTTTAAATGCATAGCTCTCATGAAGACGTAGCTATTGCAGATTGTCGGATCAAGTGTACTCCAATAACTTTGCCGTTATGATTGGCAGTTTCTGGTGGTCACTTCTTAAATGCTGATCTTCGTACCTGTTACGCACTATATTATTGCCATTTTAGTAATCTCACGTAATTGGAAAGATTTTCCTGCCGGACTTTGTGCTACTCAGGTAATGGTTTGGTTTATTTGATTATGGCACGCAGTGGCTATCTGCCTAAATGAGGGATACATTTATGGCGAACTTTATAGTGAAAACTCGCTACTGTCCTCGTTACACATACGTAAAACCATGAAAACTCGCACAGTCAATCTTTTCCCCTAGAATCGAAACTAGGTCGAACTGCCAGCGAGTTTACCATTCGACCGGATAATATGTGACAAAAATTAAGAAAATACGTTTTGCAGTGACTCGTTGGATTTGGACCTTCGTTATGATAGATAGCGCTCGACTTTTTTTACGGTTAATCAGTGTAAACATTGGAAGCGCAGCAATCAAACCTGATGTAATTCAAGTACTAAAATAGTATTCTATATGCGGTAAATGTGTCTTCAAATAATACTTGTAGATTCTAAGTAACACAAGTGCTGAAAGTAAAAACTGGAATTTCAAGAACTGTCAATTGAGTTTGCAATTTATATAAGAAACTGTATGCTAGTTTTTTTATTTATTTTTTTTTCCGAAACACAAATGCTTATCAAATTATAAAAATTTGCTCACAGTTGCTTGTTAGAAATTGTTTACCCGAAGCATGTTGTTTTTGATTTATGCTTTGAGAGAATTTAGGCAAATATATTTTTTTCTGAAATTCCACAACCATGGTATTGACACAATTCCTTTGTCTTTTCTGAAGATAATTTGCTCTCCGCTAGCAATTATTGGATCAGTTTTATTCCTGTTTACACATATGTTCTTGAATTTTATTTTGTGTGCATTCTTTCGTGCTTACTTTTGTGCATTCCTTCGTGTGCTAGGTTTATGTGCATTCAGTTCTTTGCCATTTGTTAGGAATTATTCTGCAGTTATTTTTTGTTTGTACTAAAGGTGTGATGAGATATCGCAGAAACATGCAGAAAATTGAAAAAAATTCCTTTATATTGCGCTTTGTAAGAGAATAATCGAGCGACCAGAGCTATGAATCTTGTTCTGTTGTTCAATGTTCCAAAATTTAATTGAGGTGAGGTATATTTTGATATTTGTCGAGAAATTCTATAAGGTATTTCTCCCGCCTTCTTGGCATACTTTCGTGGTGTAGTGGTGAGCACGCTCGACGCGTATTCGAAAGGTCCGTGGTTCGAGTCCCGGTGAGGGCATTGCTCATTTTTCTTCTCACCCGTTTCCAAATAACCTAATGTCTCTACAGTTCTTAAGATTAAATTATGCATTTTAATTCCTGAAAGTTGTATAAATTAAAAACGTTATGTGCTTACTAAGCAGAAACTGTTAATATTTGCTTTTTTATTATTGTGGATTAGCGGCATAGATGTCTCGATATTGTATAAGTAAAAGAAATGAAGAATATCGAACATTATAAAAATATTTAAAATCTTATCTGTTGGTGTAGCAGATAGTGAAATTTGTGAGGAGCCTTGGTCTTCGATGTTTTTGAGGTCTTGCATATACTGTTATTCTTGGTTGTCTTGGGTGTTTTTGTTATATATTATTCTTGGTTTAACTTGGATGAATGCTTGAAGAACCACATGCCTTGGAATATTTTGCGGTCATTATGGCTATGTTGAGTTCTGAAGTTTGTCCATGATGATCAATCACTTGTAGAAGAGAGGTCGGAGACATTTGGTTGACTGTCGGTAGATCAAAATTGGGGCGGTTTTGTGGTTTAATGGTTGCATTTAACTAAATTTCATGGCAGTCATTACCATGCACATATATACTAGGAATAAATTCCCCACTTTTCTTGATAGCAATCAAATTTTTTTCTCAAGTATTTCCAAATTTAAGAAAACTACTTGAGGACAAGTTGAACAACCATAGCAATTTAATTTACAGTAATAATACAATTTGTTTATTATGCTGACAGTTTCTTTATGATGCTCCACTGTTTTCCTCTTCATTTGTTTACTTTGAACCATTTCATTACCTTTTCCCGTGGTGTCTTTCTCCAATACCTTTTAGTCGTTCATATTAAACGTTAGTTTCTTGGTTTCGTATTTCCTGTAGTATTCTGCAAGGGGTCTCTCTGCATATATTAAAAGCATACAGTTATTTCGCCGACCCAATATTTTGAGTGTGTAGCCTGCGCTTGGCAAACAAACACCATTGGCAGTGCATACTCAGCGCTTACACTCACTTGCCTAAATTAGCTTCGATCGCGACACGATTTGCATCTCTTCACGGGTACTCCGCTCACGCAATTTACTCATTCCAAAAATTTCTTTGCACTTTAAAAACTAAGAGAGAAAGAGGGTGAGTAAATAAATCATTCACCCTTTTCCGCGATGATTTCGAAACGAGATGGAAACGAAACAGATTATTTCCGATAATGCATTCAGCGTATCGGGGGAATTGGGAGCGATCGTTAAAAATCGACGCTCTGAACGCCTTTCCCTTTGAGTGAGAAAACGAAATTATGATTCTAGGCCTGGAGCTGTCGGGCAGTGAGCTTATTGGGGAGAAATTCATATCCTAATGCTTTTTTCTCTAAAGTTTCAACGAAAACGGGAATTTGTTATACAGAATCAGAATTTGCTTTGCTGGAATTCTTTATAATTAAATTCTCACAGAGGGAAGCTTCGATACGCTGATTTAACTCAAACTCTGCATTTGCAGAGAATCTAAAACTAAATGTATTTGAACGCATATGGCCCAGGCTATTCAGAAATAGGCAAGAAAATTGAATCCAGCTGTTGAAGTAATATTTATATTTATTTAAGTTCCGTAATTCACTTTAAGGACTAACAGACCTCTTGTCAACGGACATTTAGAGGTGAAGGTCGCAGTTCGAATCCAGCACAGCTTCTTATTATATCGGTATTATTAGTTGTTTTAAAATTAACTTCTAATGATATACGTGTTTTTATGTATATTAAAAAAAGAAGGGAATGATACAAAAATTCCGTTAAAAAACTTTTTCTTCTCCTTATTATACTTTTTAGCAAATATTACTATTTTCTAAATAACTGTTACTGTATTATTTAATGTGCCCAATGCTAGTATTTTATATTCTGAACATTTTTGTGGTAAATACAATGTATAAATCGTAAATAAATTTCTGGAAAAATGCAAGAAATTAGAATAAAGTTAATAAAAAAAATTGTCTTTTTCTGAAATTCTTTAGTTACACCCTGTTTTGTGTTAAATTTATCGTATGTTTATGTATTTTTCGTCCTAGATAGGATAACCTTAAAATTAATAATACCGAATAATTAATGTCCCATTGCAGGATTTGGCAACTGAGGCCTTCTTAACTATTGCGCCACTTCAGTCTCCAGCTATGGGTTGGAAGAAGGTCCGCATTTCAGCCTTTCCATCCAGAGCCCATGCTAAAGCAGAAACCCGATGGGACACGATTGTGAACTATGTATGAATGACGCTGTATTTCTTAAACTTCTAGGTCAGACCTTGTTAAGTACAACATTAATGTCGCGGAGGGTGATACCTAATACAGTAAATATAAATTTCTTTATGATATGATAACATGTGGTAAAACATGTGTTGTTATATTTTGTCTAGCCTCTTTTCTGTCTTCCCAAACCCCGTTTTCCCAAACGTCTCCGTACCAAATATACTAGACTTAATAATATAGTACGAAAAGATCGAAATGGCACAATTTGTGTTATAAAGTCATCCCAAACGCCTCGAGAAGGAAAGAAAAAGGCCTCAAGTGGCATAGTTTGCTTTGCTATCTCCAGAAAGGCTGAAATGTGAGGAGTAACATTAAAAACAGCGCTGTTGGCAATCAAGCAGCAGACTTCCAAGTTGGAGCGCTGTAGCAGTGTCAACAAGGCTGTTGGTGCTTGCAGCAAATTAGGGAGTTTAAATGATATGAAAAGACGTACAAATTTAGCAGTTTAATTTTGCGATATTTTGCTTATTTTCATAAAATGCGCGATATTTGTTCACTCTAAATTCCTGGATACAGTCATGCTATGCTGTCCCTAGAACATGCACAGTGCTGTCTTCCCTTGCGTCTGCATGCTCGTTTCGGGCATGTGACTAAATATGGGAAATGGGAATGGTCATTGCGAACCTTACAGTAAACCGTTGTCGAATGCGTTTTTGTGGAACGCGATTTCGCTTATGCTTGTTACCTTGTTTCGATTTAATTTGTCCTACACTGGAATTTAATTGATGCACGCCTTTATCGAGGCTAAATATTTGCTAGCAACATCTCTGGCCAGGAGTTATCAATAGTTTTAAAAGAATTCCATCGGTTGAAAATGAAGGATTTTCAGATATGGAAAAAGGAGAAGTGAGAAAAATAATCGAGAAAAGACGAATGAAAAACTGGATGATCTTTTAAACCAACCGACAGTAAAAGCAGTCATAATGAAGCAGATAAAGCGCCTGTAATTTACAATAAATTAAATAAATTGTTATAAAAGAAACAGAAACTGTTTGATTTTGCAATGGAAATCAATCCAAATGAAGAAAGATGAGGGCATTTAGGCACTGAAAAACTCTCTCTCCTTATCACGAAACTTTGAGAGAGTTGCGTCATTCATTGTTCTAAGCAAAAATTACCAGCTTTTTAAAAAAGTAATTGGCGTACTTTTTAAATAGCTACCAGGTAACGGAAGACGGAGACACCAGTACTTTGCCATCATATTTGACAGTTAAACAGGCGTAGTCCCACGCTCCCCGCTGTGATATAATCCGCTTTATACTGTGGTTTGGCAAGGAGTGCAAAGAAGTAATAGTGGGTGTAGTTTTGCTAAGGGGCGAGTTGTACTGTGCGATTGCGCAAAAGGAGAAATTAAGTCACATCGTACAGATCCAGTCCGTATGCTTACAGGATAGCCTTGATTTTTGTTTGATGTTACGGCGTTGGTACGGAATTCTCTCATCTCCATTTTCCGGAAATCTGAGATGGTAGTGGATGTTAACGGACATCTCGTCAGCTAATGTTCGGGAGTTTCCGTGCTACCGCAGATGCATTGGTCCATATTACTTAGGCATCGTTTATGAAAATGGTTTGGAAATGGTCCATGACCTGCAATATTGCGTGTTAGCTGAGCAGTGGAAATTACATCTCTTGTTACTGACCGTGAGAAAGAAGAGACAGGCACGATAGCCTTTTGGTGCATGGTCCCATTCGTTTTGCTATCTGCTGCTTTAGCCAAATGGTTGACGACTCTTTTGAAGTGAGAGTATGGTAGAGGCAGAGGTTATGAATTCGCTTCGATGTTGTGAGCTGCCTCTTTTGCCAGTGAATCCGCTCGCTCATTTCTTTGATTTTTGACATGTGTCTTTATCCAGTGCAGGTGGAAATTAAGGTGTCTGAAGCGCTGTAAGTCCCTGTAAATACTACTGATAATATTAGAATTGTGGACGGGATTTAGGATGGTATGTAGCACTGAGAGGCTGTCGTTGTAGGAACTGGCTTTGAAGTGCCTCTTCTTTACTGCATGAGTTATTGCCATTGCTAGTGAGTGCGCTTCTGCCTGGAAGATGCTATTCGGGGGTGAAAGTTGTACTTTCCATGTGTGGAACTTCTGTTTATTAGTGTACTAAAAAGGCACAGCAATTTCTATTATCTTGGCCTGAGCTGTCCGTGTAGTACTGAAACTCTGTATTGGAAGTGATAGACTGTTGTTGCAGACTCTGCTGATAGCTGTGTGAATGTGCAGCTTGTTGCTGGATGTTTCATGCGCATGAGGCTGGAACATGTGTTGTGGGGTTGCGTTTGTTTTCGGTATGTACTGTGGCGTGTGAATCCTGCCAGGATATTTGCAGAAACTGTAGAAAAACGTTGTACGGTAAGCACGTGTAGTGGTGACGGGGAGGGCTTTTGGATGCTAAAAGATGCTTTACTTTTCATGGATGCTGACCAGACGGCCGCTGCATTGGTTATGATTTTTTCAGCAACTGTTGTGTAGAGGATTTTCTGTAATTGTTGATTCAAACCCCACTTGGTAATTGCCAAAGGCTGTGCGCAATTCTTAGCGTCTGATTCTTGAGGTCCATTGTGTGTAGAATCCAAGTAAGACCTGGATTCCATGTCAGTCCAAGGTATTTGGATATGCTGGCGATTTTGATTCGATGTCTTTTCATTTCTAATCTAGACTTACTTGGGAGTTTGGTGCATTTTTTAGAGATTATGGAGTGTCATGGATTTTATTTTGGATATGTGAAGCTTGATTTGGCTGCAGTGATCATAGAACTCACTGTTTCATTGCAAAGCCTTTAACTTCGTCTCTTGTCCTCCCTCTGTATCATCAGTGTAGGCAGTGATCGAGGTAGGCCAACACATCTTCAAGTCAGCGGACATCATAGTTATCTTTCGGTATCTTAATCTAATTATAACTCTTGACGTCTGTCTTTAGCTTTACGCTTTCAAATTACATTTTCTCTTAGCCTCTGGCTCCGGTGACACCTCTGCTCTGAGGTGAGGACCGGATAACCCAGTTTAATGTTGTAACTAGGCTGTCGGGGATTGAGATTTGTGTAGATAGTGAGTTAATCCGTTAACTTTAAATTTTTCTTGCGTAGATAAAGGCAGATGGGACAGTAGGAGTCGAGACTTTGTTAGTCTATTGCATTTGAGAAAAATAACAACTTGGCCTATTTTGAAGATACTGGAAAAGATTCTGTAATGGAGTAGCTTGTTGAAAGATTTCAGACAATATTATGATCTGCTGTGGTAGATCTTTTTAATTATGGCATTATCAGTTTCATCTGGGCCTTGAGCTCTTTTTGTAGGCAGTTGCTTGAAGACTTGATGTATTGTTTCTGCTGCGAAAGGCGAGTCATCAGACGTTGTTGGCTTGCGTTCGCATGGAATGATGCAATGGCGTGTCCAGGTTGGGATTATCATTTGAAAATACTGCATTCGATATTGTATGAAGGCTGTGCTCTGTACTTGTACCCTGGACAAATCACAAAGAAATTGTGGTTTGTTCAGAATGCAAGTGTCGTGGTTTATATGTTTTGTTCGTCGTTATTTTGGGTAAAGTACTGTGTACTTCTGTAGCCTGGCTACAAAAATCTTCCCAGCTTTGTTGCTTTGCTCTTGCAAGCTATATTATGTATTTTGGTGAATAGATATTTGTGTATGAATGTAGTCTTTTTGTGTTCTAAACATACCACTTCTTCACAGATCAGTCGTTGAGAAGTCCATTGGAATTTTTTTTTTTTTGGAAGAGGGCTTTATTTTTGAGAAGTTTAAAGCGTTTGTCTCTGGCTGTAGTGGAGGAGTTTGAAATGCTGTAGGTAAAATACTTTTGATTAGATAGGCTGCTTCCTTCTGTGTCTTCCATGACTTTCCAGTTTTGTTTGGCATCCGTTCACTTGCAAGGTAGTCAGTTTCAGATCTGGCCAACCCTTGCCATTTACGCTTTGAAATGTTGTGTATGTGTCTGCTGTGTATGATATGACAAGTCCGTTGTTCTTGTAGAGAAGGTTTTGTCCTTTTAGAGAAGTGTAAGCGTAGCCCCGTGTGTTGTTGAGAAGAGTTGGCTTTCGTTTTTGTTTGCGCTTCTGTTTGCGTGGTGGTATTCTCTATGTCTGTCGTAGGAAGAGAGTAGATGGCGTTTATAACCATCTGCAGATTTTGTAATTTGGAATTAATTGGTAATAATAATAACAGATATTGTCAAGTAGAATTGCGATGCTGTCTCTTGTGGTCTTGGTAACTGTAGATTGTGGATTGCAAAAGATTATGTCTGCTCTGATGCTTCGGATGAAGACTCAGGTGAATGCTGAAAGATGGTCCATTGCATTGGTAAGCCTGAAACGTTTCAATCTCTGGTGTATGATTCTTGAAACATATTAAGATCTGCATCATAAGCCTGTGCAAATTTTATCAAGTGACTGGTGGCTACCCGTGCTCTTTGGAGGTTGATCTGAATGCATCTGATATTGTCTTTGTTGATTCCGTTTGTTATTAAGGAGTAATAAAAATTCTTTCAGGTAACATTTTTTTTTTAATTACAGCAATATTTAGGTTTGTTTAAATTATACATTATTATCTTAATCTGAATTCCCAATTTTGCCGCACGAGCAAACTGTTAATGACGTAAGCCCCGTGTTCGGCCAAGGGCTTACTCTATTTTCAACTTACAGGCAGTCCCTCAAGCTTCAGTCTGATGGTCATTAATATTGTTGCGTTTATACGGGTTCGTGGATTTGAGAGTATCCGATGAAAACACGATGCAGAACAAAAAAAAGCACAATTTATTTACAGGAATCACTATTTACAGCACAGTTCCAAAATTACCTTTAAAGGCGTCGAAAATCTACAATAAATACGCTGAAACAATCAGCAACACAGCTTCAGGCTGTAACTGTACAGGTAGCTTCACGGCAACACTAAACTTCTAATAAACACCGTGGAACAATCACCAATCCACTGTCAAGCTATACTGTAAAGATAGCTTCACGGCAAAGCACTACTCGATTGCTTTCCGTTCACAGAACTCTCGCGTAGCTTAGCACTCACAGTAAGCACAACGCTCACACTACTTCACAATCTCTTCGCAACTCTGCAACTGCAACTAACTCCTCAGAAACGCAAGGGTTTATATAGCTTTTCTTTAAGTTCGACACGTTTCGAGAAATATCTCGACAGGAAGTTATTCTAGAAGCTTCCCGATTGGACCATGGGATATCGCCAATTTGGTCGCCAAATGGGCGATAAAGTCGCCAATCTGGCAACCCTACCATACACTATTTTATGGCAACCCTAGTGCTATGCCGGAAAGCTTACATACAGGCGCAACCGCCGAATTTTTCGTAACAATATGTTAATAAGGAATCTCGCCTACTGGTGGTCACAGGATATTTAGCTTCTCCTTTTAAAATTTTCTTCCACTCTTGCTTCTAACATTCATCATGTTCTCATTAGTAACATGTTATCGTAGCTATTCTATTTTTCAGATTCTTGCTTATCACAACAAAGGCTCAGAAACATATATTTTAAACTACTAAAATATAAATAAAATTCAATTTAAAACGCAGAGAAAGCTAATCCTATCTCACCGCGAATGCGCTACTATCAATAACAGCACTAAGTAAACAACTCATAAACAACTGAATTGAGATGTTTTCTCCCGGCTTTTATAAGCTTTTTAATCATGCAGGAGAACATTCTGGTATTTTCTCGATTTTTCCGGAAAGCAAAAGAGTAAAATTGCGAGATATCTATTTATTAAATGTTGAATGCTCGTGCTCCTGCATTTTCTTTTTTTCGGCTTAGCTTTCTCTTAAAACCCGTCGCACGCAGCACTGCACGGTGAAATGAAACAATTTAACTGCAGTTCTACTAAAAATAGCAAACTAAATAAAAAAATCGTGACGGTATTGTTACAGCATATGTAATATTATATCGCGGCTATGTATAAAAACAGCGAAGATTAATTTCACCATTTTTGTGTATTTTAATGTTATCGAACTGATATACTAGCTTTAAGTGTAAGGTAAAGTTAAATTGTTGAACTATATTATCTTCAACATCTGCTAGGTAAAGGATATGAAATGTTTTTTGTCAAGTTCCTTTATGGACACAAAAGAATTAAAAGCTGGAACAAAACCGGAACCACATGCAGCATCGAATTTAAGCTGTGCGTTGCAACGAAGTTGGCCATTGATAAAGATCACAAGTTCGGCATTAGAAGATAAAATATTGCTCCCGGTTAATTGATAAATCTATTTTCATGCATTTTTTTCTTTCTTTTTTTTTTTAAAGGGCAGTCAATCGACATGGCCAGTTATTTTCTTTTCATCTTGTGCCGAACCCGGACTCGATGTTCAAGGATGTTCGTTATTGGAAGCTGCACGCATATTCATAATTTCTTTTTCGAGTTTTCTTTTTTTTTTTTTTTTTTTTTTTTTTTTTTTTTTTTTTTTTTTCATATTTTCTTTTTCATCATCGTGGCCGCATACCATCTGCTTGCGTGATTTCGATATTTCTATAGCTTTAACGAAACTCAAGTGAAAGCAGGTGGTCGCATACGGGGATTAGAAGTGCCTACACAGGTATAGCGCATGACCAATTATCTTTTTTGCTAAAGAGGGTATATTGGACATTCCTCTTTTCTTTTCTCTTCTCTCCCTCTCTCTCTCTTTTTTTTTTAAATTAAATTCCCGTCCGAAGTGTGATTAGTGTAGTTGTGAAGTATCTAATCTGAAGTATTAGGCAGACGAATCTAGTGCGTACAAATACGTTTCCAAGTGTCCTTTTGTAATTTACTCCTTACATTTTTTTCCCGAAAATGCGTGAAAAATAAAGCTTTTTTCCAAATTGAGAAACGCAATTTGAAGTTATGTATATGTGATAGTTTTGTAGATGATTTTGGTGATTTTTGAGGATCTGACCACAGCAATATTTTAGGATAATTTTTTTTCGATACATATTCTGTTTCACACATTACTATGTATGGACAAGCACACCACAGTTCAGCATCCAACTTATCGTATTTCGAGACAATAGGCAATACAACGAAGCAAGGAAACACGCCCTAGTAGATTAAGAGCAAGTAGAAAAAGAAGCGCATATTCTGCAGCTGGGGTATTATTAATAAAGTTGAATTCTGTGTTTAAATTTTGAACTGCTGCTGGACAAGAGCCTACCGCATTGCAGATGACGAAATGCGGGTTAGTTTTCAAATGACACAGTTTAGTTTCCAGGAAGGGGACGTAGCCAAATTAAAATGAGGATTTAGAAGGACTCTTGTTAAATTAAAGTTAGTAATTTTCTTTCATATTTTATATCTTACGTCTGTATATATAGAATATAAACAAAAATCGAAAGCTTTTGACATTTATTTAGCGATACGAAGTTCCAGTTTTACAGGCTGTTCAGTGAAAAAGTAACTCTGTAAACTGGACACAACTCTATTAAGGACACAAGGACACAACTCTCTATTAGTTGTGTCCTTAATAACATTTCATACGGCGGATCCCAAGTGGATGTTTTCGTAATTTTTCTTACGCATGGAACCGTAAATATTGCATTGAGCTAGCATCCCTTAAAAAAATCCTTCTCGAACGTATCTTTTTTGAGCCATATAGCTTTCCTGCTATCAGGTGTTTACTCATAAATTAATATTTCCATCGAATTTGTCTGTACTGAAGAAAATTACTAAATCCATTGCAAACCACAACGGTTAAACTTTCGGGGGGGGATACGCATTTATGGCCGAATATCTTAGAGCGCTGAGCACTGATAATTCCCTACAGTTAAGGATCTTGGCGAAAGGGTTGGCTTCATGGGCATTTTCGAGGTTTTTTCTTTGTAAGCCAGTTTTATTTAGAAGAGTCCGCCAAATATGTACAGATGTGAACACCCATTCTTCTATTAAACAAGGCTTGTGGGCATTCAGATAATTTTTTGCAGAGCATCGGAATATATATCATATGCATGATGCATAAATGAGAAATAAGCAAGTTGTAACTTACGTAAGTAAACCTTAAAGCAATTTGATAACTTCAAGTTATAAGTTGCAAAATTTGATGTAAAACCGTCGAAAGTATAGAAAGTACTGAAGGTGCAGAAAATCCTGTTAGAAAGGTTTTTGTCGTCAAGCATTTATTAATATTTTTTAGATTATCTCTGAACCAGCAGCTAGTTTTAAAGGGTATCATTCTTTTTTAATATGCTTAAAATCAGCCGTGTGTTTTCAAAGCTAATGTACTAAGCGCAAGTTGGAACTATTAATGTACTAAGTTGAAACATTTCCCATGTAAAGAAAATTGGTTTGTGTCCTCGTAACACATGATGAAAACAGCGGAAAAGCCCATGCCGCTAGCCCATTCCATCACGGGAAACCGAAGGCGAGACGAACTGCTAGTGTAACATTTATACACTCAGGTCACAGGTGGGTGAATTTTCGAAGCAAAGACATGGTGAAAGAATTACATCTTTTGGTTAGGATGTTCACGACAAGTATAATAATAGTCACGATTTGAAGATATAATGTTGAAAGAAATCTTACAAGATGCAATGATTGGAAAAGAGATCTCGAATTCGGTAATGATGAGAAGTGTGTAGTTGAATGAGTTATCAAGCAGGATGGGAGACTGATTGTTCAACTTTTTGTGAGCAACCTTATTTACGTATACTATTTTGACATCTGTGCATTGTTGTAAAGTAATTATTGAAATTATAACAATGCATTCATAATGTTTTAGTAGCCGCTTGCTCAGCCAACCGTCTAAAGTAGCTACCAGAAAAAGAAAAAATATATATACATACAATAATTTTAATGAATCCAGCTAGTAATTATTAACAATAAAAACTGCTTCTATTCCTCTTAAAGCGCTTACTTTGTTAATTAATAACTGTAACCGGGATCGTTTTGGATGGGGCCATTAAAGAGTCCTTTATAGTGTAACAGTAATTTATTAACAGGTTTAAGTTATAAGCGGACATCACATTTAATTTTAAGAATATTACGGAGCAAGAGTCTGATATAACCTAACAGGTTCTTCACTTGGCTTTTACTAAAGTATTTCTCTGGGTACTCACCAGAGGACACCCGCGTTGCTATAGTTAGTCCAGCATAGTTTATATTAACAGCAGAGTTTATATTAAAGGATTGGTTACAAACTCCACCTCTGGCTCCGCCGACGTCCTGACAAGGAGACAGAACTGGAAGATTTTGGAGTAGTACTGTCTCTAGTTTCAGGTTTTTTGGTTTCCTGAGCAAGGGAACCTCTTTGAAAGACTGTCCGGAACCTCGAGTTCTGATTAGATCGGGAATGCAAAGTAACCTTTGGCGGTCGACTTCTCTTCCTGAGCGGAACAGTGGAAGAAGTGCATGTGTCTTTGAATAATACAGAATATTAAGAATTTTAAGAATATTACGGAGCAAGAGAGATAACTTAACAGGTTCATCACTTGGCTCTTACTGAAGTATTTCTCTGGGCTAGAGGCACCTTTGTTGCTACAGTTAGTCTAACATAGTTTATATTAATAGCAGCGTTATATGAAAGGATTGGTTACACAACCTTTAAAATTTGAAAGATAAATATCGTACGCTTTGCTAAATGGCGTACGAGAGATAAAAATATTTTATTACCGGCAGTGGCAGTACGTTTGAATAGTGAGTAAATGTGTTGATTAAATTTGAAAGACAAAAACCTTAGACTTTCCCTTGTGGCAAGACATTCCTTTTGAATCACTTGAGTTTCGTAATTAAAATTTCATGAAGTTCCCACAAAATATAAAGTAAATAAAAAATAAATTCGAAATTCAGGCTTTGAGATGCGCATTTTTGGGTGAAAGACTGTAGAGAGACATTAGGTATTTTTTAAAAGCAGGAGACATGAAAAATGAGCAGTGCCCACGCCGGGGCTCGAACCATGAACCTCTCGAATGCGCGCCGAGCGTGCTGACCACTACACCACGAAGGCAGGCTAAGAAGGTCAAGCGGGAGAAATACCTAGTAAAACTACGTGTTTTCAAATTTTGTGGCTTTAGGTGTCGCTGTTTTTCTGCAGTGCGAGAAACGTACATACAAGCCTGCAGATTCTTCGTTCTTTAACAGTAGATTAGTCTTATTACGTTCTTTTTACAACTTACCCAAATACTTACTTGTTTTCTGTTTTCAGCCAGTAGAAGTGCCACTTATGCGTGGCTAATGTGGCCACTAAAATTGATGGAATTGCAATTAATATGGGCATTTGAATCAGTATTTTCTTTGAACGTGGACTTTTTTATTCAGTTTTTCGTTCATCTATGGTGAATTTTAGTGTATTATTTCATCACCAACACATTATTCAATTTTTTGTTTGTTCTGAAACATTTTCCAATAATAATGCTTGAAGCATTCTCCCATTTTTTTGTTGTCTGAAGGTATTTAATGACAATTTTTGCTGTTCTGTCAGAAAAAGTTGGATATGTTCGAGAAACCTCTAGTGTGGGATTAGATTGACGCAGGAAAGACTTCTCTGTGTGATGTGAGGGGAAAAACTCACCATCCGCACTTTTCGTTTCTCCTACTTTTCATGCTGGCGTTATGTTCATGAGAGCGAGAGAAACCTTATGACCCAGGTGTGTTTAAAAATTCGCTGAGAACATCTCTTCCACCACCCCTCCTTTATCCTTAGTCGAAAAGAATGGAAGAAAAAAGGGAATGGGAAGGTAAAAGGGGCATTTGTGCAAGATGGCGTCATCGGCTCTACAAATGTCTGTCGGTTAAAGGAAGCCTGTTTTCTCATTGCCGTTCGCATTCTTTTTCTCAAGGTTAAACACATCGATGCAGAAGAGTCATATAAATTTTTGCGCTTCCGTCACCAACTATATGATTTGATTATCAGATTTTTAATATCCAATTATTGCGAAATTTCGCAGTAAAAGTAGCGAAGAGCGCTCTTGAAATTAGAGGACGGGTGCTTACCATTTTTACCTCCGTAAAGGAACGTATTAAAAAAAAATGTTGTTAGCTACTCTATAGATATTACTTTTCGACAAGTTAGCAACAAGAGCTGCATTCGAAAAACGAAAATCTGTTCGATTGGCTTTCAAAATGCGAGCCAAACTACCTTTTCTTATTAATATACTTTGATCCCCCAAAAGAGTAATCAACATGTTATATATGATTGATTGGATTTGCGTGCGAAAGCTAAGTTATATAGTATATTTAGAAATAAAGAAAAATAAATAGAAGCTTACTTTTTTAATCTGTATAAAACATAATAACAAAATAGATCGAAAAAGTGGATTACATGTCAAATATGTGAGCTCAGCTTTGTAAATTGAAACAACGAGACCGTCGAGAAGCTTTCTTTAACAACATGTTTACTATCAAATTCGCTGGAACAACCTTGTATTTGGCGTACAATTACAAAAACACTCAATCGATTTCGAGGGCAGCTACAGGTCCCTCCTCATCAGGAGAACAAAATATCTAGAAACATTGGCGTGTTTCTCTTCTATTGTAACATGTTTACTAATTTTTAGTTACGGCCGAGATATTTATAGATGTTGCTGGCATACAAATAGAATGCATAATAGACAGATGGAATTTGGAGACCAAATTAGCTCACTCACTTTCTTTACATAATTTCAATTTAATGAATAATTTCTTAGAACGTATATTTTTGGTTTCCACATCACTATGAATGCGACAAGCACCCCATAATTTTATATATAACTTAACACATTTCGAGACAATGAATTAAGCAGAGATACGCTAGCACGCGTTTGCATAGCCAAAGGAAGACAGGAAAAGTTAAGCGTGTGTTCATCAGTTGGAGTATTTATGAAGTTGAATCCTTAAAATTTAAATTTTGGACTGTGATTCAACAAGGGCTTACCCCATTGCAGAATTAAAGAATGATATAATGCAGATTAGCTTTCAGATCTGACGGAGTTTACATTCCATGAAGAGGACTTGGCTAAATTAAAATCAGGAGTTAAAAGGATTCAAAAGTCCGTGAACATTTGAAAATTCAATAATTAACGGAATAATGTAGGTAGAGAGGTTAAAATTGGCACATATGCTTGAAGTGACATAGGGTTTTATAAAAACCAAAAATAATAAATAAATAAATAAATAAAAATGCAACCAAAAAAAGAGGGGGGGGGCAACTTAGGGCGCTGGGTAGCAAAATGTCAGTGACGTCGCATGAGAATCGTGTATGAAATGAGCTGTAGTGAGAGAGGACTTTGCCACTTTTCTGTCCTCGACTCCGAGTGCTGGTCATGGTGTGATGTGGATTTATCACATTAATCGTGATTGGACCCTCTGATATGCTACATAATCGCACCGTCCCTAGTCTGGCTGATAAACACTTTTGGAAGGTATAACTTTTATGTAGGATGCCGCTCCACCCCATATTGCTACACGTGTGAAAGATCTCTTGCACACATCATTTGGTGAGGATTGCTTGCTGGGCCGCCACTTCCATCATGCTTGGCTTCTCAGGTCCCCAGATCTCAGTCCGTGTGATTATTGGTTGTGGGGTTACCAGAAATCGCATGTCTATTGCCATCGTCCAATATCATTAGGAATGCTAAAAGACAATATCCAACGGCATTTTCTCACCATACCTACTGATATGCTGTACAGTGCTGTTCGCAACATTGTCCCTCGACTACAGGTATTGTTAATGAATGACCGCCGACATGTTGAACATTTGTTATAAAGTACGTAATCTTTGCTAAAAATCAACTGTTATGCTAATTATTGCTTTTGTTATAGTATGAAATGCATCTGTCGGCCGTTTAAAGCACTTTTCTTGCTTTCAGTAATGCCCAATGACATTCCAAGCATGTGTCAGTTTTTACCTTCATAGACAAGAAAATATAGTTCATTTCAGGACGCTTAATTCTCGGTGCATATTCTGATGCACACATTTTGCACCCTACATTTTGTATAGCTATTCACATCTTTAGGCAATGGACGAGACAGCGAGGCTAGTTACACGTATTAGCAGTGGAAAAGGAAATTGAATATTTAGAAAAATAGTCAAAAGGTTCTTTAATGAGACTGGATAAGAGGTATCGCGCAATGCAGGATTACATAAGTGAGAATGAAACGGATTAATTTGGAAGGACGGTGTCCTGAAAAATTATATAAACTATTTATGCTTTTAGAGCAGAAACGAGGAGATACACAAGTTAATTAAAGATTTGGGGGCTGTTACTAATTTAAGTTATAATTGAGTTACATATTTTATAATTTACATATATATAATTCTTTGTTTGCAGTGGTAGATATTTTTTTAAGTTAATAAAGATGAAAGTAAGTTATATAAGTATATAAAGTATATGAAGGATAGTTGAGTATTCATATAATGTTAGAAAATTATTTCAATTGATTGTTTATTATGAAATGCTAATCGAATGCATAATAAAGATATCTAGTCTTAAGCTGCGTTTAGACGACAGTATAAAGAGCATAAGTGGTTTAAGCCGAGCTGCGTTGCCAGGCAACCAGTCTGTACTACATCACAAAATCTAGTTTAGGGCTCTTGGTATAAAGTTAGAAGTTTTCAACTTTGTGCCGACATGGGATAAGCGCCGACCAATCAGAGCAAACGCGCGAAACTTGAATGGGAAATCAGAGCGGAAAACCTGTAGACACATCCACACATGCGGAAATTTAGCTTCTCTAAGTGGGTGCGGCTTAGAACCTGTATCGCAGGTGTGAACGGAATTTCCGCATTTTATTACTTCTAACTATGTCTCTGTGACATTTACTTCGCCGTCTGATCGCAGCCTTAAGAGGTTATCACATTTAGCGACGGTCCCTGCTAGACGGGATTTTTCTGAGAAACGAAATTCTGGTAGCATTGGTTTAAACGGGAGGATTCCTAGAAAAAACAGCCCCGCTGGAAGCGAAGTCCTGCCTAGCTACGCAAACGATGTATCGACTACGTGGGATTTTTTGAAACCTCGGCCAAAAATGTTTCGGCTGCAGCTCTGTCCCGGGTAGAAATCACCTAATCAGAAGAAAGTTCTGCTTGTGAAGGATCACGTGTTGCCAGTCTGAGCGATAATCGATTACTGTTTGGCTTTCAAATCTTTGTAGTAAGTAAAAACGGATCTTAGCTACGTAGGTTTCGTGCAAATGTGCGGGTTCTGAGAATTGTCTCTTTCGACGTCCAGTCCCTTGTAGAGGAAACATATGTGATCGGGACATTAGGATTAGCATATCTAACCTCACGTTGCAGGTGAGCATTAAAGTATGATAAATTAAAGCCAATAGAAGTAAGGTCCTGTAATAGTGGGCGAAAAAATGATTTTTGCTTAAAGAAGCTGTAGACATCTTAACAAATAGAAATATATGAAAGATTGCGCATGCAAGTATAAATCTTTTTATTTTGCTGCTTTCTTCCAGGGAAAAGGCTCTGCGGATTCAAATTTTATCAGATGGGCTGGCTACAAGGCTGTTTCTCCATGCTGTATCATGAGTACAACGAGTTTAATTTCTGTTAGAAAGTCCGTTACGAAAGCATCTTTCCTCTTAGGTACATAATCTTCGTATTATTTGCCTTAATTAATTGGCCTAATTATCTGGGAGGATTGATTAATTAATCTTTAAAATCAGACAACTTATTGTCACACAAATACAGGATTGCATATTTTGTACACTAGTTACTTTTAAATGTCGACCGTCTAGTAGTATTCCTTTTGAACGACATGCATGGTATTAGTTGAATATATAATGAACCCTAAATTGGGGAGGGGTTGTAGAGACATTAGGTTATTACGAAGCATCAGACATGAAAAATGAGCAACGCCTTCGCCGAGAATCGAACCACGGACCTCTCGGTTACGCGTCGAGCATGCAGACCATTACACCACGAAGGCATGCGAAGAAGGCGGGAAGAATACCTTATAGGGTGACTTCAATTAAATTGGCGTAAGTAAAAAATATGATACCAAATAACCTCACTGAAAATTTAATTTGAAGAAGTGGGATCTTTGAAGTAAAAATTTAATTTCTGTTATCCTAATTAAGCGCGCAGGCAGCTAGATGTCATTTGCTGGAAAAAAGCACTGCTTGACGTATTTAATGAAATATAGACATACCTTGCTTACAAATTTTCCTTGCGAGTACAACTCCGAAATAATAAATAGGAAAGATATGCAGGAAGCGAATTTTGAACTATTAATTGAGCTCTAAAGAATCTCTAGACGGTAAGTGAGGCATAGATGTGGGGATCGTGCGATTTTTCTGAAATTTACAGCAGTATCGACTAATTTTAATGTATGGTTGTTTTGGAAGCGTTAATAATGGCATGTTAAGGTTGTTTGGTTTAAGTAAAGAGATGCTGTCGGGATGAGTGGTGTCCTTATCTGTATAGAAAAATATGTAAATTCAATTCAGCCAACGGGAATCGAACTGAAGTCGGTTAACTTAATCATTTTTTACCGCAGGGAAAATTTTAATTATGTAAACACCACCATTTCATAATTTTATCATATTATAGATATTTTGTAATTAGTGTTAATATGATTTTGATATTTGGGAGTTTTTGAATGCATTATATTACATTCACGGATGAAAATGTGAATGCTTGAGAAAATTATTCTTCTTATAAGAGATTTTATGTATATTATCAATGGTTCCATCATGAAGATTTTTGTCGCCATTTGCTTCGTTTGAATAGGTTTTTGGGCATGCAGAGTTTTTCATTTGATGATTCTCTAGATACGCAACTCGTGACGTAGCCATCATGTATTCTTTTTTTTTTTTTTAACACGATGATATTGCTTTGAGTTCGGCTGCCTGAAACAGAATCAAACAAGTTGTGTTAATGTTTGAACACAGAATGCAGAGTACAAGCTGGTCTGCTAAATGGTCTTTTTGTATGCTTTCAAAAAGTATTATTACGAATTATATTATGGCCGCTTATCTAATAAGGTGTAGGATCTTCTCTAGCCTTTAAAACAATAGCCACTTTCGCGAGGCATCGATTTCATAAGGTGAAGGTTATGGTATCTTAGATATTTCGTACCATAATTTCAACGGAAAGTCCCTCATTTCTCATACATTTTGGGTGTAGTGGGAGCTTTTTTTTCAATTCGAACTTCGAATATTCGATTGGGTTTATATCTGATGAATTAGCAGGCCATGGCCCCAATCAAAATTCACGAATATGTTCCTCAAAACACTATTGAAGAGTCTTAGCAATAGGGTATTGCATACTTTCTGTTATTATTAGTAGGAACATAGCTCGCACTAAAGATGGATCTGGTTCACAGATAATTCACATTGTTTAGATATTGACAGCTTAGAGCTTCCAGGATACTTTCTGTTATGCTAACTGATTGTAAAGTTTATTAAGAAAACATTAACCACAACATTATGTCACCTCCCCTCAGCCTATATCTGCAAAGCAGTGCATCCAGACGGAAATTGGCGTATACACGCCGTGCCATGTAAATGATTCATCAGAAACTGAATCATCAGACTAGACAACTTATTCCAGCCATTCATGATTCATTTTTTGATGATTACATTTCATTTTATGCAGTGTCTTTGAGGTGTACCTAGCATTAGGACCCAAAATGATGTATGGATACGCAACTCCTTACGCAGAAAGGTCTGCTGAACTATGTGATATGAACTTTTGCCTTGGTTACCATTGCGGTTATCGCCAATTGTCGATCGGCGGCTCTGTAGCTCTGATTGCTTTGCGACTTTCGTAATCCTCATGAATGTAGGTATTTTCTGAAAGTTATGTGTTTGGTATTGCTTCATGATCCTTGACAATTGCGGCTTTTTTTTTTCTGCTACAAGCTTTAGAGCGTAGAGCCATTGTCGGAATTGCTGCAGTATGCTTTGCAATGTCTGTGCCGATTGTTAAATTTTTCGTGAATTAGCATGCAACTAAGTATACGAAAACTCATGATGCTTTATTAAGTGTTTTAATCGGAAGGATACTATATGCTGAGTGCAGTTAATACATGTTTTACTTTTTTTTCATTAGTATATGTTTACCGTTGGTATATGTTTACCGTTGGTATATGTTTACTGTGATGGACTGCAGTTTGTACTTAAATTCAAATCATTGTATGCATTCAGATCATTGTATTTCAGACATATTGATGAACTATGAAAATTTTAACAAGGGTTTCGCATTTGTGTTATGAAAACAAAATGGTTTATAACTAACTATGCATGACCAAGAAAACATTTCAAAATAAAAACAAACTTTCAAATTAAAAAATTTAAGAATTACAACATATCACAAATATGATATAAAATAACTGGTAAATTTAATTAAGCGTCACAGTTTATGACAGAAACTGTCGCACATTCACCCCCTTTTTTTTTGTCCTTTTTTCTCTTTAGTTGATATTTTAGGAGGCTCTAAAGCCAAACGGTGATTTTCTAAATAATTTTTACATCAGGTTTACGATTAAATTCTTTTAAAGATTTCTCATTCATGGAGTTGTTATTAAATTTGAAATATGTTGTACTGTTAAAGAGGATCTTGTTGTGAAAATATTGCTCATCGAAATGAAAACCGAGCCAACTTCTTCTAGACCACGGGCTTCCAAAACTATACCTATGTTATCACAATTACCTACGCTATTGCTATCACAATAGAAAAATTATTTAAGTTTTCAGTAAAATATCATGCAAATTTTTTAATAGTTAGTACTTAATTAAAGAAATATAAGCATATTCGTTTAAAAAATATTTTTTATATGTTTATCATTTTGAATAGGCTTACAAGACGTCCCGGTTTGACCGGGATTATTCCAGGTTGTAGAGACATTAGGTTATTTCGAAGCTGGAGACATGAAAAATAGCAATGCCTTCTCCGGCCTCGGACCTCTCGAATTTGCGCCGAGTGTGCTGACCATTACACCACAAAGGCATGCTAAGAAGTCGGGAGAAATACCTTATATACCTCCCTTTTAAAGGACGACTGGGGATTAGGGGACCCAGTCGCAAACTTCTGGTGGTGGAGAAGCATCATCCACCGTCTTTTTTTAGATCGGGTGCCACTGTAGAGTCATTAGAATTTTTTTTGAAGCAGGAGTCATGAAAAATGAGCAGTGCCCTCCCCGGGACTCGAACCTTGAGCACCTCGAATACACTCCGAGTGTATTGACCATTATTTCACAGAAGCATGCTAAGAAGTCGTGAGAAATACCTTATAAGGTTATTTGTCATTTTCCAGTCCTGACCAGTTTGCCATTTCCTTCCCGTCATTTGTTAAAAATTTTTAAAATGTGAAATATATACACATTAAAAAAAATATATATATATATATTTTGCCTCACTTGCATTACTGTACTGTATGCCACTTTTCGTAGATAGCACCAGACGTAGAGGTAATTATTTGTTCTGCATTCTGCTGCGACTTTACAAGTGGAAATCCCCATTTAATGGGTATTTCTCTAAATTCCGTGTTATATTTATAACTAATTATATGCTAATATTTTTAGTGTACATGTCTCCTGCCTTATTGTTGGTGTCTTCTTCATTGTTATTTTAATCTGAGAATGGGTGATTGAAGAACGTCACTTTGAGCGAGTTCATGCCACTTTTAATACGACTTATTTATTTAAACTTGAAGTCGAGAAGAAGTATATCAGCTAAGATCAAATGAATCGGCAACGGTTAAAAATGTTTATTTGAGGGATTTTCTAATAAATTTGAGGTTGTCAGCAATTTGAGGTTGTTTGTTAATTTGAGGTTGTAACCCCGTTACCTGAAGAATGTATGGCATTTCAAAAGACATGCAAACTCTGTTAAAGCGCGATTTGAAAAAATGCAACTTTTTCTCACTACAGATTGGCAGTCTACAAATGCATCAGACATTGCAATCTATAAGATATTGGAGGTTAGCAGCTATGATGAATATACTATTCTATAACTTTTGCTGTAAAAGAAGATCTACTGAAAACATTACCCATGAAAGAATGTGCAAGAAAGTGATGAGGATATCTACACGATATTTACAGCAAAGTCGATAGATATGCCGCTGCACAAACTGTCGACTATAACCACTCATAGAGCACTAACACATGTAGTTGTTAATATAAATGGAATTATTGCTTTCTGCAAGAAAGATAAATCATTTCTAAAATTTATGTCGTATCTTTGTTGCCGTGCAGCAAGAAGCTTTGTGGCGTAGAAAATTGCTCTTCGAATCCGTCTTGAAAATAGTTACAAAAATATTAATTTTGTTCGAGCAGTCCCTTTCCAGTATCTGCTGAAGACTAGACCTGAAGATCCTGTTCTCATTCAGCGTACTGAATTGCGTTGGCTCAGTAAAGGCAACGTTCTTGTAAGATTCATAAATTGAAAGGAAGAAATAAAAATGATCTCAATACCAAAAATGAAAATTTTGCTAAATTAACGGACTTTCACAGGCTGGTGGATTTATGTTTTCTCTCAGACAGAGATTAGAAATTGCATTATTTAAACTTGGAGCTGCAGGGAAAATACAAACATATAACTTTAATGATAGGGTCTGTTAAATCGTTTAAAGCTAAACTAGTTTCGTGGATATCACATCTGTAGATGAAGTCACTTGTAGCTTTCCCAAACATTGGGGGAGGGAATGATAGGGAAAGCTAAAATTGATTCCTCCTATCAACCTTTCAATTACTGCAAGACCAGTTTGAAATGCGATTTCAGCAGTCAACTGTCACCTTTTTTGAATCCTTTTACTAACCAAAGTAATTGTAACGAAATAACTGCATGTACTGCAAAGTTAATAGCAATAACGGAAAAACTGAAGCTAGATGTTTTGGATATTCCATTGTTCCGATAACATTGTTCTAAAATGCAGTATATCAGACTGTTCTGGAATATAGTTGACAGAAACAAATTTCCATTTTAAAAAAGAGCGTCTTATTGTACAGAATTGTTTTTGGTTCCACAATTTTGTGCGAATCATTGTTTTCAGCAATCAATGAAAATCGTAAAATAGATCTCGACTAGCAGAGGAATATCTTAATTACTGCTTACGAGCCGGAATATCAGCATACTCTTCTATTTACGAAGCAGTAACCAGTGAAATGAAATGCCAAATATCAAAATATCACTCTGACTTTAAGAATTACATTTTTATAATGAAATTTCGTACCAACGAATTAATTTTTGTCTGCATTATTTCGTAATAATTTATTTTACTTAACTATCAAGAATTTTTATACCTTAAAATTAAATTTTTTTGATTTTTTTTAATGTTATGTGTAAATTTTGAATTTTTTAATGCTATCTCAACCTGTAAATTTAATCATGAAAAAAATTAATATGCCTCCCGCTCAACCAGTCTTCTAGAAAGTGTTCTAAGGGGCATTACTAAAGGTTCTAAAGTGGAGATTGCAGTTCTAGACTGGGATAGACGTTACTTCTAGACTCTTTGAGGCGGGACTGACTGTCAGCGTTTGTCTTCATAATGGCTTATTTTTCTTTACACCGTTAGGAATTTTTTTATGCAGTCTTTTTGTTGATCACAATGAAATTGCGGAAACGACTTATTTTTATTTATTCCTCCTTTAATATAAAATTTAATGTGTCAAAGTATAATTATGACATGCAAGACGTGTGTTTTCCAGGGAATACATAAGTGATCAAACAAGAATAAAGAGATGGCAAATTAGAGGCAGATAATAAGAAAGGTTTCGCGGTTGCCCTTTTATTTTACCACTAATCACACAGAACCTTTTAAACTCAATCAAACTTCATAATGCCAGCGTCAATTTCTCCTTGAAGTGTATGCGGAAAATTAACTACAAGAAATCCTGAACTCTATTTAAATGTAGGGGTGGGAATAAATAATTTCGTTATCGAATTTGATGATTTTAATAAAAGGTAGTTTTGAAATATTCAGCTATATTTGGATTACTCTTTTTGCAGTTATATTTGTAGTTAGATACATTTAAATATACATTTGTTTGATTGATATTAATAGAATTATAATCAAATTCGAAGATTTCTTTAATTCGATTCAAGCATTACTTTTGTTTGGATAGCCGACTCTTTTGTTTACATCGAAATCCATGTATTCGACGCGTAATCGATCCTTCGATCTGTTTTGTAAGTTTAAAGATGAATCTTTATTCATTTTCTGTTATATATGTAGGTATCATAACATTGTTTGATTTTCTAGCATATTTGAGGCTCACAAGCGGTCGCTATTTTCTGGTATTTTGCCTGGTGTTCAGATCCCAGATTACGAACTGGGAGTATTGGTAGTTTATGTAAATCTACTGCATTTGTAAACTAATGCATTTTTTTTTCCAAACACTTTAGTTAAATTTCTAACGCATTTTAATTTTCCATCATATCGTATATGCAACGCTTTAAAAATTCTGTGTTCCCATTTAGACGATTTCTCCTTTGCGACGGTATTCTTGCCTTCAACTTGTCATTTGAGCTGAAGTTCAGATAGTGAATGGAGAAAACTGATAGGACGGAACGGAAGCATTTGCTTTCGTAGGTAATTTTACCTATTGAAGCTGCCCCTAGTTGTCACTATTCCACTTTTTTTTAGGCGCCGTTATTTTTGTTGGTAGATTTTTGTCCTCCGGCTGTAAGGGGGTTATATAGCGGCAAATTATTCGTTGGATTTTTCAGTAGGAACCTATTTGTCCCTTTTGGAAACAACATAATTTGTTGAAACATGCTGTTTCGGACTGTGTCCTATTTCCGCGAATATACGTCGTGTGTTTTCTTTTACGCCAGCCGATTCTGCGTGGAGGAGTGGGGACGGGTGCCATCTTTGTGAATCGACCGGCCGAGATCGATGCCATGCGGGCAAGCGCACTTTCCTCAATCCCCCTCTCCCTGCGCCTCGTAGTATCAGGGAGAGGAGGCGGTGCAGATCGTAAGAGGAGCTTTTTACGGCAGTCCTGGTTCACCTTGAATGAACTTGGGCCGGTGTAAAGGCGGACTTCCTGCATGCGTCCTCTCCCGCCACCATCTCGTCTTCGCTCTGGAGATTCGCCCGATGAAAAGTGGCTTTTATCTCAGCAAACAGCGGATTTTTTTAACGGGATCATTTCTTTCACTCCCGCTTTTTTAATCTATCTCACTTCTCTCGCTTTTAAGTAGCATTTGAATCTCGTAAAGGACGAAAGAAGGGTTTAAATGGTTATTTTTAAGTTAATTATTTACTTGCCTGCCGTTCGAGAAGTGGTAAATTTTTGAAGGTGAAGGATTCTTCACTATGAGGCGTTTGAGTATCTTCGAAAGATTAGCCCCATCTTCGAGCTGAAACTAGCTGATCAATTAAGAGTACTGGAATTTTTCTACGTGTATTTTAAGTGAACTTTTGACTATCCGTATAATTAATGAATTATTTGAACACGCAGATAATCGCCCCCCCGGAAAAAAACTTAACTAATTGAAAATTTTATCGAATGATCTGCAGTATCCATATTTAAAAGTAATTTCAATTAAAGTAATGATAGATTTCAGTTTTCGATCTAGGAAAAGTCTGCTCTGTCTATATATATAGCAGGTTTGATGTAGTGAGGAATTTTTGCCTTTTCTGCTGCATATCTGTTTGGTAGTTGGAAGATTCAGAGTGCGAATCCTTCCAAAGATTATTCAATATATAAAATAGATTTCTCATGTTTTCTGGTTCTGAAACTGTAAAAATATAATAGCGTTACAACATTTAAATCAAATTCTTGCCGTACTGGAATGGAGGAAAAAATTCATTTTCGTTACAAAATATGTAACTTAAAATGATCCGTAATAATACAGATTGAGAGGAAAACTAGATAAAATGTAGAAAAAAAATGGTTGTTGATTAACCTTTGTAGTCATAATCAAGAGGAGCCACAAAGACAAAAAAAGTATCCTAGTTCTTGATAAAATTTGACATTTCTTTAATTAATACATTTTGAAATAAAAGTTGGAAAAATTGATCTAGTAAATAGTATGATAATAAACTAAATAATAATACAGCAGTATAAAATTATCTAGAATTTGGATTACTTCAACGTAGTGCGTATCGAAGATCAGTTAGCCAACAAGCTGTTTAGTAAAATGGATTCAAAAGCTAAATCAAGGATCCATTATTAAGGATAGCATACATTAAAAATTAAGTATAAATAAGTCAATGATTTTTAATTTTTGATTAATAGTAAATTAATAAAATTATTAAGAACCAATTTTTATTATTGAAAAGATGAAAACTAATGTGCAAAGGTAATGTACTAGCTGTAAAAAAGAAAGTTCCGTAGATATTATTATATTAGTGAAAGCTAAAATTGCTGGAATACTCAAAAGGCACCTCAAAGCAATGAATCAAACTCTCTACTAATATTTATAAACCTAACAGATATCGTGAGTTTGATTCCAGACGAACGGGCTAGCTGCATCGTTGGTTTTCGTAATCCCCCACCCCCATGTATGACGTGAGCCAGTGATACGAGCCAATTTTCTGCACAAAGTGGTCCACGAAGGCATCCTTCCCTTTAGGCAGGTAATTCTTTCATGTTTTGCCATATTTGAATAATCTTAATACAAAAAACCTTTTAATGGTTTCTGTTGTAGGAATTATTTTAATTTTCTAATAGTTATTTTTAATTTTGAAACCCTTTCGTTTAAATTCTTATTTTCCACATACCTTATTTCTCTGCCAGAATGATTTCAGTATCGCGTTTTATATAAATGAGGTAGAACCAGTATTTAATGGAAAGTTCAGTCACTTCCGTAGAAAAGCTCAGAAGTTCTCAGTAGCGCGTGTTTTGCCTTCGGGCCACATCGCTTATCTTACTACGTACCTATCTTATTACGTACGGCCCAAGCCTATCTTACTACGTACGGCCGTAGTCTTACGTGCTGTTAGTATTCGCCGGTGAGGTTTAATTACGGGACAGCTAGGTTAGTTATCTTTGTACAGCTTCGGCTAAAGTTTAGCTAGTTAGAATTAGTTTATTTCTTATTTTCGATCTTAAGTTAAAGCCCAAGTAGAGGCTTTCCTGAAATCCCGAGAGGGACCGTCTATTGGTATTTCTTTGAGTGAATAAAAGGGTATTTTAACCCTTCTTTGGACTTTTATTTTATAGCTGTAAGAAGACCAACGAATAGTCGCTACGCACTTCCCTAAAGTTCTTAGTAGTCAAAGGCACGTAAATTAACTAGAACTTTATACTGTAAAGAATATTTTAATATAGTTTTAAATGGTTCTGGAGCAATGCATTGTTACGGATTTCATATTTATTTGGCTATTTATTCAGAATTGTAATTAAAATAGCTTTATTTTTCCGTGCAATGCACACGATTTAGCTGCGTTGGAAAAGTAAAAATGCCGGAGCGCATGCATTTAATAAATAAATGTCTTGTAATTGCTGTTGCCATCCACAACTATCGAGAAAAATCGAGGTTTCACCAGAACATTCTAGTAAATAATTAAAAAACTTATAAAAGCCGAATTTAAACAGCTCATCTCAGTTGTAGTTGTAGCTGTTTAAAGCGAACTGCTGTTTGTTTACTTAATGTTGTTATTGATTGTAGCGATTTCGCTGTGAAATAGAATTAGTTTATCTGTTATGAATTGAGTTTTGCTAAACGGTTGAGATATTGTGATATTGTACGAATATCTCTAAAGAAATATTTCAGCATTTTGATTTATTACTCGTGGAAAGAATAGATTTTGTTAACTTTTAATGACTTGTGCATTGAATCCACAACGAACCTGTACGCACGCAACAATTTTTGGTGTCAGGAGTGGGGTTCGAATGCCATTCACGAGAGCAATGGAAGAACAATTGAGACAGCTCGTGTCTGCCTTTGCTGTATTACAAGAAAATATGGAGGCTGGTGAAGAATCCGTTAAAGAAGAGTTGAAATCTGTTCAAGAAAAGATGGAAGCTGGTTAGGTTTCCATTAAAGAAGTGATGAGAGCAGTTCAAGAAAAGATGGAAGAATCTGTTAAAGATGAAATGAAATCTGTTAAAGAAGAGAAAACAAATTTGAGTGTGTGGAAGGCAGAATAGACGTCATTGAAAATAAAGTTGGACAAATTGAAAAGAACGTTTCTTCTGTCAAGGAACAAATAGAAAAAAGAGTTTCGACCGTGGAACAACAAATATGTTAGAGTTTCTTCTATTAAAGAAGAAATCGAAGGAAGAGTTTTTGCCGTTCAACAACAAATTGATGACAGGGCTTCTTCGGTCGCCAAGGAAGTTGATGCTTTAAAGAAATTCGTAGCGACAGCATGAAGCAATTTTGAAGGATTTAAATTTTTATCCGTGCTTTCTCGTTCCTCCGTAAAGTTATCCACATATGATGGGAAGACCTCTTGTCAAGTAAGATACAATTTTCTGTAGTGGCGGATGCGAATGGATGGGATTCCCAAGCTAAGGCCTGTCATCTCGCCGCTTCTTTGAGAGCAGACGCAGCTTATATCCTGCAGCTCTTCCCGAAAAGCAGAGACTAGATTTCGAAGCTCTGTCCGGCGCATTGGAGCTACGTTTTGGGGAGAAATGTGTGAAAGACTACAGCAGGCTTCAATTAAAATCCGGTCAACAGAAGCCTACGGAAACACTCCAGGAGCTCCCCACAGATGTTGAAAGGCTGCCCCATCTCGCCTTTTCGGAGTGCCCGACAGAAACAAGGGAAATCCTGTCCCTGCAATACTTCATCGACGGCATCCGGGATCCTGAAATACAGAAAGCACTGCGAATGGCAGATGTAAAGGATATAAAAAGCGCTCTAGTGTACGCCGTTAAAGTCGAGGCAGCTCAGCAAGCAACTCGTAGAGATCACCACCCAGTCAGAGCTGTGCGAGTCCATGAGCCAGTGGATAAGTTGATGCTGGTTTAGATGATTTATCCAGACAGGCCAATACTTTGAGACGGTATATTAGTGATAAGAAATTATCATAAAGTGCTGGAACTGCGGTACTTTAGGGCATATGCGAAGGAACTGCCGAACATTACACAGCGCGGAAAATAAGACGGGCGATATAAACAGACAATTAAATGCCATGAGATGGAAAACGAGTGCTGGAACACGAGTGACAAGAAGAAAAAATGAGAAAACGAGTGATAAGAAACGGAAGTGCTGGAACTGCGGAGCTGAAGGCTACGTACGAAGGAGCTTCAGAACACTCTAGAGCAAGGAAAATAAGATCATTTCCCAGCAACGACGCAGGAAGCAAATTAATGAACATATCGCGGAGCAGAGCGATAGTGAACAACCCCGTTTTAAAGCGCTCAAGATTTCTGCAGTGTATGGCAACAGAAATATTGATGGAGCTCCTTGCAATATGATCATTGATACAGGAGCTAATGTTACCATCAGTGGAAGAGATTTAGCTCAAAAAATTTAAGGATAAACTGATTTGGGCGCCACCAGACTGCGTCCGGTGAGAAAATCGACATAGAAGGGAAGTTAAACGGGAACATTACCTTTGGAAGTGCCACCTACTATCACACGGCATATATGGCGGATATTACAGATCCTTGCATACTAGGATTGGACTTTTTAAGGAAAAACAATTTTTCCTTAGACTTCAAAAACAACAAACTGCTTTCAGCATCTGAGGACATGACTATCGATCATCAGAAGGAATCCTCAGCTGGAAACACCGACGTCTCGCCTGAAAGACCGTGTTCAGAAAGCTGCCGAAATCATACTAGAGTTGAAGAGAAACCCAAGCCTACCAGCAATTTTCCATCCCAGATGCTCATCGATAGTAATCTGCGTCTGCCTTGTGATCTCTTGTTCGGCCGCTCTGCAGATGCGCCTTCATCTCCTGAAGAATACATCCAAGATGTCCAGGCCCAGTTTGAAGTGATGCACCGTTCTGCAAGTGAGCGAGTCAACTTGGCGACGGAGAAGATGAAGAGCCGCTACGAGACAAGAGCTACTGGCCATCGTTTGTGGAATCCAACTCAACGGAATAGACTTTGTCTGAACAGTCACCTTTGGATGGTCCGTACACAATCCTAAACTGGCTGAAGGACGTCGTGGTTCGGATCTGTAAATTATCGAACTCTAAAGTCGTTCATTAAGACAGGATAGTTCATTACTGTGGCCATAGTACGTAGTGTATATAATTGTAAACAGTAATGTAAATAGTATAAGACCATGGTCCTTTTTGTATTTAGTATTTGATAGTATTTGTATGTAGTATTTGATAGTATTTGAATTGTATTTAGCGTTTGATAGTATTTGATTTGCTGAAAGTTACTTATTGCGATTATTGTTTATTTTCTTATTGTAACCTAATGTTTATTATTGCATTGATGCCTTAGTTGTAAGTTTGGCTTCCTGTCCTAGGATTGTACTGCCCGGGACGTGCAGTCCTTGGGAAGGGGGCAGTGTTACGGATTTCGTATTTATTTGGCTAGTTATTCAGAATTGTAATTATAATAATTTTATTTTCCCGTGCAACGCAGACGATTTAGCTACGTCGGAAAAGTAAAAATGCGAGAGCGCATGCATTTAATAAATAAATATCTCGTAATTGCTGTTGCGCTTTACAACTATCGAGAAAAATCGAGGTTTCACCAGAACGTTTTAGTAAATAATTAAAAAGCTTATAAGAGCCGAATTTAAACACCTCATCTCAGTTGTAGTTGTAGCTGTTTAAAGCGAACTGATGTTTGTTTAGTTAATGCTGTTATTGATTTTAGCGATTTCGTTGTGAGATAGAATTAGTTTATTGAGATATTGTGATATTGTACGAATATCTCTGAAGAAATATTTTGGCATTTTTATTTATTTCTTGTGGAAAGAATAAATTTTGTTAACTTTTTAACGACTTCTGCATTCAATTCATAACGAACCCGTACGCACGCAACATTATTTTAAAATTATTTATTTATTCATCAACTAAAGTTATATAAGCTGTTTTTAGTTATAAATATAATGTAAAATTTTCCGGCGTAGGTAGTTAAATAATAGACTTTGCTCTTTTTTTTTGGGGGGGGAGGAGATTAATTGAATGCAGTTTATTTCAATAACAAATTAATTTTTACATTAAAAATCCTTGAATTTTGATTTAATTAGAATTTGTATTTCAAGCAGTGTCCAATAAAAAATATTTTTTATTACATTTTACAGAAGCTGAAGGAAAATTGAGTAGTATTACAAAATTGAAAATTTTTTATTGTCCCACAAAATATGTCACAATTCTTTTTTTCTTGCGTTATTTTGTCTGAAAAAAGTGAATAGATACTTATACTTTTTTAAAGATAACTCAGTTAAATTATTACAGTGCAGGTAGAGTAATTTTCAGGTGTTTCAGGTACTTTTATGTATATTCTGTAAAAATAACGAGGTTTAAATTGAATATAAATTATGTATCTCTAAATCTATTATTTTTCAGTATCGTTTATAGTTTATCATAATGTATATGCGAATATTTATGTCTAATCGTAAAAGAAATTTCGATTTCAGAATTTTTGTATTATATAGCGTCCATATATAATCAGACATATAAGTACGTGTAACATGCAGCCATATGTATAATACGTAAATTATTCTAATCATTAAAAAACGTTCTGTGTTTTGTGATGAACTCCTATGTTTCACGTAACACAGGTAAATCAATTTTGGTATCTTTTAGGTGATAAGAGGTGAGATTTGAAGAATAATTCTTGTTTTATGCTTATTATTGCATATTTTTTCGCTACTATAATAGGTTTCATCTTCCGTTTTTCTTCTGGATGTTAACGGATCTTTATCAATATATGAGCAAATGTAGGAGTATTATGAATATGAGTTGAATTTCGCAAACTGCAATTTGTAAAAATATTGATGCAAACATTCTCATCACGATAAGGCTGTATGCTTTAGAAAATCTTACTCCCCGATTCCTTTCTGAAGATTTTTTCACTGGAGTTTATGCACTATGGCTCAGTTTTTTGTAAAGGATGGGCAAGGTTTAACTGATATTGCTCAAGATATTCTCAAAAGTGGAGGTTGTCAACCATTTTAGAGTTAATGACGAAACTTGCGCGTAGCGCATAAATCTGAATGTTCACATCAACGCCACTGAATGAATTGCAGTTTTTGGAGAAGCTGCACGCTCGCATCGGTGCGAAAATTGACAATTTTCTCCCCTTTTGAGTGGCTGCTGGAACTCATTCACGAAACTCGCTGGCGCGTCTCTTTCAGAAAGGGTTCTCCATTCAGTGTTAATAGTGAAGTTCCAAAAGGCTTGGCCCGTTTCCCCTCACCTCATAATAGGCTGGTAAATCTCCATGTGTGGAGCACGCTTCAGTTCCTCCACCAATTGTTTATCCTATTGGTCTGGCTTGTCCGCAGAGATTTCTTTTGGCCGATGAACACCGTTAGTTTGTTCTACGATGCGTGCACATGGAATAGTCACGATTAGTACGGTTTGTGATTTTCTTTCAACCACTGATTGCCCAAGAATTCTGTTGGTTCACTTAGGATACTTCAGCCTAGGCGTGAAATGGGATTCATTGACACAGAATCTTAGATCGATAGCTTATCTAGATGTGAACCTCAAAGCCTGTTTCCGTAGTCCAGTTTCTTGGATGCCATAAATTAAAACCAAGGGAATTGGTACATTAGAGACTGTCTTAGGCTATTTACATTGCTTGGTTACATGAACAAGGTTCTAAAATTCAATAAACTGGACATCTGAGATATCTATGTCTAATTTTCATTTAACCTGTTTCATAAAACTGGTACAACAAGAAGGAACAATTTTGATTTCATTATTCTTTATTTATAGTGTCAGATTTTCGGAATGTGTGATTTTTTGGCAGTTTCTGGTTTGCACCACAGTAGCTTTTTCCTCTGTTTCTTTAATGTAAAATTTCTCTTTTTCCCTATAATATAGTATCAGACGTAAAATAGTGTATCTAAGTAAAAGCTGATGTGTGTCTGCTTTGACAAAGCGCCGTAGGCAGGGATTTTGTTTTATCAGATTTAAATATGTAAAATATAAATATAATATGTAATATATATATATAAATATAAAGCCATCGATGGCTAAATCCAAGGAAAATTGATAGTTTCTTCTGGGATTCGATGCTTGACGTAACAGGATGTTAACTGAATCATTGTCATGAAAAGTTGTCAAGTGAAGTGTATAGTAAAGGGGGAGTATGGGTTTCATGAATACATGAAAATATTCTGTAAGTAGTAACGCCTATTTTTTACAGAGCAGTATGTACTGTGTACTCGAAAATGTGAGTATAGTACATGGCACCCAGATTTGTTCGGTTATGCTAAGATTTGTTAAATTGGTAGTCATGGCAAGACTCAAACTCAGATAAGTTTTTTATGTAACCGTACTTGTATGATGTCTGTAGCCTTGGGTAACTGCGCATTGACTTGTTAAAAGAGGTCATCTCATTGTAACGAATGCAAGACATGAACGGTGTAACTTCTCTGAAACGATACGCACATACCCGAGCACATGCGAGCTGTACTGATAGTTGTGTGTCGTGCAGTCTTCAGGGTTCCATGGCTGAGTATCGGCGTTGTAAGCATATATGATAAAATTAATTTTCCACAAGGGCACACTAATTTCTTTTTTTTTTTTGTCTGAGCTTCAGCATTAAATTCCAATTATTTAGGGCCAGAGCCGGCGCTAAATTCTTTGCCGGCCGGTGGAAATTCTACGGCTTTAATATTCTGCCGCCCAGTTCGTTCCTAAATTAAAAAAAAATTGCCATCCCTACATGTTGCTACTCAATGCGGTCGTACCGACTGCACCAGCTCTTGCACCTGCTTGGGCTAATAATACAAAATAAATGAAAAAATTAATTTTAAAATTCTAGCTTAGAGATGCAAATAGGCATAGGCTTCGAGTGCAAGATTACGTTGGTTCAAAATTGGATCGTTCTAGGCGGTACCTTCTTTGCACAGCGCGCTCGTTTACTTGCACATTCTTTATTTTTTAATAATAGAAATAAAGGTTCCATCAAAATGAACTATTCGTGTTAACATTCGAAGATTTTGTATTACTAATGTTGTTTTACAAATGCAGTAGGCAACTCTTTCTGAAAATAGCTAGAAATGTTCTGAACATAAATGAATATTTGTATTGGGCATCACTCTCTAACATGATGTATTCCTGAGATGACGAACATTGTCTGAAACTTGAGAAGGTTTTCTCTATTAGAATTTTTAGTTACTGTATAAAATATAAACTCAAATAAATAAAAGCAAATTTCCCAATCTTGAAGTGCAAGTTTTATTTCTTTGATACACAGGATAACACACGAAATGTCATACCATTCACTCGCCCTATTTAAAATTAAATATTGAATGTTTAAAACGTGTACTGGGGTGCTTTTATTTCTGGAGAATCCTGGAGTTGTCAAGAGAAGTCGGTGTCATGCTGTAAGAATGAAATTTTTGGCAGGGTTTCTTTCAATTTACTTTGGTAATTAACAGTGTTTAAAGACTGCGACTTGTAGATGTATTTTGTTTTCTCGTCCACATCTAATTCATAACAGGAAAGAGCTACAGATGCATTAGTGCCAGTGAGACAAGTAAATATATTCAATAATTATGCGAAAGTGCGGCATGTCAAAATATTTGAACAGTTGTATCCAACAACTTTAGGTTTATGCGTTTCCAGTGCGCCATTCTGTCATTTTTTGCGGCGTAATATAGTTAGAAATAAATGAATATTCATCAAATATTTATATACCTTGGTTGCAATTAATTAATTCTTTTTCATCAATAGGCCGATCAATTGCTCTTTAAATTTCTTCCCATAAACGTATTTAGGTAAATTCGCCCTTTCAAATATTTCTACTTCCTCAGAGAATAAAGTTCTGCTCGAAATATTCTTTGCTTGTTTTATAGAACTCAGCAACTATAGTTTTTATATATTCTTTGTCAATACCACTGCAGCCATTTTCTTGTGATTTTGAGATTAAATTACGAGCGGAAGGGGCGGGGAGGAAAGAGAGTACTTTGTTTCAAGGCCAGATTATCTTTAAGTTAATTTATTTCCTTTTCATAGCTTGTAGCATTCATTATTTTAATTAACCAAATTATTTTTAGTTTGAACTTTCCTATCGAATTCTCAAAGTTTCAGTTGCTGCCCGAATTTAGCGCGAGTGAGATATTTATGCAAATCGCATATATCTGTTAGCAGTTAAAAGGCAGGAGTTAACGAAGGGAAAGACAGTGCCTTGGATTTATCGCCGTAAGGCTGTGCGCGCCAAGATTTCCTCTGTCTACTGAAAGTTCGCCTTTATAGGCATTTGCAATTACTAGTGTTTGCTAGTGAAATTCGCATTGTTGCATTTCACTAAGAGTAAGCTTCCCTCGCCGTCCTACGTAGAATTAAGTTAGGGAATTGAATTTGTTAACACACTTTATTTTTATATTATTTTAGTTCAGCCCAAGTAGTGGCTTACTCTCAATTAGAAGAGTTGTAAATATTTGAATTAAAGGGTCACTTTTAAACCCTGCTTCTGACTTTGTAGTTCTTCAACACTAAAGGACATAGCCTAGATCTGCTCACTGTCCTCTACATAAGGTTTCACAGCTTATGCTCACGAAGAGAGTCCAGAGATTGAAGGAGAAACCTTACAAGCTTCAATTACAGATATATTTTGACCCTTGATTTTTAACGTAGTTTGATGAAACGTTGCTAGCTGTGCATGCGTAAATAAAGCCATAATTCAGAGTTGGAATTTTCATAAAATGGTTATCAATATGCTTGGACTTTATCGATACTCAAATAATAGTTTTTTAATGGCTTGTACAGTTTCAAAGCTCTTTCAAGAGTAGGATTGAGAGCAAGCCGTCTAGTTTTGTTATAGCCTAGCACTTTCTGATACTGTGTGCAAATTTGTCATAAAATTCTCACGGAGCTTCCTCGTGAACTGTGTAGATATAAAAATGTGAATATTCATCATTATAACGCATTCAAATTCTTCAGTCTACAATTTTAATTGCTTTGCGAATCATGCGAGCGCGACATCCGATTCATATCATTGTTCTTCTGATACAGAAATTTAGTTTCACGTAAATTTTGTCTACGGCTGGTCTTTTTCGGTTCATCAAAAGTACAGTTAAATCTTCAAAAAATGCCATCATTTTCGAAATCAAATTATTATTTTTTAAATACTTGCATTAGACGACTGACAGTGACGTCTAATGTTCCGCTATTTCCTTGAATCCGTGGTTTGAAGCATCAGTTACTGCAGCGCCAAAGTTGCATTCGCTGAGAAAATTTTTTAATTCTTTTATTGCTGTTGTCTTTAATACATTTATAGCAGTAAATTCTGTTTTCTTACGAGCACACATAAATTTATGTTAAAAACTTGTTTAAATTAACTTAAAAGCGCATTCGTTTGAGCAAAAGTGTGGTTCTTTTACACCATATATACGATAAGCTCAGACTCTTTCCTTCTCAGCAACTTCCAAATTTTTCAGGTTAGGTTAGGTTAGGTTAGGTTATTCAGTTATGGCAAAGCACACGAGGGCTATCTGCCTAAAGGGAGGGATGCTTTCGTGGAGGACTTTCTAAGGGAAACTGGCTCGTATACACGTTACACATGGGGAAAACCACGAAAACGCCCATGCAGCCAGCCCGTTCGCGGGTTTCGAACCTCGGACCGAACTACCAGTGTTCAGCCTCTTTACCGCTCGGCCGCTGGTAGGCCACCCAAATTTTTCAGAGTTGGTGAATTCGTTTTCTTAAAATAAAATTAAGCATCAAATAACTCGAAGCGGCAGCAAAATCGGTTTTTTTATGTTTTTCTTATCTTAAATTTTGCCCATTTGGCACCTCATTGCGCTACATCGTACTACACTTGTCACATCTGACGGTAGATGGAGTGTTTTTCGCTTTATGATCGAGTATTTAATTTGTAAGTTGGCATTAGGATTGCTAAAATTAAGGATTTACGTTCGAGAATTTAAAATGAGTACAACAACAGACGCTGATTAAAAAAAGTAATAATCAGTCGTCAAGAATGATGCAACACGTGCGTTCTTCCTAGTTAGAAATGCGTCCGATTGACTATCGGGAGGTTCGGAATACGAATCCCGGCGAAGCCATTACGAAGTAAACCTGATAACTCCACAAACTGACGTTACTAAGCGAAATCCAAACAGTCCTTTACAGTCTTTTGCCATCTCCAAGCTAAAGTTGTAGAGTCGTTAGGACTTTTTGAAGCAGGAGACATGAAAAGTCAGCAGTGCCCTCGCCGGAGCTCGAACCTCGGAACTCCCGAATAGTGTGTGAACCATTACACCGCAAAGGCATGTTAAGAAGACGGAACAAATACCTTATAAAGCCGCAATCCCAACCAAGCTTTTGGATTTTTTTCCTGAGAGCATTACTGGCATGTTGCGTTTAAATTTGAATAAGAGAGCCCTCATTTTATTGATCAGCCTCAGGTATTTTTAGCTCAAAAGTAGTATGGATTTTTTTAGTTGATCTGCATAGAATTGCCCATCAGGCAGCGCAGCTGTTAGTGCTAGCTCACCGAGGTCTTTAAATGCTGAGCAGTTCGTGTTGAACAGGATATGGGCAACATCACATTTTTTTCTCAAGTCAGCACCCCTCAACTGCTGTTTGAATTTCCTGTCTGATTGAAACAAGTAGTTATTGATATTTGGGAATCTCAGACAAATCCATTATTCATTACCACTGATATTTTTGTTTTTACATAGGAATTCGTTTCTTAGTCTGTCCCATTGTTTCTAAGTTTTTTTTAAACGATACTTTAATTTTCAATAATTATCTGCTGATGTCACGCATTTGAAATGCACCTTTATGTAATCCGTAATAACCACGTCAAGTGGTGACAAACGATTTACTCTGGTTTATATATTTTACCTGAAATATACAGAATCAGACCAAATCTTGTCAAAATAATAGCTTAACCTTTTGAATTTTCCAGGAAGAGTATGTTGGACGTAGACGCTGTGACGTCATACTGAATTTATAACGAACATGGGAACGTTCTGGCAAGTTTTTATATGAAATGTTTTATCCCAAGTGTGTAATTTAGTTTTAAGATATGTGTAAAAGTTGTATCAATTAAAGGATGACTTTGCATTATGTTCTTATGAAAATTCCAGAAATAAATAAAAATAAAAATGTTTCCTGAAGGAAAAAATTCTGTGATTACACTTCGCCAACATGAGAAACTTGTATGCTTTTTTCCTCCCTATGTTGACTGCCATATTACTGAAGCACCCACTGATTCAAAGTAACAGAAAAAGTAAAAATTGAAAAATTCGGAATGTATAGATAGTAGCATAATGCAGTTTTCACAGATATACACAGAATTTTTTTTTTAATAACGAAAAAATTTAATTGCCAGAGTAGTTGCATTTTTCACTGATCAGTGGTGCCTGAGTTGTGTAAAAAATTGCTAAAGTGGCGCAGCACAATTCGCAACGTAGCTGAAATTTCAAATATTCAGTGGACGCTCGTTATTCATGAGAATGACCGTCAGATGCGGCAGAACACTGCATAGCGTCATAGAAGGTTTCAGCTTAACTCCTGTTTTATGATAACTAATAATTCCTCTCATAATGGCCAGTGATGATGGCCGACCTTTGTACACCTGTGATTTCAAGTAGCTTCATGACCAGAATTTGCTAGGTGAAAGCCTGTAGATCTTGAAAGCCTTTCGTGCGAGAAAGAACAACTGAGGACATGGTCATAGGCATATGTTTTTTCAGCAGATTCTGGGAAATCCCTATGTGTAGGCGCTGCATCTTGCATGGTGGAACATTTGTCTCTCGTGCAGGATTTGGTTTCGTTTTATGTGATTGCTGCAAAGCCTTGAGGGCTATCTGCCTAAGGGAAGAAGTGCATTCGTGGAGGACGTTCAAGGGAAAGTGACTCGTATACGCTTTGAACATGGGGAAAACCACGAAAAAGGCCATGCAGCCAGCCCATTCGCGGGATTCGAAGCTCAGGTCGAACTGCCAGTGTTCCGCGACTTTACCGCTCGGCCGCTACTCTCGTGCAGGGAGGAAATGATGCTGTGTCTTAAAGCGTACATAACATTCCACTGTCGTGGGAACAATTCGAAATATACCACTGTGGTATATTTCGAATTTTCTTGGGGGGGATGTGCCTATAATGCTTTTCAAAAGAACTTTCATCACGCTTTCATCTTTGGCGGATGCAAAGGCTTTTCCACAATCGCGTGTGTTCTTTGTTGCTCAGATGCGGTAGTTGTTTCATTCCCATCAAGCGAAAATGGGTGTCTTTAATCCATATGCTATTTGAGAGCCAGTTCGCAATCCCCCCCCCCACACTCCTCTCCATCTACTGAAAAGCTCAGTTTGGAAATTCATGACTTTTCTCGAAATTGTTGTTGGCGTTGATTTCAGCTCTTGTAATGTTGATTTTTGTAAGAGTATATTTCTGCGTGCTTACGGGTTCGTAACCGATTGAATTTTCCAGGTCGATAAAAAGTTAATAAAATTTGTTCTTTTCAGAAGAAACGAAACAAAATGCTGAAATATTTCCTCAGAGATATTCGTACAATATCACAATATCTCACAATAACTCACAATAATTATATTTTGACTACTAAACTATAAAAAGAACTCAAATTCAGAGAAAACTATTCCTATCTCACCACGAATTTGCTACAATCAATAACAGCACTAAATAAACAACTACAGTTCGCTTAAAACAACTACTGAGCTGAGATGTTTTAATCCGGCTTTTATAACGTTCTTAATCATGCGCGAGAACAGTCTGGTATTTTCTCGATTTTCTGGATGGCAACAGCAATTACGGGGTATCTATTTATTAAAAGTTAAGTGCACGCGCTCTTGTATTTTTACTTTCCCGGCGTAGCTTTCTCTTAAATTTCGTCACTCGCTGCATCGCACGGAAAAATAAAACAACTTAATTATAATTCTACTAAAAATAGCTAAATGAATACAAAATCTCTAACAATATGTTGAGTACGACTCTGAGTGATCGTAACACAATTCTGTAAGAAATGATAGTTCTTCAGGACCGTGAGCATTTCTGTGTGCTGTCTAATCGGTGTGATAGCGACCCTGGCTGCCGTATCATGAGCTCGGGTTCCCCGGAGGAGAAGACAAAGATGTTTTTATTTGTATAGTATCTGAGCGACATGGGAACGCTTAAAATACTGGCTAGTGAAAATTCCTCGAATGGTTGGTTGATGGTAAGAAAAGAGGTATGGGGCGTGCTTCATCAAAATCGCGACTTAACTGTACAATTTGTGCGTTGGGACTATACCTGTGAGACTGTTTGCTGAAGTTCTGCTGACTGGCCCATTTCTTTTTATATTGTGCATTTCTGAAAAAACTGCATCGTGCTACCTTCTGCACTTTCCAAATTATTGAATTTCTACTTTTTCTGTTATTTTTGAAGCACCTGTTTTATTTACTGGATCATTTTTGTGCGTTATGCCTGAAAGTCCGGTATTAATATTCCAAGGTCGTAATACATGCATGGTTTTTATATTATCTTATTTTTTAAACGAAAATGTTGAAAAGGGCGAGGGTTATAAAAAGTCGCTATTCTGTAATTGGAGTTCGCTGCTCTGGAACTTACTCGTTCAGCCAAGACTGTCGTAATGATAATATACACTGACAATGATGTATCACTGCCATATTAT
>KK117148.1:328999-341826 GCA_000611955.2 Stegodyphus mimosarum | reverse complement strand
TAAAAAAAAAAAAAAAAAAAAAACAGTGAAATAATTACAAGAGTTGGTTTTAGACCTTCAGGCTGCTACAGGAACTCCAATCAGCCATTATATTGCTGCACAAAGACTTTGTGAGGTTGGATCTTTGTGCGAGAAAAGTAGTGGTTTATGTTCCACTCCTTTCATCTTCTAAAGGGGACTTTGTGAAAGGGTCTCGAAAACGAGAGGAATGTACCATTTACTGACGAGTTCAGTTATAGCCTGAACATAATTTTACCCGTATTTTGATCTGGGGAGAGTGAGGAACATTGCTCGTGAAAGATCTTGTTTCGACGAAAGCGGTTTTACGGTTTGGCATTGAATCATAAAAAATGCTGCATGCAGCTGGATATCTTTGATGGATTCCGATTTCATAATCGGTCACGTACACATGGGGAAGAGGCTATTGAATCGCATGTAAGGTTGTTTAGGGCTGCTGTTAGCTCAGATTTTGTACTCATGGATGACGATGTTTCTCCGTATCGGATATCTCTGTTCTCGGAATACTTGGAAACTATTACTTCATTGGACTGGCCAGCTTACTTACCAAATATTGTGAATAACAAATATAATGTGATTGAGCTTGCGCGAAATGCCTCCCTCAAAGTTCACATTCAGGAGAATGGTATGCAGTTCCATAAGATTTGATCAATAGTATGATAAATTTTGCGAAATCAACACGTGAGGCTCCTACTCCATTTTTTTTAATTCCTTCAAAACAGTTTCTATCAGTTTTAAATATTTATAAATTTGATTTCATTCTGTGTTTTACATTTAATCAGCTATCAAACATGGTAATTTATATTAAATAATGCTTTGAGATTGCCCAGCTTCCAGTTATTTTCATCTTTAAATAGCCACTTAAAGAACAGTTGGAAGCAATCATCACTCCCCAGATAATCTGATAGTAGGCTTTTATACATGGTAGCCAAAATAAAACTGTTCTTTCTTTTCTTTCTAGATTCAGTTTTGTATTCTTGGTGAGAGTCTTGATAATGTTTGTCTTTTTATTTTGGACATTAATACATGTTTGAAGGAAATGTATTGCTTTGTATCTAATTGAGGAACACAGTTACATGACTTTCACGCATTTCTTTAGCTTATTCAGTCGTAGCACTTTGTAAATTGGGTTTCAGAAGACGTTTCGCGTTTGAGGTAAATTTATCTCATACTGTGATTATGAAAAATTCTCATTTGTCATTAGGACTATTTATATCTTCCATATCAGCCGTTGTATCATTCACATCACTTTTTGAGTGTTCTAACTAGGCTATCGAAGTCCTTAGACATTTTATTCGTTTATTATTAAGGGCACATATTTAAGAATTCGATAAAATACTTTTTAGAAGAAACATTGCCTTGTCGTATTAGGAAACATTTCCATGTCGGATTGACAGGCAATATACAGGGTGTTTATAAAAGTCCTGGGCCCATTTTGATGTTTAATAACTCATAAAATAATAAAGATAGATTAAAATTAATAACATAAATGGTTAGATAGGCTTAAAAAGTTTCATGACACTTGCCAGTGAACTTCCACGTGTGCCCGTCGCACGGATAATATCAAGTCGATATTCAATTTCACGCCAGGTACCGAAAAGCATGTCGGCATCCACAGAGACTATTGCGGTTATAATTCTGTCTTTTAGGTCATCAATGTTCGACACTCTCCTCCTGTAAACGTCGTTCTTTACAAATCCCCAAAGGAAAAAGTCCAGCGGCGTTATATCAGGTGATCTGGGTGGCCAAGGAATTGGACCTCCTCGCCCAATCCATCTTCCTGTAAAATGGTCATTCAAAGAACTACGAACGATGGTTCCCCAATGAGGTGGTGCACCATCTCGTTGCGAAAAGACATGTGGCTGAAGCTCTTCTAAACATGTCTAAGTATACGACTGATGAGATGCAATTAATAAGCAGACGATATTTAGAAAAGTACAGATATTTAGACTGGAAAATAAAATTATCTGAAATTAACCGCACACGCTGACGATATTTACAAAAGTAAGGATATTCAAACCTGAAAAGGAAAATATATAAGTTATTCCATCAATAAATGCCATAAGTTTGCTTATATCTTCATTATTTTTTGAATTATTAAACATCAAAATCTTTATAAGCACCCTGTATATTTTTTCATACTGATAAAACATGTTTTATGTAATGTTACAATATTTTGTTAACATTAGATTTAGTCTCTTTATGCTCCTAAATGATAAGATTTGCTAATGAAGTCAACCAATGTGATCGACCGCAAACACAACGAAAACAAATATTCAGCTCTCAGATTACTATTAAATTTTCTGCTAGTGCTATTTATGTGATGTGCTATACCGGGTGATCTAAAATTCTCGCATACCAAACTTTCAAAGAGTTTAGATTCTAGAGTTGATATGAATAACACACTGTTTCTTTGAATGTTATCGCCATGCCGTTACAAGTAATATATTTTTTGAAAATACACCGTTACAAATAATATACTTTTTGAGAGCCAATTTTGAGTACACCACAGAATGTGTCATCATCATCTTAGTTTGTCGGATTTGTGGTTAATATAAATTATTTCCTTTGTGAAGAATTTTGGAAACAGCCAATTGTATTTCATGTGACAGACATTACGTACTATATGCATTAATTGAATTTATTCCTTTATTCATTGCTAAAGCATCTGTTAAAAAAAACACAAGTTCAGTATCATCCGATTCGTGTCCAATGAATAAGAACGTTTGGTAAATACGGCGAAACATTTATTATGTGAGGAACGTAACCATTGCATTTGCATGATCAAGAAAATGTAATTCTAACAAGATATTTCCATTTCTTAAAAGCTGAGTTACAGGTTTTCGTATTAATTTTTTAAATTAGTAATTAGTTTTCTTAAATTAGAGGCTTACATCTGAGTATTCTTCATTTCGTATGATTAAAAACAGAAACTACAGAAATCAGTTACGAAAAAATGCTTCATTGTTGATTTTATTGATTTTTATAGTTTGTAAAGACATTACTTATTGTTTGAAAGTAGGAGAGATGAAAAATGAGCAATGCCCTCTCCGGAAATCGAATCTCTCGAATACGCGCCGAGCATGCTGACCATTTCACCACGAAGGCATGCTAAGAAGGCGGCAGAAATACCTTCTTAAGTTACTGCCGCAATATTTGCTGAAGAGATGTCCAGTTGTTTCAGTTATTTTCGACGAGAATTACACATTTACCAACTAAAAAAGATCAATATCCGTGGATTCCAAAATTTGTTGTCATTTCCATTAATATCAGTTATAATATATCAACGATTATTAATAGATGACCACTTATCTAACGTTAGGCTAAACTCATTGTCTTGTAGTTTATATGATGTCTTCGTAATTATTTCTGTGCAAGAAAAAAAGCGCATACATAGCATATCAATATGCATTATTTGCCGAATTGCCGTAAAAAATATCGATTTATGGTTAATTTTAAGCTTTCTTTCGTGATTTGTCGATAAATAATTTACTTATATTTCAATCCCTAGTTCTAAATAAGAACCGATCCATTCTTTTTTCTTTAAAGTTTTTTTTTGGGGGGGGGGTTTGTTTGTTTATGGCAAAGCACTCAAGGGCAATCCTCGTAAAGGGAGGGATGCCTTCATAGAGGACTTTTCAAGAGAAACTAGCTCGTATACACGTTAGATATGGTGAAAACCACTAAAACGCCCATGTAGCGAGCCCGTTCGCGAGATTCGAACCTAAAACTGAACTACCAGTGTTCAGCGACTCAACCGCTCGGCCGCTTGTGTCCCCCCTTGTTTTGATAAGGAAGAGAAGGAAACTCATCTGAACCTTAGTGTTGCTTTTACAATCATATTTTTTGTTAATAGTTGACCAACTTTTGCTGTATATTCATCTTTTGTTGTTGACTGATGCTCACTTGTCTGACGTATAGTCAGCCCAAGATCCACGAAATTCCTCGTAGCAAGGAGCGTAAGAATACGCCTGTCGTTAGCAACAGCCTTGATAACCTTACAGGTGACAGTACCTTTAGTTCAGTTTTGACCCCAATTTTGATGAAGCGCAACCCCGTGGGACTGGTCCGACGGTCTTCCATCCATCCCTCTTCCCCTGCCAGCAACCTCCCGAGAGGACTTTCGCGTCGCCGCATGTTTAGAGTACCCCCATGCCGCAAGGACACTGTACATTTACAAACATCCATGCCTTCTCTGGGATTCGAAGTCGGAGCCTTCGGCCGGCAGTCAGCGATGCTAACCACTATACCGGTTGGGCGGTTATATTCATCTTAATTAATATGAAGAAAATTAGAAGACGCTTCAAGTTTTTAGGGAGAAAACCAGGAATGTTGAAAATGCATTCCATGCAAATCCGCAATTCTATTTTTAATGTGGTTTATGTGATTATTGTATTGTTCGATAAAAGTTCTAAGGTATATTGTGCGTGTGAAACCTAATTGAAATTAAAATAAAAAGTATGTAATTGAATAACGCTTCGAAAGGAAAATAATAGTTTCATAATGTAGGTCAGTTTATTTGTTTGATAATTATGGAATTTGGTTTTCCATCCTGTTTGGCTGTCTTTTCATTTGCAAGTATTCCCTTCATTTCGTATCACAGTCCGAGTGTCAGTGATTAAGTGATACTGCTGCTGCCGCCGCATTATTAGTCGCTTACCATTTTATATCTTATAAATGTCAGAATTTTAAAATATGGGAGACGCTAAACGCAGTCTTGTCTTGATAAACTTCCTGTCTGTAGGTTCCTCTCTTTTAATTGCGGCAAAGTGAAAAATGTGTCTGCATTCAAACGTAAATCGGTGGTTCAGAAAATTAGGTCTGCATACTGCCTTTTATTCGCGTTAATAAACAGGGGCTGCCAAACATTTGAATGCGTCATTAAACTGGCTGCTTGCCTAATTCGCGCCCACCCGGCTTGTACTAACAATGGCCAAAAGAAAATAGCCGGGATATTATTCATCTTTTTGCAGAGAAACACGAGACAGAAATTTATCGTGAGCCCCGATTGCTTTTTTCCCCCTCCGCTTAGGTTTTCATTTGCGAAAGGATTTTGCTAGGAACTGCTGGCAGTATTATTTGTGTAAATTCGCTGTATAATTTTTCTTTTAGATGTCTGGTGTTGAAAAGCCCTCGGTAAATGATTGCCGTTTTAATCTTAGAATACTGAAGTTGTGGTTGATAGTTAGCCAGTATGGATGGTTGTGTTTATGATGCGTTTGACTTGAATATTTTATTCGCAGACATTCCTTTTTTGGTTTGCAGTTAACTTTATTTGTAACCGACATTTTTTAAAACTACTGTAAATTAAAGAAACCTGATGTAGACAGCGCATGACTTCCTTATACGGCCTATTCAATTATACACACTTTTTTGCTGCATTTCATTTAAACCCATTTCCTCGAATTTCATTACAGTTATATTTCTCATTCGATCAATTCAGTTCTTACTTCGCGGCCAGGCAAAAATACATAAAAACTCAAAATATCTTCATTAAAAAAAGTGAAATACAAAAAAACCTAAAACACCAAATAAAATTAAAAGCAGTTTTAAATTTTTTTTTACAAATATGAGTTTCTGCCCCAAAATAAACAATTTGAGCACGAAGACAAAATTTTCGGTGCACAGAATTAAAAGTTTACTTTTGGTTTCACTCGGCAAGACACTGAAATTTGTGCGCCAATTCACGTAATTCGCTATTCTACTAAGAGTTTCAAATGTAAACAAATAGCGGCGCCACTTTTAAATTGTTGATTATTCTGCAACTGTTGCATGCAGATTAACTAAAGGCATAAAAACCTTAACTGAAACATAAGGATAACATAATTCAATCACTTTTAAAGCAACAAATACACAGTTTACCAGTATAAAAGAAAAACCCAAAGCTTACCGAGCCGGGTAAGAGGGTGTGTGTGTGTGTGTGTATATATATATATATATATATATAAATATGTTACCGTGAAAGACTGAAATCGGAGAATGACGACTTTCACCGGAGAATGTCAACATTCGCCAAATACGTCGGTGAAAGATCGAATATTGCATTACATTCTTGTACATTCGGACCCTCACCGGTGTATGTCGACAATCACAGATATGTTCAGGTGTAGGTCGAAAAGAGAGGCGACTGGCTGTTTCCCATAAATGCAGTTGTAAAAGCAAGGGCTTCTTGAGCAAGTCAAAGTCTCGTAATAGTTTAAGTTGTTGCAATTAATCAGATTTGAATCACATAATTTAGTAAGTTTTTTATTACTATTATTTTATTTTCTCATTTAGAACGTACTGTATAATTAAGTAAGTTTTTTAACTTCTATTGTTTTCCTTTCTCATTTTGAATGTATTGTGTGTTTTAAGTACTTGTGTGTTTTTTTGAGACTGAATTACGGAGAAGAAAATATAATATTCTCATATATTCAACATTCACGATTAGTACATGGTGAATGTCGACATTTACTGGTGTAAGTTAGAAATAAGAGTATTTGGAAAATATTTCGGACATACACCAAGCGACTATGTGAATGTTGACATTCACCGGTGAAAGTCGACATTCTCCAGATTTCGGTCTTTCACAGTTACACACACACACACACACACACACATATATATATATCTTTGTAACATTTGATGGATTACATTGAAATTTATTAATTATGAACTCCAATTTTTGTCTTTGTAAAAAAATTAGTTCTAAATTTCGTACTTTATATCTTTAATTATATATATATAAATAATATAAGAGATTTCAATTGGTTTCAATGTTCCTTTCCCCTGATGAAACGGCATTGAAATTGATTGAATTCCTCGTCTTTTGAGTTATTTAAATTTCTTTAAATTTCATAAAAATTTTTAATTTTCGTATGCGTGTTTAAAAGTTTTGGTTTTAATAATTTTAAAAATTCTTTATTTTATGGGATTCTTTAAAATTTTATTAATCATGAATTTCAGTTTTCGTCTTTATAAAAAAGTAGTTCTAAATTTCTTACTTTATGTCTTTATTGATATTTTTTAAAGTACCTTAATGCACGAAAATACTAGGCATGTTTATTTGTTTTTAAAAACATGTTTTGTAATATATATATATATATATATATATATGTACACAAACGTTTGGTGTGGCCGATTGCAAAAAATGGGAGGTGCACTGCCACAAAATTTCAATTTCAGCGTTCTACGGCTAATTGTTTTTGAGTTACGCGAGACACGTGTATAGGTACGTCCGTACGTACAGACGTCACAAAAAATCCCTCCTGAATTTATTTTACAATTCGTTTTGAAAAAAAATGCCCTTTATTATATTCTTACGGACAGGTGTCACGCCAAAAAATTGGCATAGTAGTATTCTTAATAGAATTCAAAGTGAGATTACCTGTTATAGTAACAGAATAATCGGTATTAGACTTTTTAGTTCTAAGTATTTGTATGTTGAGTAGTTTAAATTACCTTCGCATTAATTCTGTTGTTTTCGGCTTGATTGAAATTCTCTAAGCTAAATCAGTAAATCATTTATTTAATTATTTCATCAAAATACAGTAACACTTTAATGCAGTTAATCTTATTACCCGCTTATGGCCAAGTTCACTTCCTGTGACTCCGCGATATCCAGTTTTGTAATTAGCTCTGACCGTGACCGGGTCCAGTGTTATAGCAATCGCAGGATGTTGGAAACTAGCATTTAAAGGTGCAGGTATATGTTCCTAACAGCTTGCAAAGACATAAATTGCATGGAATCCATCTTATTACCCAGCTGACGAAACTTTTTCCCGTTAGATGATACGATTCTAACTGTGAAAGCCTTGGAACTACTCGTAAACGAGACAACTAATAAAACAAAAAAAGAGCAGAGCGAAAAGAGTCGAAACTTTTCCAGTCATTTGCAGAGTGGATTGCTGAGACCAACGGAAAGATAAATAAATCGTGTCACTTCCCAAATCCATGCAATTCAATTCCTCTGCTCTTCCACCCGTTGGTGGTTTCGATGGTTTATGAGAGCGTAATGGGAAGAGAAAAATAAACATTCCATATCTTAAGACCAACGGGGCCTTTCTCTATTTCAAACACACACGAAGCATGCATGTTTTTATTCTGTATTCTTTTGGTTCCGATTTGAAAGAAGGGAACGTTGATAAAAGACCACATTGAACAGAGAAGGGAACATCACAATCAGCTTCTATGACACTAACATCAGAACCAAAGGGTAATATTACGTACATTCCATTTGTTTTAAGTTACTCATTTTTCAAAATTATCCCCGTTTTTAATATAGTATCGTTTCAGTTTAGTGAGTCGATTTCTTTGAAAGGCAAACTTTTGAAAAGTAAGCTGATTTTAATATTTGAGAAGGCACATTCTCAGTTCTTCACAAACCTCGTTATTCTTTAAAACCCGGATTGTAATTATTTTTTCGAACCATTGGTGTTTGTTATAATTTGAAACTTCTGAAAGTCAGTTTTATATGTATGATTTAAACTGGAGAATCAGGAAGTTAAAGTCGCAAATCATTGTTAATTGCTTGTTTATTTGATATTCAGTTGCATAAAAGGGCTGAATTTTTCTGTTTTTTTGGTGTATGAACGTAAATCTGAATCTTTTTCTAGCAGAAAATCCTTCATCGAAGCATTTCCGACTTTCCTTAGTTAATTAATTTATCTAACCTAGCAAAGTTGTGATATTGAGTTTTGCTGTAAATAAGTAATGTGTAAGATGTAAATTATATGCAGCAAAAGCATTACAAATGCTTCATTAGTCTGAAAGAGATTTCATTTTTCCATACGTTCATATACACCAAATATTATGCTAAAAATGTAGTCGTGAAAACTATGTATGCTAATCAATCGGTGATGTGCGCTCTTAATCTTGAAAGGTGAGCCGAAAAGAAAAATAGTGGATTTTTAGCCGAAAATCCCCCCCCCCACACGCACACACTTAAAGAACTGAAGGAATCCTCTCTTAAGATCCCTAATACTCGATTTCCTTAGTTTGGTTGCACGTATGGCGATAACTTGCTGTATTTCTCGTATTAATGAAATGCGCTTTTTTCTTTGATAAAACGATCGAACAACGGTAAAATAAAATTCATATGAATTTAATGATGTTTAAAATCAATTATAATTTAAAATTAAAATAAAAGGTACCAGTTAGTTTTGCTGTACTCTTTCAAGCACGAAATTACCCAACAATTATAAAATAAAATCACATAGATTTGAGACTGTTTAAAAATATGAACTGTAATTTAAACTTAAATTGATAACAAAAATCTTTCACACAGATTCACTTGAAACTGAGATACAACAATACCTTGTATTTCGAGCTTTCAAAGTTTGTTGCTTAGACTCTCTTCTTGCTAATGAACTCAATTAAGATCTGTTGCCCTTAACCGAGGATTTTCTCCCGTAGTCATTGATAAAGCTGTTCGCAAGTTCTCATCGTGCCATCTAAGAACACATTCTGATGCTAGAAATAACATTAATAACCTTCTTGTGCATCCATTTCATCCTTCTAGCAGTTAAAAAAAATGCACGGATTTTAAACAAGTTTAATTTTCATGTTTTCTCGCCTATAAATAAAATCCGAGGCTCGTTTCTTAAAGATTCTATTTCTGACTTTAATTCTTGGGGAATTTATAGCATATCGTGTCAATGTGGCTTAAGTTATATTGGCCAAACGAAAAGAGCATTAAAGTTTCGCATAAAGGAACATGTATCTTACGTCCGAAAAGGCGAAATTAACAAATCTTCAATAGCTAATCACAGTTGGAAATTCAATCACAAGTTTGATTTTGGTTCTGTTAAAATTATCCAGGAAGCTTTTCTATTAGGGAATTGGATGTTTTTGAAGCTTTTCACATTCTCAAAAAATTTATCCTGTTTAGTTAATGACTTTAATTCCAATCCAGTCTTGCCTAATACCTTTAAAAGTCTACTAATTTAACCCTTCATTTTTTTACTATTTCTGCCGAAAGATGGCGCTATCGGCTCATTGCATGGGTTGCCTGTAGGGTATAAATATGATCGACATTCGCTTTCTCGATTTGCAGAATTTTTTGCTCCTGATGAAGGGGGACCCGTTTTGCTCTAGAAATCGATTGGAATTTTATAAAATTTATGTCGAATACAAGGTTGTCGATTTGCCTGTTCTAAATACCTTGCACAGCATTACAAACCGTTCCGCCATTATCCCACACTCTTTGAAATCGGACTAACTGAAACACTAAATGCAGGCAAAAAATGCTAATAAGTCTCCCCCTTCCAAAAAAAAAATATATATATATATATATATTTTTCTTCCATTTTTTCAACAAATAAAACCCAATTTATAAATTCAAATGTCATTATTATGAACAGTTTTTTAAAATGCGTATTTATCGTAATTCACATTTAAAAAAATTTCAATATCGATGTCAGGAGATGTTTCTTTAGCCTTCAGTCATTTCTCTGTAGCAACGAACTGTATCGTTTATCGTTAAATAATTGTACATTGCCACAACTAGATAAATTTTAAAAGCAAAATAAGACTCAATGATTAAAAAAGAAACAATCCAAATAAACTGAAAAGGATTCATAGTTTTTTTAATTAATGCTGCTGTTTATAAACAAAAACAAATCATTCTTATTGCTGTTATTCTGTATTGAGAGAAGTAAGCTGTACAATTTTTAAACTTTTCTACTCTACATTGAAAATATTTTATTCGGTTAGAAAATCTATTTTTTATGAACTCTCGTTTTTATCTGTTTATATTTGCATAACTGACAATTCAATTTAATAAGAGTAAATAGAATTCAAAAATCGGTGTTATAATCTTTACTAATAACAAAAATAGCTTTTAACTCAAGAATTTTGTCGTGTTTTGAAAATTAAAAAAGCAAATTTTTTTGTCTCCTTTCAGTCCGTACACAATTCTAGAGAAAGAATAAAAAAGGGGATATGGACAGCGTACGGTGAAGAGAAATTTCAAATTACTTACTGAAAATATGTTTAAAATGCAATCAGCTTAGCACAGGCATGCATAAAAATCTATAGTTTGATTTTTCACGTAGAACTACATGGTGACCAAAATACAGAGGGCCTTAGGAACACCTAATTGTAAATCATAACGTATAAAAAATTCGATTATCAGGTACAGTTTGCTTCGCGCACTGCAGTCTGTAATATTGTACATCTATTATGTCATTGAATAAGATGTAATGGTACAGCATATTTCCAACGTATATATCCTTTATGCTGTCTCGATAGTTAACGTCTATTTTTAAAGCAATTTATCTAAAGTCCAGAAGCAAAATTTTGTTTTTTATTACTTCGACAATTTAATGCGCTGTACGCATTTTAAAATTATTATACGCATAATAATGTTATCAAAAAATTAAGTTACTAATACATATAAACAAGCGCCTTAACACGAAGAAATTTTTGTGAAATTTTAATTATGGGCTTCATAAATAAAACTACTACTTATTACGAAGCGAGCCGCATGCAGCTTTCCCGTTTGCTGTGGAGCAAATTTTGATGAATTATAAAATTTACGACCACGTCGCAACAAATTATGATCAAAACTTATCAGTTCCTCTCATTTTCATTTCGTTTGTTTAATAGCTTATGACAAAGCACTATCTGCCTAAAAGGAGGATGCTTTAGTGGGGGACCTTTTAAGGGAAAATGGCTCCCATTCACGTTACACATGGAGCAGAGTAAAAAAACTCCTATGCAGCTAGCTAATTCGAGAGCTTCGCATTTTCTGAAATGTTGAAAATCTTAATAAACTGAAATCCAATTTTGGAAACATTGCTGTTGCAAAATGTATAGAAATGTAAGTCGATATTATCCTTTAGAAATGTATTTTATTAACTTGGAAAGTTCTGCTGTTCTTCTGTTATGTAGAATCTTGAGAAATAGTGATTGCACTGAGGAAGGGTTAAAACTGCCCTTTATAAACTCTAACTTATTTACAATGCGTCAACTTGATGCTAACATACTACGCCTCAACTTGGGCGGTAACTGAAACAGTAGAATCAAACTTAAGAATTTAAGATGTTCACAAATAGTAGAATTACACTACAGGGCTCATATAATCCTGTAGCCTACATCACGTAAAGGAGTCTAGTGGCAGCAAGATAATAGCGCTTAAGCCACATCGAACCAGCAGTATCTGCGGAACAGAAGTTTGCGTATAAACACGCACGGCAATTTCCCGGACTCTTTCTTTCTCTACTGGAACGTCGATATTTAACTTATTCTTCCACTGGTAGAATTTGCATTTCTTACGCGCGCTACCAAATTTAAATATTCTGGCACTGACAATTAGGGGAATGAAGGCTTATAGGAAAGTAACTTAAAATTAAAATTAACTGGTTATTTAAAATAAATATAAACCCTACAAACTTTACTCAGTCTTTTGAGTGGCTTTCTGATTTTATTGGAGTGCTTTATATAATTAATTGTTTTTTAGCCCAAAGAGGCAATTTCCCCAGAAGGCTATTAATTTCGATTTGGCATTTGGTCATCAATTCACTGTAAACGGCGAATCAAAAAATAATTAAAAAAAATTTAATTAAAAAAAATAAATAAAAAATAAAAAAAAATGTTGTCAACAAATATTAGAGCCCTGTATTATTTTTAAAGAAATTAAATAATGAAGAATCTGCATAAATGTATGTATATTTCTCGCATTGTAAGAAAACAACAATACCTAGAGCCATCGAATTTTGAATGACGTAATCCTACTGCGAATATGGGCATCTGGAAGCCCAAATTTGGAATTTGTTTTATTATGGATTTTATGTTTTGTAAAACATTTACGAATTTTTGATTAACAAACT
>KK117148.1:251896-328956 GCA_000611955.2 Stegodyphus mimosarum | reverse complement strand
GGGGGGGGGGGAATTCTGTGTGGGAGGAAGAAATTCGGCGCAAAGTACACCGTTTTACCGATTTTCCCTTTCAGCTAATCTTCCACGGACTGAAATGGCACCAAACTAATCAATATCTGATCATATCTGTTGATGCTAACATTACTGCAGTTGAACTTCAAAAAAATTTTTAGCGTTATTAGCCCATTTTTCCTCCCTTATGTGGCACCAAATTCTTATTTGATGATCGCTAAGGAAACAATACATGTTTCGCAGCGTGGTTGCAGCTTGTCATAGACTTTTAATTTGAGGCCTTCTCCGACTCTTCCCATGCTATGCTGCCGAAACTTGAGACAAATCCCCCAGAATCTTCCTTGGGACGTGCTCACAATTATAACGGACTTCCAATTACAGCACCGCTGCCTAGAAAGTAGGGGAAGGGGGAAAGGAAATGACGGAGATCAGATTTCTTCTCCGGTTTCAGGTGTGTACTTTTTTTTTTTTTAAAAGCTTAAAGATGTTCATGTATTAAAAGGCATTCCAAAGTGTTTATTTAATGTTTAAGAGCAAGAAGAAAACATGTTGTAACTTAATGATTACGTTAGTATAGTTACAAATTTACAAGATAAAATTTATTACATTTATCTTCGCATTTTTGATTGTATTTATGGCTTCGAAAAGAAACTGATTATACTGATAACCAGACTTATACATTTCTTCTAAATTCTATACTTTCAAATTGTTCTAGTAAATACCTTATTTGCTAACGTGTGTCCTTTTAGCATAAGCGCAAGGTTCTGAAATTTTTGAAAGTATTCATGTGATTTTCAATTTTCTGAAGGCGTTCATAAAACGAGCTGTCCTAAATTGTTACATGGATTCGTCCACGTGGTGATTGTTTTTGTCCTACTAGTTGATTTACCAAAAGATTTTGGGTGCATGAGCTCTGACTGATGAAGCAATAATAAAGAAGAGCTCCAAGAAAACGGGGATGTCTAGTGTTCTTGACGATTCCGAAGATCATTGCACGTCACAAGACAGACTGAACGTTGACGAAGATGATAAGAGCGGTGACGACTTGCAAGCTGTAGAAGACGATACAGATAGCAGCTTTAGAAGCATTAAACGATTTGAGGCGTAGGGAATAGCAGTGGACGACAATAACAGCGGCCGAGATTCAAGATACATTGAAGTAGAAATGAAGATATCGTATTAGATATTGTAATGTTAATATTATGTATTCTTGTTGGAGGAATGTAGGTTTCTCTTAACAGTGGTGTAGCGCAAGAGAGGACATCTGTCCCCGGGCACAGCATCCATGGGGTGTCAAATTGATGTTAAATTTTAGAACGAAATGTGTATTAAGTCTTTAGAATTAAAGTTGCTTGTTAAATTAAAAATGGATTCTACACGAATGTTCTCAAACGAATTTATTTTCTATATTAAATTGTAAGAATTCCTATAGTTATTTTATTTATATTTGCGATTACAAATGTTAAGTGTAATTTTATATGCATTTAACATGTCAGTTTATATTCCCTGTATTCTGTCTTATCTCAAGTAGTTGCATTATAGTCTTTTCTGGTACTTTTTATTTTCGCATTTTTAATCTGCTAAGCTTCTGTGGCAGTCACTTACTATCTTATCATTCCATCTTTCAGGAACTCATGCTTTCGAACCTCGATGTAAGAATATTAAAGGGGAATCAGGTTTTTTTTATAAACGAAATTGACTAAAAATAAATGTAACTTTGAGTGAAATGTTGTAATGTACTGTTTTCAACACCTTTAATGTTAAATGGACCGAACTGTATTTGTGCTTTGTTGTCGTTTTATATGAATATATGAAGCCTCGTTACGAAATTTTTGTATCGGAAAGAGAATGAATGGCAATCAGCAAAGAAATCTAATAAACGAATCTTATCTTGTGGATCGATCAAAAGAAATATGTATATGCGCTTGCTCTGGAGCAAAGCTTATTTGGGAATGAATGGAAATAATACGCACGCTCTAAATCGCTGTAAAGTAATTTTTCTGCATTGTTATCGTCCGATCTGCCGGAGGTGATGTCCAATAGGGTAAATTCTTCTTTCATATTCGGTAAATGTGAAGGAAACTTTCTATCCTAAATTCCTGAGTTCAAAAGAAAAGCAATTCATTTAATGCTTTCAAGTGGACATTGAAATCTATTACAATGTAAAACATATGCAATATGTATCAATTCACTTCGGCTACAAATTTACATTTTCTTTGAGTTGAAATCTGATTTTTTTTTACTCTTATATTCTCCTAAAGTTACCTTATATTTTAACATTTTTCCAACCCACATTTTATTCTTTTTTTCTTGTAGACAAAATTGGCTGACATTCGAGTTTCTTAATAACGGGAGTGGGCTGTACAAACAAAAGTATTGCATCCTTACATAATATATGGTTTCATTACGTTATCCTCTTGAGCTGTTATATAATTTATAGGGTTCGAAAACTCGTGTTTAAAAGTATTACAGGTACAATAAGTAGTAATTGATTCACGAAAATAAGCGAAAAAGCACCTATTTTTATCAATCACGTAGTACAAATATTCTATGTGTGCGTCTGTGTGGAATTTGGTTTGTACTTTTTGTAGCAGATACCCACAGATTAAGCTATAAATGCATCTGAATCCATGTCTTGTGGTTCCTTTCTTGGGGGGGGGCTGCATTAAAACTTTGTTTTTATACGTACCCCTCCGCCAGCGGCACCGGTAAGACCTCAGTGAACGATTATTATGATGACCAATAAGGGAATTCCACAGAGGGTGTGATTCAAACTCGATTACCGTCTAGATGTGCGTCGTATGACTAGTGAGGTACATTACACAGTACTATTTCGACTCTAGTAATGTATCATTTACTGCTGTGTATGTAATATTTAAAAAAAAACATTTTAAAATCCGTTGAATCATTGCTATTATCTCTGTATTATGTTTATTTTATTACATGTTATTCAAGGAAAGAAACCACTGTTTATCGTAACCTCTGAAATTCCATCTCATGTTCCATAAGAATGCGTAGCGAGCTCGGGGCCGAAGTGATTTATTGTCCGCTGATGTTCAGTGCTTTCTGTGTTAAGCAGAGGCTTTACTCGTGGCGACATTTATGGCTCGAATCAAAAGTGCGTTGCGAGAAGTGGATTGGCTTTGGGGACAGAACTTGAGTCCGTTTCATGTGAGTGGAATACTTTACCGCTAGGGCAAAAGAATCCTTCTGCACTACATTCAAGAATTCCGACTCTTTCAAATTTGCTAGAATTAAATGGCTCCATGGACACCGTACATCCTTCCTGTACAAGAACTGTTTTGCCCTAGTGGTAGATGATTCCATTCACATGAAACGGGCTTAACTGTGTCCCCGAAGCCAAGCGGCCTCTCGTATCGCACTTCCGGTTCGACCCATAGATGTCGCCTCAAGAAAGCCTCTACTAGAACACCGAAAACGCTGAACGTTTGCGGGCCATAAACCCCTGCGGCCGCCTCGAATGCTTGCATTCTTAGTTGGAAACTCTCTGCTGTTTGAGAAAAACTACCTCATTTAGTGTTGTCAGTAGAAAATTATGAAAAATTATTGTCAGGTTTGTTCCAAAAAGCTTGTACAGTCAACAGTTCAGCAGCTGATAAAACTGCGCGTTGTGGTAATATGCTTAGTTAATTGTGATCCAAGTATAATATGTGAATGAGAAATGTGAGTTAAGTTTCTTGCAAGCTTGTTTAGTTATTCATAGTGCATTGTAACCTTATGATTTTAATGATTCTTCAATGCTTTGAGTACTTCAGTTTTTTTTTTTAAATTTTTATTTTTTATTTCTGCTTTGCAGTTTTTGATATTATTGTATGTGTTTTGTTCAATTTCGTATTTTTTTTCTCTTTTCAGGTAAGAATTCAGAACAGCTTTGTGATTTCTATCTATTAGCCATAGCAGCCATGAAGTAAAATTTATATTTAATCGCATTTAGAGTGCATTCTCTTATATTAATTATAAAAAAATATTGCCTAATGTCCGTCTTTTTTGATAAAATATTGCTGTAAAGTGATATGGGAAAGAATTGGTATAAGGATTTACAGATAATTTTTAGCATGTGTTCTTATAGTAGTATAACTTAAAGGATTCTCATGCGAAGGGTAAGGATTCTTACTAACAAAATTTCGCGAGTTGTGGTACGCTAAAACTTTTAAGATAAAGGCTTATGGTAGAAGGTACTGTACGGCGCTTTTAAGACAACGTGACCCAGGTAAATTGGAAAAAGTGAGTGTAGGTCTCATTTAAGCGTTTATCACTCATTTGTCAATTGCACATATCGTTTCAAATACACAAATAGAATCAAAAAGTTTTAAGATGTGTGTGTTGGGGGGGTAATGGTATTTTGAAATGATGACGAGAAGAAAGGGCGAAACTAGACAGATTGAAAGAGCTGAGGTTATAACTCATATGTATATTATCAAAAATTTTCAAATTAAATCACGTCACTTTAAACATATAAATTTTTACTTGTAAGGTTGCTGTGTTTTCTTTTTTTGAATTGAAATCTTATGAGTCATTTATATTCGAAATTGATTCTAAATTACATGAATAAAAACTTAAATTTATTAAATGAACCGTAATAGCCTTAATAATTTATTTTTTCAAAAATATTTTATTGGAAATACAAATTTATTGCCTTGCAGTTCGGCAATAATTAAGCTTTTTTCACAGTAATAAATAATAGCGTGAAATTCCTTCCCCATTGCAAGAGCAGATACTTAAGGTGAATATTTGTATTTTTTCTTTCTTTCTTTCAACTGCTTTTTCGTTCAGTAAATTTCGTCATGAAAATTGAGTATGTAATTTGCACAATCAAAATGATGTCGTTGTGGTGTTAAAATAGCAAACAGAAAGTGAGTATTATAAATGCTGATGTACTACTTGGAAGTTTCAGGTACTGTGAAATGGAATCTTTTCCGCTATAAGACAAAATGTTGGAAACAGTTGCTTAAGCAGAAGAAATTCCCACAGACTTCGCAATTGGTCAAGATTCCTCGAGATTAATTCGTCGGGAATGGCCGAATCTGTTGGTTTCTTAGCTATTTCATCCGTGAGATCACTGCTAAGGATGTATCACAGGCGTAGAAGGGTTCTGCATCCCCGAAAAGAAGGCAATGAATGACACGCACGAAAACCAAGTCTTACGCAGGAATAGGACCTGCACCCTGAAGTTCGAACATTCTGAAGTCAGCCTCAATTAATGACTTTACCATTCAAAAAGATACACAAGAAATATGCCTCTTAAGTTAGTTAATATAGTAAACAAAAACCTAAATACGCTTTAAAATTTTTGTGTTGACACTGCTTGCTGTAAAAACAAGAACACTGTTATAGAAATGAGAATAGCATATTCAATTTTAAAGGTGGCGAGTAGGTATCGGCTAAAATCTGTTCAAATGGAATTTTATGTTTATTCTGGCGTCTTTCATTAGAGCAAATAAATAAGAATCAAATAAATACTTCAACAATGTACTTCGTTATCACGTTAGCTCAGTTATTTCTATAGAAAAATTGTTTGTCTCAGGTTATCTTAGAAAAGAACCGTGAAATAACACGTTCTCCATTTTTTGTTCTGCCCCGCTGTGATATTTTCCAAAGGATTCAGCCTATGCAATACCATATTGATAAGAAGTAGCATTCCCGGAGTTCGGGGAGGCAATATTACACCCTCCAGATGTTAGAAACCGTCCCAGCCTATTAAAAGTATGATTCGTAATTGAGTTCTGTTGCTCAGTTTTGACTCGTTGATGGATCGCGTGTTCCTTCTTCGCTCCTTCCTCTCTCCTTCTCATTTTGGAGATGGCGTTTAGTGCAAACATACATAAATCTTGTCATCGAGTTTCGTCCCATTTTTCTTGAAACGCTCTTGTTAAGGACCTTGTTTAATTCTGTTTTCGTTTGTGCGCAGTCAAGTGAAGTTTTAATTTATGGAGAATAATGTAGCTGCAGAAAGGCCGACATTGTTAATGATAAAGAGTATTTTAATGTGTGAAGAGGTCATATTCTCCCGCCTCGAGGGAAATTTAAGGATCGTAGTGCGGTTGAGTGATATGAGCTGAAATCTGTTGTTAATCTTACCACCTAATCATTCAAACAGTCTCCATTTTAAAATGATATTTATTTCTGGCGTTAAAAAGCGGAGTTGAGCGGTATGCCAATGCATTGGCGTGTATATTACTTGCCCTATATTTTTCGCCTATTTCTTAAATCTTCGTACAAGAATTTTGTAAGTCTGTCGGGTATTTTGTCATGTCTGTAGAGTAATAATGCAGTTTAAAAAATGATCGCAATAACTCATTGCGGCTTACAGCTATCTTATCTAAAATGTTTTATCAAACATTGACGGTCCTTGTTAATTTGCGCTGGCGATACTAGTAAGAATAAAATTTTTTTGCTCTTTGAGATGAAACCTGCTATAATAGTTCAAGGATTCGTGGCAAGGAGGTAAGACTTCCAGGGAAAGGAAGTAGAATATATTTGCTAGGATGTTTAAGTATTACATTTTTATGCTCATATTATATACATTTATACAAGTTCTGCTTTTGTTTTGGAGCAGTTCGCAACCATTTTAGTGCACTCGGTGAAAACATGATGTAGGGGAGTTTGTATGTCTCTAAAGAAAAGAGAAAAGGGCCCAGTATAACAGTTATAAGAACTTACGAATTGGTTGATAAATTCCCATTTATTTCTTTTCTGTAATATTTCCTGCCATCAATTCAGAAATGAAATCTGGCGAGACTCAGGTGGCGAATAATGATTTTGCTCGCTAGTTTTGACCATTTAAGACACGATTTCTTCATTCCTGTATGAACGAGTCAAGGAGACAAACGCTTACAGAGTCTGATTGGAAGAGTTGTACCTGATTTTGCAAGCTCGTTCTTAGACATAAACAGGATTAAGTTTCAACTCTCTCATATCCAAAGTGATCTCGAAGTCAGAAAACATTTAAAAAATTTGAATTTCAATGAATTTTAAGTGTATAAAATTGCATTTAACACTGTAATGTAGGAAATTATCCCTCACCCCAAGTTTTCTGTTTCAATTTTAATTTGTAAATATTTTAATTGCAATTATGCTCACCAGATGACACTTCAGGACCAGTAGAACGCGAAATGCTTGTAAAAAGTGTTGAGAGGTGATCATCGTTATCCAGCATTGCCTGAAGTTCAGTTAAAACCTTAGAGGCAGCATGCAAAGAATTTTTGCATGTATCATTAATACATAGTAGATTGTATTGGCACTGCTAATATCTTTGGATGATATATATATAAATCTTTGACTTAAAGCAGCCCTTTAATGAAAAGTAAAAGATATCTGATATAAAAGTTTTGAAAAGCATTTTTACTAAAAGTGATGATTATAACAAATAGTAAGCTTCAGGAAGTTCTCGGCGAGCCTTTTTTTAAACATTTTAGTGTTGTATTTTTTTAGATTCGGGGGGGGGGAGTCTACAAAATGTTGTTTTGTAGCTGTTAGAAGAACTCCCTTGCAACATACTAACAAGTTCCTACTCGAACTGTAGAAATTAGGAAATGGCGACTGGACTAGAATTTGGAAACCAGAATACGGACAGTCCATTTTCTAGTTTCCATACTATCAGTTCTCAAGGTTTTCCATACTATCAGTTCTCAAGGTAAACAGTCGAGTGCGAAGCTATCAGATGAGGCTTCTGGCGGTGAATAGTAAAACATTCTCTACTATTGATAAAATAAATCTTTACATATGAAGATAGCAAACGCCCACTAGCAGGACCAAAGGGGTTAAATTTATCTCTTATTTGCAAGCCCCATATTGATTTTTTTTTCTTGTTTATTTACTCTAAAAACGTTTTTCATGGCATAATTATGTTTTAATTTGAGTAAGACTTCTTGAGAATTACGATCTCATTTTATTTCGTTAAACTTTCGTAACATGAAAATTTGGCTCATCATTTCCTATTGGCATTCAGGATTCGATTAAAACAAAAACAAAGCAAAACGAAAAATAAGGAATTGCATCATTTTTAAAAGATTTCTTGATAAGTTATGTGTATTTTATCCGCAGTTCCCTTTAAATCAGTCAGAATTAAATGAGATTAGTCAGATATTGGTGTCGAAATATTTTAAACCGGCCGCATGTTTGAACCACGATGGAGAGCATACAGTTTACGACAGTCTCTTATTGTATAGAGGAATTTTTCTGCTTTGGACAGGCATTTTTTTAATCGAACGATAAATATAATGATGTTTTAAATGGACTTCTAAATGTGGAAATGGCGCTCATGATCAGTATCCTACAATCATAACTGTCAAGTTCTACAAAGTCCCAATATAAGCACTATAACCATTGTAAAAGCTAACTGCTTAATTATGAAAACAATCAGTACTATTAATAATATAAGCAGTTCCCAAAATTGTTATGAATTTAAAGTTCAATCAATCAAATCAAAGGAATCTGAAGGAATAAATTTTTAAAATTATTCCGAGAAAAATTATTGACTTGCTTGTCAGTATTTTTACAAAGCAGTTTATTGGTGGGGAAAAAAAAAAGAAAATGATAAAAACTTAGTAGTGAAGAGTTAAAAATAATTTTCACTACCTTCTACGAAGTAAATAAAGTATTGGAATCACGAAAAATTCCGGGTACCATATTTCAAGGAAAATATCCATTTTGACCGCTATCGAATGCAGTTTAACAATGTTTTTGCGTGACACCTGTATGTAAGGATAGAATAAAGGACTCTAAAACGAGTAGTCTCAGAACGTTGAAATTTTATATATAGGACTGCTATAACATGTAGATGTACATTTTGGTTGCAGTCGGCGAGTAACAGCGTGGTATATATATATTTATATACCACGCTGTTACTCGCCTCATTGAGCTCAGTTTTTTTTATTCTTATATGTTGGTAACTTGTGTATTGTTTGCCTTAAAAATGATTGTATTACGTTGTTCTTATCTTCCGGTTAAGGTTTTATGCCTTTAGTTATTTTCCACGCAATAGTTGTAAAACTATCAACAAGTTAAAAGTTAAGTGCGGCTAAGTCTAATTTTTTTACCATAGCGGTTATATTTGTTTGCATTTGAAACTTAGCAGAATAGTGGATTTGTTGCCATTCTAGCGAAATGAAGCTTCTCATCAACAAAGATAGCGTATTCTTTTATTATTGCGAATTAAATCATGCTTAATCCATTCTGGAAATATCATTTAAGTCATTAAATTATCCCATATATTGACTCAGCATACCGTCCATAACAAATTAAGTCAGTTTCTATGCCTTCAGTGTCTTTTCGCTGAGTGAGACCAAAAGTAAACTTCCAGTCTTGTGCGCCAAAAAATCTGCCTTTTTGCCCGCTGGCCGAATTGCTTGTTTTTGCGTAAAAACTCTTAATTGTAAAAATTGTTCTTTAAATTGTTTTAACTGTATTTATATTTTATATTTTTCAATTTTTAATAACGATATATTGAGGTTTTATGTATTTTTGCCTTGTGTCGAAGCGAGAACTGAATTAATTGAATGAGAAATATATCTCTAATGAAATTCAAGGAAGTAAGTTTAAATGAAATGCAACAAAAATTGCGTACAATTTAATATTCTGTACAAGGAAGTCATGTGGTATGCACATCCAATTTTTATTAATGTTTGTTATCCAAAGACCTAATGGAAGATGTAGCATGCCCACGGCTAGAAATGGGAAAATTGCATAAATGTTATATCTCATATTTAAGCCTGAAATAAAAATGAATGATTTTCGTATTTCTTCGATATAACTTTAGTAAGAAAAGAGAATAACAAAATTCCTGGTAGCGTAAAGAAAGCAGAAGTCATTGCAGGACGCTCTCTATTAACATCGCTGAAGCTTATCGACCTTTCAGCAGTGAATGAACAATATTTCCATGTGACTGCGCAGTATATTTCGTATCAAATGGAAAACCTTTACGGTAATTTAACCCTTATACCCTTATGTAATTTTTTTTTGAAAAATCGTCGCTGGCTGTTGAAACATCCTAGAAGATTAATTGACTTGAAAGAAAATAAAGGGGGGGGGGCAGCTTGGCATAAATTGTGCCGCATGCCTAAATTTACTCATTATTTTATATAATTCTTTTGATTTTTTTAAAGTTTTCCCGTTTAATTGTTTATTTATTTTGCTCGTGCGTGTTTATAAGTACTCCTTCTATTTTTGTAAAAAGTAAAACATTAAATTAGCAACTGATATTTTATTTTTATAATATAAAATGCGAGCTTTTGTAGAAATTTTCATAGTTCTCCATTCTTTATAGTTTCATTTTTATTAGAATTCGAGTGTGAAGGAAAGAGCTGTTCAGGATGATTATCCTTTTGTTCTTGATGCCACAAAATCCAGTGATGGATTTTCTTCCAGTTTGGGACTAATGTTTCGCAATGGATTCAGCATTGCGAACATTAGAGCCGCAGTTGCATGTTTATATCGTTTTAAAAGTAGTGGAACAAGGTTTCAAAGGAAAAAGAAACATTTAGAGTTAAAATATTTCGCAATATTATGTAATTAGTTTGGTTATATATTAGTTTGTTGCTTATCCTACCCGGTCGACAATAACATCACATCAGATCAGATCAGGACCACAATTTTGCGCCTGTCGTTAGCAAGAGCTTTGGGCACCATACAGGTGACAGTAAGATTTTACTAAGTTCTGTTTCTAATTTTGATGGAGAACGCCCTGGGGGGGGTCCGAGGGTCTCCCACCCCTCTTCTCCTACCACAAACCTCCTGATAAGACTTTCGACCTGCCGCCTATTAGAGTGCCCCCATGCCGCACAGACACTATACATTTACAAAAATTTACAGTCCTTCGGGATTCGAACCCGGGCTCTTCGGTACGGCAGTCATCACTATCCAGGTTGTGCGGCGATTATATAGTTCTCCTGCTTTGTATATTCAGAAAAGTAAATTCTTGCGGTAGACAAATTTGAAACGTTTTTATATTGCAATTAAGCGCTTTTTTTCTCAGGCAGAAAATCAAACATTTTCTTCTGTTTCCTTTACGTGTGTCTTATTTATAATTGGTGATTAGTTTTATCGGAAGTAAACTAAAATCGAAAGAGGGCAAAATGGTCTTTGCTAGTGAAATTATGTAAAAAGGTTTTCATCGAGGTGAAGCATGAAACATTAAGTTGAAAAATAGATTTAATTAATTTTTCTTAATTCATGCACAATCCTCTGGAAAGGATAAAATCAGTGACACAGGACAAAACGCTTTGCGGGGAAATCGCTATTTGGAAAAGGAAAATTATTTAACACGCTCTGATCTGATGTTCAAAGTTCCCAGACTTTTTTCGTGAAAAACAATAGTTTTTTTTAAACAATTAACACTATGACTGACATACTGAGCTCAAACCTAGCCTTAGGTAATAGAATTAATTCATTACATGGGAACTGGACAATATATAATAATGGACAATATGGCAAATATTAATGTTTTGTCATTTTTATGTTTAAAAAACTCGATTTTGTAAAAATAACGAAATCAAACCAATACGATCCTCCGAGCCCTTAAACTTTTATTTAAGAAAATTCTCCTTATAAACTCTTTATGAAACATAAAACGTTAAAATATACTCCCTATAAAAATAAAGCAAAATAATTAAGATTCCCGTGCGACCAAAATCTTGACGAAATATCCAAATTCCAAAATTTGCCAGTCAGTTTCAGTTTGCGCTGAGAGATCGGTTAAACAAATAAATTAGAATTGCTTTAAAACGCCATTCAATGATATTCTTTTGTTCTTACTAGTCTCTTTAGTTTATAATTTTGTTACCCTTGAGATGTAGAAAAAATTTTCAAACAAGTAATTTATCAGTTTTCGAAGCCTAAAACTATGTTATTAAATTCTCCTAAAATTTTATTACTTTACAGTCATAAGCATGCAAAAATTCATTAAACTACAAATATTTTTCATTTTTAAGGACTGCAAATAATATTACAGGTTGGCCATGTGCTAGTACTCAAGCGTACTTGTGATTTCTAGAACACGAATTCTATAAGATTCTGTGAATAAGTATCTATTTTGAATACGATTTATACTGATTAATACATCTCAGTGTTATCTGCATTGTAATGCTAGTCACTTTATTTCTTAGCTTTAGAAACCTTTTTCTAAATTTATATTTTATTATTAATTAAGTACAAATGCAAATATTCGGGCCACTGAATATGATGTTCGATCTTAATACCTAATTTCTCGTTCAATTTTTGCTGTACGGAATTCAAACTTTTTATGTTTAATGTTTTAGTAAGTAGGGCAAATATAGGGACTGAAGGAACGTATAAAAAGTTAATTTAATAATTTTTTCAAATGTAAAATTGACAAAACATGAATGTTTGCACCATTTAAAAAATTTTTGTAACTGAAAATTTATGTGTGTGACCAACGGTTGCGAAAATAAAGGCCGGGTAAAGACTTTTGCGGACACGGTGTATAATAATTTAGAAGAGAAAATTCACGTACTTACCATTATGGCTGATAAAGCATAATTTTTATTCTTCAGAAGCTCAGTCTTAATATAAATTACACATCTTAATGGGCGCAATTAACGTGATTATAGTTGTGTGTATTCAACAGCTTATAAATGATGAGGGACGTAAGCGACGAGATATTAGCAGGACAGCAAGCGAGAACGGTAATGGGGCATGTTTCGAATGAAAGTTTTTTTCAGAGTTATTTTGAGTTAGGTACCGAATGTTCGTTTTGACTGTTAATAAAAAAAATCGCTTTCAATTGTAATTTTACTCTGTGAAGAGTATATATATATGTGACTGCTTCATTAGCATTACGTAAGAATCTTTTAATTTGGATTAATTTCGAAATGGCGCAGTTTAAAGAGATTTATTATAAGAAGTTGCTATTTTTAGAACAGAAAGAGGAAATAGTGTAAAATGAATAGTTAAGGGCTATAGTAAATTAAGGTTAGAATTTTGGCTTACATACTTTTTATCTTAATATAATGTTATTAGTATCTAAAAAAGTGAAAGTCGGAACGTAAACGGGAATACGCCTATTATAATTCCAGTATTGCAAAGTAAAATAAGGGAAACTAAGATTTACAATTTGAAGTCTACATAAATTCCAATTTACAAAGTTGTAATATTTAAAGGAAACTAGAAAATTAAAAGCTTTTGATATATTTAAAAGTTCTGATAAATTTAAACGTATTTAATACGTAGTATTTGAAATAGTGAAAGGAAAAGCAGCAGGTTGAAAAATTGCACTACAAGCACTGGCTTATAATACTGGAAATGTATAAAATTTAGATACAAAAATTATAAACATTAATTATAAACGTATAAAGAAAATTATCTAGAAATGAACATTTGAAAAGTTAGCGAAAGAATACTGAGTCTTCAGGGCGAATTAGCTTATTTCATTCTTTCCAACCGTTCAGACATCGTGTTTCGTCCTTGTTATGCATATGCTAATTAAAAAATATTAAAAATATATGTAAATATTTAATTCCTCAAATTTAGCCAACTGGTAGGCATATCAAGAATTCCCCTACACCATGTAAATCAATTAAAAATTATTTGGAACATCATATAAAATGAAAAACATTATTTAAAAGCTTAAAAAAACCGTTAGAACAAGACGTACGTATCGAATCGATGATTTTATCAAAACATGTAAAAATGCGTAAATAAAGCATGAAATTGTCATATTAAATAATAATAATAATAATAATTTTAAAAGCTAAAAACTTACTCTGTACTTCCTGCTAGTAATTAACAATGAACGGAGTTTTTTCCTTAATTCCAAGGGCTGGTGTGTTTGTCTGCAGTTGCCAGGTTTAAGAGAACAGCAAAAATTAGGTCTGGCTGGCCCAAATCCTCCACAGACGTTGGCCACTACTACGGCCAGAAGCAGTGGTCACTTTATTATGGAGGCACCTAATAGGTGGGCCATCCTTGCTTCCTATGACAAATACAACCATGCCTTCTCCGGGACAAGAACCCGGGTCTTTGGTACAGCAGTCGGCTCTCCTAACCATTATACCGCCAATGCGGCCTAGAAAATAAGATATTGAAAAAGATAAAAATTTTTACGCAAAACGAACCGTAATTGCGACGGGAAGGGAAAAAAAAAAAAAAAGCTCTGAGTTAGTAAAAGCTCAGAAGACGGGTCATCAGACGGGCAGTTTAAAATCGATTAAATTTCTACGCACGTAATGGTATTTAAGAAATTAAATTACAGATTGATAGAGAAGTGTGCTATTGCACTATTGTTGTTCCAAAATGTTACTTATTTCAAATATAAAACTGCTCCGAATCGATTCGAAAGGAATGTATTACTTTGCCGAAGAGTCCCTAGTTGGGTGATGTTCGCTTGCATCAGCTTTAATTTTTTTTAAAAATAAAACTGCTTGTTACAAGCGAGTCGCATAAAGGTTCAGAGGACTGCTGGGCGCACGAACCGCAGTTTGTTCGTGTGTGCTCTGTAAAGTGTGTGTGTGGGGGGGGGGATGGTCGCTATGAGGGCGTATTTACGTGGAAATGTTTTCTGAATTATACTTTCATAAATTTATGAACTTTAGCTAAAGGTGAGTATTTACTAAACTTAACCCTGTCGCAAATTATATCGAGTTGTAGGTAGTATTATTACATTTTGTAACCTTAAAAAGCAGTTCTGAACTTAGTAAAAAGTAATTTTTGAATAATGAGAGATAAGAGAGTTTAAGAGTTATTATTTGAATGTCCAGTACACAGCTCGTCGTATCTCATAATTATCCGTTTAGAGTTCATTTAAAGCTTTCTTAAGCTTATTTAAATCACATGCTATATGTATTGTTGATTTATTGCGGATGCATGGGTGGCGATATGCATCGCATATTATGTTAAAGATGTGGTAACTGATAATGTGACTAAGCCTTTGAAACGCTTGGGTCCCAAACCATGTTCCGGCATAGGAAACGTATGAAGGACATGAGCTTTTATTTTAATCACGTGTCCTTGACTGTCTCTTATTTCTTATCAGTGTCTGTATGTTTACATCAATCAAAGAATAAAATTTGGATTTGGGGACACACCTATTTGTTATCGCTTTAGTTACAATGGAATTGCCATATGAAAAGCATTAATTTTTTAAAAGTCTAATTTTGCAGTGTCACCAATATTGCTGCATAATTATGTATGCCTTTACTAGACAGTTCTTTGATGAGGCGGCATTAATAGTAGCTCAACGCAGAGTTGAAAGTTTGAAGAATTTAATGTTAATAATTTGATAACAATAAAAACCCAGCAATGTTCCTTTGCAGATGTGTCACAATAGGTGGGAACAAATTTGAAATGGTATTCCTGTTTATTAAATGAATATTTCTGGTTATAGTTTCCTTTACGATGACATTTGATATCTTAAGTAAATTCTTCAGTTAAGCAGCAAAGGCCCGTTCTGTATAACTGTTTCTTGGGTTGCCCTACCCCTTTGTAATGATTGAAAGATATTTTAAGTTACACTTAGTGGTTGCTCTATTTTTAAATAGACCTTTACAAGGAATAACTGCAAAAAGTGGTTTAAAAAGCTTGATAACTGCTATTCTCTAAAATGTTTTCATATTTAGGTATGGGAAAGCGTAAACGCTTGCCTTGACAAAATCCATAGGTTTCTTTATTCATATTGGACAACGCGTCATTTCGAAAAGAACTGTTAATTTCGGCTTGCAAAAGAAAATTGCTTTTTGTCTTTTGATAACTCCCAAGTCTATCATACATTGCTATCGTCTTGGGTATTTAAAAATTATTATAATCCAATTTATATATTTATTTGTTCATAGCTTTCGATGTAAGGCATTATATCATTTTTAAAAAATTTAAATAGCTGTCCCTGTTACCTCATAGCAGATTGCCCCTTCCCAATTCCAGTGTTTATTCTCGATGAATACTTGATCGATTAACATTATCAAATCATATACGGATTGCTTTTAAGGCGGAAAGATTTTTGCTGGTAGAGCCTGACTGAGCCTTCTTTTATAGTCTGAGATGAGCTCTTGTATTTGTCCAAATTCTGTTCTTGTTCTTGAGTAGCAGATGGTAATTTTAATCTTTTCACTTAATTTTGACAATTGCAAAATTTCTTGTTTTTAAGCTTAGTTCGAATTATAAAACCATGTTTATTACGTGAAATTACAAAATGAATCGTCTGAAATCACAGCAATACTGTATAGTAAGCCACCATCAAATTTCCTCAAGACTCACGACCGTCATTGAACATTTGGATTCAGGCTAATACGCTAGGACGAATGACAGTAGCAGCGATATAACCACAAAACCAGAAAACTGTCGCATCAAGAAGAACTATACGACCGCCTTCCCCACCTCCCGTTGTGTATATTCCATTGTCTACCGTTCCGCCTCTTTGCTATGGCGTTGTCAGCATCGCAATTGGATTGAAGAAACGGGGCTTGTATACCGTTCACGTCTGATTCTGGATGACAACTGATGTGGCGGGAGAGTGGTACAGCATATACTCCGGTAAACATACAGAAAAGGGACCGATATCTTACATGTAGTATCATGGTATGGGCTGGGATCATGATCAACGGCAGTACGTCGCTCTGTGTGGTTCCAATGGGGGCTATGAGTGGCCAGCGATACATTAATGATGTTCTACTACCGCATGTTCTCATGTTCCGTGGTGCTGTCGGTGTTAAAGTTGTTTTCATGGACGACAACGCAACATGTCATCGAACAGTCGCTGTCCAGAACTGTCTAGAAAGCGATGATATTCAACGCCTAGTATGGCCAGCCCGTTTTCCAAATATGAATCCCATTGAAAATGCCTGGAATGCCTGGGGAGGAATCTTGCTGGCCGACAATGCCCTCCAATAAACAAGGATACCCTCATTCGTGCACTGACAGAGGAATGGGTTAAATTACCCAAACAGCTGCTGGATAATATTGTGCAAAGCATGACACGACGTTTGGAATCATGCATCGCTGTCCATGATGCATGATGTCCAAAAAAAAATCCCTCTGAATTTAGGCTGCCATATGTCTCGCAACTTAGGCTTAACACGATGGGTTCGAAACCGTTTTACCATTGCTAGATCATCTCCCTTTCCAAAACTTGAAAAATACATATGCATTTATTTAAATTAGATTATTTTTTATGCGCACAGCAGGAAGCAGGTGGATTTAGGCTGACCGCATCCTCCCTCCTGCCCCCGAAACCATTAAATATGCCCTTGTTTGTAACCCCTGCCTTAAAGTGTACCGCTAAAACATAGGTAGAAAAAATTGATTCCAGACAACGTAAAGTGAAAAGATTCTCTTTATGCGAAGGTAAAAATACCGAGCTTTATCGAAATTGTTTATGGTATTCAAGAATTCCGAAATGTAAATGAGAAAAGCACAAAAGTGTTGTTCCGAAAAAAAAAAAAAAAAAAAAAAAAAAAAAAAAATGTGTGTGGTTCCGAAATGTAAATGGGGAAAAAAAATACAAAAGTGTGATTCCGAAATGTAAATGGGAAAAAAAAGCACAAAAGTGTGGTCCCGAAATGTAAATGAAAAAAAAAGTGTGGTTCCGAAATGTAAATAAAAAAAACAGAAGTGTGGTTTCGAAATGTAAATGAAATAAAAAAGTGTGGTTCCAAAATATAAATGAAATTAAAAAATGTGGTTCCGAAATGTAAATGAAATAGAAAAGTGGGGTTCCGAAATGTAAATGGGGGAAAAAAGCCCATAAAAGTGTGGTTCCGAAATGTAAATGGGGGGATTGTGGCCATTTACATTTTGTGTATAACAGTAAATATAAATGGGAAAAGAAAAGTGTGGTTCCGAGATGTAAATGAAAAAAACGCAAAAGTGTGGTTCTGAAATGTAACTGAAAAAACGCAAAAGTGTGGTTAGAGAGAGGTAAGACAATGAAGGACTTACAATTTTGTTACAAAGAGGCATTCTTAATGCATCAGTAACTCAAGAGAATCTTCAGTGAGAGCGTATAGAAAGTGAAGACGAAAAGTGAACTAGCAAAAGTGACTAGGTTAATTCACTAGAATGTGTATATAAGCGGTCGACTTATATGGGTGAATAAACTCAGTTCGGATTTAATGACATCATAGCTTTGCGCATTGTCTATCAGTCATATTGCTTGAAAGAATTTCAAAATGGCTGTCAAAATAAAAAATTCCAATAGAAAAATTGAATGCTCATGTAAATTTGATTATTTTAATTAAACATATTTTTCTCAATGTACTATATGTAGTTTATTGAAACCTGTAAAGGATTTTTGTTTGTTTGTTTACCCCCCCCCTCGGTATTGGTGCATTAATTATAGTGTTAGTACTATGACGGTTCTGAAGTAATTAGAGAAGAGAGGAGATACTGGAATAATGTCTTGCCATTTTCTTTCTCGCTGTTACTCGAAATTATACAAATGCTTTGCAGCGAAACTCACGTCACGGTGAAAATTGCGTTTGGTAAACACACAAGCATTTTTGAAAAAGCTTCCGGTTAGATTTGTCAAACTGATCAGTATTTCTGAGGTAAAACTATAAAAATAATACAAGAAAAATTAATGGAAGAGGATTTGAAGTGCATTACATGCTATAGTAACATAATGCCATGTTAAAAAAAAACATTCTTCGTATTTACGACTTCTGTACTTTAATGTAAAATCCACATCAAAGTTTTCGAGACAGAAGTTTCTGTCGAAAACTGTAATGCGGATTTTCGTTACGTACTGCTTAAGTCACAATCGAAGTAAATTTAAATGATAGTTTTGCTTTAGAATTATCATTGGAAACCCGATCCTTGATTCAGTTGGTGTAATTTAGTTTTTTCTTTCCATATTTTAATGTATATTTTCAAATTTTAATGCATATCTAGATTTTTTTTGGGGGGGAAGGGTAATTTACCAGTATGTACGTTTTGATGTTACTGTTTGTTTTTGATGTTAGATTTGAATGTTAGATCATATCAAGTATGCGTAATATAACTTTGATAACAGTGAATATTATTTCAGTGTGTCTTGCGAAACATTTTATGATGATTACTTCAAATTATGTGACTTGAAATTTTAAGTATCTTTAAACAGATCTGCGTATATAACCTTATTTACAGTTAGTAACTTTGTCTATGGTACATTTTCAAAGCGTACTGACGTAGAGTAGATAAGGCATCTCAAGCTCAATTCCGAGACTATACTTGATTTTGGAGGATTTTCAGTCCAAAGGGGCAATTTGTTCTGAAGGGCTATTAATTTCGGTTTGGCATGTTGCGTTGAAAATTATAAAGGGCGATTCACTTTTCAAATTGTTGCCACCAAATATTACAGCCCTGTATTATATTTAAAGAAATTAAATAATGAATCTGCATGAATGTATATATGTTTCTCGCATTGTGATAAAACAACGGTACCTAGAGACATCAAAATTTGAATAACGTAATCTTCCATAGAATATGGGCATGTGGAAGCCCAAATTTGAATTTGAAATTTGTTTTAATATCGATTTCATATTTTGTAACACTTCAACGAATTTCTGATTAACAAACTCGACGATTTTAAAGCGAGCAATGGCAGCACTGTACGGGCGGGGGAGAAATTATCCAGCGCACGTGACTCTGTATCGGAAATTCTAAAGATATGCTCATTTAAAAATTATTTTGCGATGTTAGTTTTTAAACTAAAGTCGCCAAATAAGATAAAAATAAATTATAAAAATTGTCAAGGAGCAGAGAAATGTCATCGAGAGTGGGGTTAAGTCGCCAAAAAGTTTGTTTTCGATTTCAATCAAAAAAGATTTAGATTAGCCAAAAAAAAAATAGTTTAGTGAAAAAACCTTTGTTTGATGTAGATTTTAAATAATTCCCTTGGTTTTGAGGGCTATCAGACAGAAGTCTTTCTTCTTCAAGAACAAAAAAAATTCTAAAAAAATTCTATGAAAATTTTCCCTAAAAATCCCTATTTTTTTCCTTAAAAAATTTCCATTTTTCCTTATTAAAAGTTTTTCTTATTTTTCCCCCTAAAAAAATTCTATGAAAATATCTGCGACAAACTAAGCTTTCTTTTTTGCTTAATTTAAAATCTTTCGTTGGCATGTTTTCTTCCAGTGAGTGATGCCTTTTGAATATTAAGATCTGGGGGTACGGCATCGGTCAAATAATTTCCAAAAACATTATGAACAGTTTATAAATGAACTGTATTAGAAACTTTATGAACAGGTCATAAACAGACTTTTGCATTTTCCAAATTTAAATGCTGTAAAAATACATATTAATATGTTTCTTGGTATTTTATATTAGTTAAATTCCCTTGCTATTTTGAAGGCTATTTTTTCGCATTGTTCTATATCATCAAAATAGCCGTAGACAAACATGTTCACTTTAAGCGGCGCTTACTGTAATTAGTGTTGAATTTTTTAATGAATGAAAAGTATAATTTTTATTTCGTTATGTATACAGATCCAAAGTATCTTCTGTTCCACCATAAGAAGTATTTATTGCGCTTCTGAAATTTTCAATATGAGAAGCAACCCAATTCTGGTGTAGACCGGTCTTGGAGAGTGGTTTCAGTGCGTGCTTAACCCTCCTTGCTTTTAATCGGGCTGCGTTCCAAAGTGGTAGCTGAGTAAACGATCGTTTCGAAATGATCGGTTTCATCGCGGTCTAAATATACCCTCAATAAATATAGAAGTTAGTGCTTCAATATTTAGTTTACTGCGAAACAGTTTTTCTGGAATATTTGAACGCAGTTGCTCAAAAACCCTTCCAGCTTAGTTTCTAGTTTATTTCATTTTGAAATTTCCATCAAAAGTAACCTAATACAAAATGGAAATTTTGAATTGAAATTTAATTGATTAATGTGTCACACATCGAAATGTGCAGCACGAAAGAAGAATATATTATCAACTCAAGCATTGCAATATTTCCGAAGTCATTTGTGCTGTGTTCCTTTTCATTTATGTACTTTTTGTGGGGAGGGAGGCTGATTGAATTAACAATTCTTGGCTGAATGAATTAACAATTTTTAGGGGAGGGGGTCTGGCTGAAGGAATTAACAAGAGAAATGGAGTTAATTTCTTGCATAGGTTTCGAATTCTTTAGAGAGTATTAGATTAAACTGATCTGACGAAGTTTTATTTTTGATATTTATTTATGGTCGGCTATGAGTAAAATGGCAGTGATTCATAGAATTACCGTTTTTCTATTGAATGGCATTTGTGCACACATATAATTTTTAGTTATCAAAGAATAATTGTACGCGTTCTTATTTGTCGTTAACTAAGAAGACAAAGCCCGTATTTTTCTCCATTTATATTTGAATTTTACTCATATTTCTTAACATTTAACTGAAATAGTTTGTTTATCCATTTCGTATAGAAATAAGAATTTCGTATAATTTTCATTATCTTTCTGGTATCCATAATAGTTTGTTATGTATAACAAAGTAAGAATTTGTTCTTGCTATTTTTTAGTAAATTAGCAAATTTCTCTAACCGTATCCTGTTTGATAAGGTCTATGTTTTCATAAAGCCGTTTAGAATAACCACAGTGTGATATGTCCTGAAATGTTATTTAAAGGCATTAGCTCAAAATACTATTAGTCTATGACCTTTTTCAAGGTTTGTCAAGGTTATGTAGAAGTCTTCAAGAACTTGCGAACTCAAGTTTATATTATTACTTTACTTTGATACCATTCTATGCTTTCACCTAGTCTATCGTTTCTAAAAGACGTAAGAACGAAATGCACTTCGTACTCAGTGGATGAGAGGTCTGAAAAATGTGCTGGCCAGTTTAACAATCGAACCCCTTCTGCACTACTCGACACTGAAAATGCAACATCAAAGAAGGAGTGGCCAGAAAGTGAGGAAACTCGGCAGGCAGAAAGAGATAGCAACGAACAGTAACTGATCTTTATTTCGAAATTATATGCATAATCAGAGCAAGAACAATGTCTGCTAGTAGGTTGTAGCATCACCTTGGACGGCGATACATGAAGCAGCACGTCTAGGTACAGAGTCAGTGAGACTGTGGATGGTGTCCTGAGGAATGGCTTTCTATTCCCTGTAGACCATTTGCCACATTTCGTCTTTTGAACGCGGCATTGGCAGAGTCTGCAAATGGCGTCCAGTCACATCCCAAATGTGTTCGATTGGTTAGAGATCAGGAGAGAATGGTGGCCAGGGAAGCATCTGTACACCTTGCAGAGCATGTTGGCTGATACGAGCAGTGTGTGGTCAGGCGTTATCCTGCTGATAAAGGGCATTGGGCACTATCTGAAGGTAGGTGAGGGTGTTACTGGCCGCAGCACATCATCCACGTATCGTCAGGCCGTCATAATGCCCGGAATACAAACTAGATGTGACCTGGAATCGTACACAATTGCGCCCGAAACCATGATGCCGCGTTCTCGCGCAGTGGGGCGTTTCACATTGCTGGCGGATTGGACTTGTGTCCACATCGACGCCACACTCGTACACGGCGACTATCATTGGGGAAACAGAAGCATGACTCATCTGAAAAGACGGCCCTGTGCCATTCCATCGTCTACATCGCTCGAGCCCGGCACTATTGCAGACCGTGGCGTCTATGATGTGGGGCCAATGGCAGTCTTCTTAACGGACACCACGAGTGCAAGCCACTAGCCACCAATCGACGGTAAATGGTTATGATCGATATGAACGCATCAAGGGTATCTTAGAACATGGTGCAAAATGGATGTAGAAGAAAAGAACCTCTATGTAAAGAAGGAAAGGCTCCATAGACGCAGTGTAAACCACTTTGTCTGCAACGCCGCTACAAAGAAAAGGGAACATTCGCCAATTTATTTGGCGACGGAATCTGTTGGCGAGAATTTCCCCTCTGTGATATGGCAGTTCTTTGGTACATAGCCGACATTTTCCCCCTTCGCGACGTGTATAGGAAATTGAGGAACACGGGTTAAGATGAATCGTTCTTTGACTTATCGCGATAATTTAAACTCGGAAATGATGAAATATTAGGTGAAGTTTCACTTTTACTGGCTGTTGAACTTCCATTGTCCATATCGCTACTTGAAACCAAAGAACCTATTCTTTGTTTAAACTCTTGCTAAACGTAACGGTCTAACGTGTCCAAACCAACTTCGACATTCAGCTTCGAGCTTTGGCGCTTTTTGGCGACAGATATTTCACGCATGCGCAGTTGTTTCCCTTTTCGTTGGAAGGGAGCCACTTCTGCTTCTGCGAAGTTTTCCTTCTTAACAGTACATATTCTTTGGTAGAAGTGGCTTGCTGGTGCGCCACCGCTTGTCGGCGGATACATCGGTCTATGCGTGCTGACGTCACTCTGGCTGCACCGGCACCTCTAGAACTTGCCACATTTCCTTGTTGCAAACATCGTCGCCACAGCCGGTGCATTGGTGCGTGGCAACAGAGATTTACCGTATGGACCAGCATGTCCTTCTCAGTCTGATCACCATTCCCCTCGTAAAATCGTTTGTCTGCTGGAACTGCCTCCGTTGACGACGACTTAGCATTCTTTGCTATTACATGGGTCCTCTGAGACAAGAACACATTTTCTACGATGATTTCCGTAGCAGGAATAACGGCACGAAAATTGAACATCCTGCTGTTTCCTTCCCTTATGTCTTCTTCAGCGTGCGCTGGAGAGCTGCGCATTTCACATCGTTCGCATAACTCGGTGATGTGCGTCTCTCCTGAAATTTACATCATTTTCGGGTCACTCGTTCTTGATGTTGCATTTTCAATGTTGGGTAGTATATGTCGAAAAAGGCCAGGCAGCATGGGGAACATGCAGTCGTGCATTATCTTGTTTAAAGATGGCGTCACTCAGGCCGTGAAGAAAAGGTCTGAAAAGACAACCTGATGTGATTTCTGTGTCTGATGTCGTCTTTCGTCCTATCATTGCAGACTGCAACAATGCTGTACTACAACGACAAGGAAATCCGCAACATTGGTCGCCGCGTTGACTGTTCGTGGTATTGCAGACGTTGTCACACTGTCCGTGCGGAGCCAATTTCCTTAATTAAGGTTATGACGTGGTTGTGGAATTCAGCAAGGCCCAGAGGACATCTTGCCTATCCTTTCCAGCGTTAATGGCCTGGAGTCATGAGATCCAGCACGACTATTATTATGCCCCCCTGGACCCATCGATTCTATATTTATCTGATAGTTATGGAATCTTGACCAAGCAGCATTGTCGCGAAGCGAAAATTCACAGTCGTGATGGGCCATGATCTTGCCGCGATCTAATTCCGATACGTTCCGGTAGGAGTTCTTATGTAAGGCATAATACGACCTTTAAACAACCACTGTTCAAACTCGATTTCCAAAGGAGAAACCCTTGGCATATTCATACGGAAGCAGCTATACAGGTTTATTACTGCTTAAGCAGTACTTTCCTGTAACCTGACATAATTGCGCAATAGGCCTTGTGATGAAAAATGTCTGATGGAATTCCCGGAGCGAAAAAGAAGAGCCACTTTGTCTGTGCAATACCAGAAGTCCAAAAAATAAGTACCGCCCAAAGGATTAGGAAAATATTCTCTGGGAAATGAGAAACAGGTGAGCAAGCATCCCATTTAAGTAGTTGGCGTTATTCATACCTGCTTTGTGCGCATGTGCTGGAATGCTGATCATTTGCATATACCACTATGTAGCACCTTTCATGCAAATTTGACGTTTGTTGCATGTCTCTTTCATGGTGTAGCATTTTAATGGCCAGGATTGTGCTGTAGAACTTAATGTTCTGTAACTTTTTTTATCAAGGTTATGCACAAGTTCTCAAGAACCTTAGTTTATTATTTTTGCTATATTTTAATACACCTTTTAATACTTAACCAATCTTAAAGTTTCTTCATTATTGAATATCATCGAAATGCAGTAAATCAATTAAAGACAAAGTGCACTGTGCTTTTTTTCGGCGACTTAATTCAAACTTGCAATATTTGTGAAGAATAATATGGAGTGGATATGCAGTGGATGATGTTTAAGATAAAATCGGCGGAATTAAGAATATGCGGAGAAAAATACATAATTTCAAATGTATCCTATCTATATTCATTAGTTAAATTGTATATATATCGACCTGCAGACGAAGTGCATGAGATCATCACACACACAAGTAAAGTTAACAGATGAAATTCCTTCAGAATTTTTATAAATTTCTCAGCATGTGTAATTTTAAATGCGATCTTTACCTTTAGAAAATATTTCATGGGGGACCTTTTAAAGATGAATTCTGTTAAATACTTCAGAGCTTACTTGTCGGTAATTTTCCTCAAGGAAACCATGTAGTCATACCTATCTTGTATTTCCTTCAGACCTGTTGCTTTTTGTATGCATGTTATTTTAATAAAATTTTCGATTTAACATTCGTAAATAGTTTTTGGTAACATAAGAAATATACGTTATAAAAATGTTTAAATGTTAGAGTTTACTTCGGTTATCTTTTGCTCTCCTAGCTTCTGATACATACATTTTCTATATTTTTCAGATTTATTTTCAAATTATTATTATTGTTTTATTTCCCTATGAAGGGTGGAAATATGTTATCTTATGACTTGAATACGAAATAAAAGAAGTCCCTAAGATATACTATTATTAAAAATTGAAATAAATGGCCAGGGGTTAAACAAATGCAGAATTTAAAAAATTTAATTTAAAAAAAAGTTAAAATTAAAAAAATGCTTACAGAAATCTACCTTTAAATGAATTATTTTAATTTAATTCTTTTAGAATTCTAATAAGCAGTGTGCTGATGTAATGAGATGTGTCCTTTGACTGACAAATGCAAAATATTGTTCATCTAATCTCATAATTTGTTATTCTATAGAAAAAGTAATTCTTAATTTTGGCATGAGAATGAGAATTCAATCCCTGATTACCGTATGCATTTAAAATGTAATCATATATAATAAATGAAATAATTACAAATAGATAAAATAAAGCAAAAGTTGAGTTTCTACAGGTAGAAAATTTTAACATCACCTTACAGTATTTAGAAACAAATAAATAATATCATAGTGCGCTTTAAAGGAAATTGGTAATGAAAAGGAAATTGATAATGAAAATTGTTTTCGAATGAAAATATAAGAAAACCGAATTTAATTTCTGGACAGATAATGGAGCTTTTGAAATGAAATTGATATGTTAAAAAGTCCTTTTCACTTTATATTCTAAACCTGAAAATAATCAAGTTATTGGGTTGTGGAAATTGAAAGTAATATCTGTGTCTGCGTGTTGCCCAGCTGAAAAGCTGTATCCTATAATTTATATCGGATATATCAGCTGTGTACGCCTCGCATTCAATAGCATTGACGTGTATCTGCTTCTGTACGCCATATCTAGGGATAATCTGCTCTTAAAAACACCTGTTTTCTTTGCCATCGCCGCTGCTCCATGGGCTGACGGCCTGAGCTTTCCCACCCGGTCTCGTTGCCAGGAGCAACCTTGTTTTATGGGTGGGCGCGTAAGGGTTCGTTCACTTTTTAAGATCCCGGGAAAAGAAGGGCGGCCCAAAAAATGGTGGAAGGCGCCCTATGCGTGAGATGATTAACTCCACCGGGGCATAAATTAGAGGCGGTTCTTAATTCCATCGTCCCGGGAGGGTAGAGATGGAAACAATCACCTCTGGCCAGACTTTGCAGCAAGCCGATTTTTTTTACTTCATTTTGATTCTTAAAGCTTTTTGACGACAATATTTAGTTCTTTATGCATTGAGATGGGAAAATTATTTCTTTTGAATGTATGGGAAACCGCCTGCAATTCAAAACGTTTTTTTTTTTCTCTTTGGCAATAAGTTTCAGAGTAATATTGCGTTTCTATAAATTATTGTAACTAGGACTGTAAAAGTTAGAAAATTGCTGACACAGGAAAAATTATGGCCATTTCAACGAACTGATACGAATTCCGTATGGCATGTAGCTTCACGGTTGTTAGATAAGTAAACGCACTGGGCATTTGTAGTTTCATCTTACAGCATGAGTGCGTAAATTACTGGAGGAGGTCCATTTGCTAGCAAAATGGGATGGTGATAGAATCACTCACTTCTAAATATGTATCAGATTAAAAATTGTTTTAGGAGCACTGTAATTTTCTTTTGCAGTCCACTGAGACTTTATAATAGTGCATTAAATTAAATGCTGTTATTTTTATTGCAGCAAACTACACTTCGTCTTTCTGTATATGGGAAGGGGTGCTTTTTTGGAATATATTGCATGGGAAAAACTTGTTATTTTTTTACCTTTATTATAAATTACTTATTGAGCAATAGTAGGATGCACTACGAAAACGCATTGCAAAGCTTTATTCGCATCTGAAATATATTTCAAATCGTCAATACAGATTTCGGAGATTTCTTGTCTCTGATGTAGATGTGAGATTTTGTTCTACCTACTTAAACAATGGTTACTGTCTCAATTATCGAACAGCTTGGCAGAAGTAAATAGTTTTTGTGCTTCATAAGCAGCCCCCCCCCGGCCCGAGGTTTCTTTTCTCCCCTTTCCGTTCCTCAAACTATCTAAATTGTAAAACTAATTTTGTTTCTTATTTCGTTTTGACACGTTGTTTTCGCAGTTAAGCCCAGTGTTTGAAATAGTAATCGATTTTTCCTAAGGGGTTAGTTGAAAGACTCAGAATTCTCGTTCCAGGTTTTTTCTTCATCACCTATTTAACTACTGAGCAGTTTTCGAAATGGTGGATTCATTTCGGACATCAAAGTACAGGATGTTCATAAATGAATGGTGCGATTTTAAAAATTAATAATAAATCGATGTACCTTACCTTGGTAAAACATACACGATAAGCATTGGCAGCTGTCCAAGTTTTTCATGCGCTATTTGCTTGGCATGCTTACTACGCAGCCGCAGCATCAGTTTCCAAGATGGCGCCATAACAGAAAAACACTTTCTCTGTGCTTTGTTTTGAGGTGTCTAGATCTGTGGTTTCAGTACAGCGTGAGTTTCGTGCAGTTTTCTGTACGTTGTTCCTCGAGAAAGTACATGGCCCATTTTTCTTCGAACAAGATCGGTGACTCATTTCTAGACATGCTGGAAACCCGGTTCTTACCCTAGCTGAACTCCAGTTATGATGATTGCATTTTGCAACTGGACAGTGTTTCGCCCTATTTTCACAGGAATGTACGAGAGCTTCTTAATCGTGTTCTTCACCAACGCTGGTTTGGTCGTGCTACAACAGCAGACAACAACCTTTTCCTCTGGCCACCCCGTTCAACGGATGCCCAGTGCCCGTGTCCCTTGATGAAGTTTGTGAGCGGATAAAGCACGCATATCGTCACGGCGAACATGCTACATCGAAGTATGGGAAGAATTTGATTACCGTGTAGATGTGTGTCATGTGACCAAGGGGGCACATATTGAAAGATTATGATGGATGCATCAATGACTTGGACAGTGTCTGCTGTTTATGCTGTAAGGTTTCCCCATATAAGTTATACATCGATTTGTTATTAATTTTTAAAACCGCACATTCATTTATAAACACGCTGCATATCCTAAGCTCCAGCAGTGATGCAATTTTCGCCATGAGTTCAAGATGGGATCCTTAAAAAAAATAACCGAAGTTTTCCAAAAGAGAAGGTACAGTTTTTTGGTGCATTTGCTTTCCTTTTTCAGGGATGTGGTTTCGTTTGGTAAAAGAGCCTCAGAATTTAATACCGGAACCCTCAAGAGTTTATCAAAATGCAGATACGAGACTGATTGTTCTGAGAAGTAACCAACCGTAAGCTTAACGTCACAAAAAACTGTAGGTTGTGGGCCTGCTGCAGAGTAACAAAGCTGGTGCTAGTCCTTCTTTCTAGGCTCTGCGAAGGTCAGATTATACTTTAAAGATAACGTCATCAGTCTACTCTGGTGTATTTATAAGATTCCTTTATGTTAATTAGCCAATTATTTTATGTTTGGTACTTTACCATCACTTCTCCCTTCCGTTTTCCATCAGACATACTCTGATATGTTGACAAGGTTCCTTTAACCAGTTATTTTATGTTTGAAATCTTTACTATGACTTCTCTCATCTATTTTCCAGCCAGAATACAAATTTAGTTCACATGTATATTTAAAGTGAGGTTTAGATTGTAAGACAATGCTTGTTCTTCCACTCGAGGCAACGTTGCTAGATAAGATAAAATTTACAGTCTTCGGCCTTGCATTATATTTGCCGAGAACTGATATCCACGCTGGTTAAATTTCGCGTTAAATTGATTTGTGTAGCCTTCGGATACTAGTTTATTTGAAATTAAATTTTATATTATTTTTATTATTTTGACGTACTGTTACTTTAAGTTATCTCGCCACAAGTGGTTGGTTGAGTTGTAAGCACAAGGGGGGGGGCTTCTGTTCTTATTTAGTTTTAAATAAAGAGTCTTCTACAATAAAGAGTCTTCAGTTGTTACTACAGATATGCAGACTTCATATTTTGATTTAGCGTAATTTAATAGATTATTGAACAGGTCTTTTGGAATCGTACACCACTCTTCTAAAAGTGCACTTTTCTGATCCTGGAGGGTCCGAGAAGGCATTTGGTGTACTGTCTTAAGGCATGCCACACATGCTTGATCGCGTTCAAGGTCTTGTGAATATGATAGTAATCCATTCGGATGATATCCTCTGTTCTCAGTAGCCTAACACCAGAAATGCGTGATGGACTCGAATTATCTTCAGACAACAAAAATTTTCGCCCACAGCATCTCTAAGCGACTTTATATGGAGTTCCAAGGCCTCATCCGCATATCTGTAAAGACTATAGAAGCTCCGTTAAACATATGCAGCTCGATATGGGCCATTTTTAATAATTGCCATCTTAAAAACCATAAAATTGCTCCCACAGGAACGAGATCTTTCATGAGTAAAAGAAGGCAAGGTGCACTGTAGATCAGAATGCATCTAGAGCCACGGCTGAGGTTATATCTAGACTTGTCGGTAAGCAATATACAGTTCCATTCCTCTTGGCTTCATTAAACATGACGGCAACACCACACCGAGTCTCTTGAATATGAAATGATTGAGACACGAGCCATGGGTTTTCCTCCATAAAGCCAGCCTCGTGAAACCTTCGTGCAGCAGTGGAACTTTAATTCAACATCCTGTGACAACTTGAACGTCTGAAATGAACTCTCTTCATAGTTTCTGTGAGTTGACAATGACAGGTACAGGTGGAAATGGGCTGGAAACCAGACATTCACCACTGGTTGTGTTACTGGTTGTTCATTTGTGTTACTGCACTAACTGTGCATTTCCGCCACAATTTTGAGAGAGAACACCCCAGTTGATATGAAATTCTTTATGAAATGACAGGACATTGAAGAAACATCATCAAAATAAGGAATGTGGTATAAAACATAGTCACAGATTTATGTCATTCCTGATAAAAAAATTTTCCATCTGAAGAAAAACTCTTACACGTGAATAACTTTCCCACCTTCTGGTCTTTTGCATGCATAAAACGCACATTAAGCTATTCGCTTCCAGTTACAAGATCTCTTATATGCTACATTTCATGCAATCCTCTTTAAGCTACATGTCATGCAAGCACTCATCATAGCGAGCATTGCATCGTCATAAGTACAAGAGCCTCACATACACTATGAATTTATTCTCACAGATCTGTTCAAACTTTGTTGCTGAGGAAGTACTGAACCTCGAGAAACATCTTACAGGAACCAGTCGAAGATCAGCACCTGTTCACCTCACGGTAAAGCACTGGTGCCTTCTCTTGCTATCAATTAGTAATCCCGAGAGACGGTTCGAGGGTCTCCCATCCCTTTTCCCCTACCACCAACCTCTTGAGATTTAGCTCACCGTCTATTTTGAATGCCCCTTGCCGCACATACATATGCTTAAAAACATCCATATGCTCTAGAATTCGGTGCACATACATATGTTCTAGGATTCGGTGCAGCCCATTGGTCCGGCAATCAGAGTTACTAAGCACTATACTGACTGGGCAACAGGTGACAATAACCCCCTTTCTCCCCAAAAACGTTTTTGAATGCAGTTATTGCTTCTGACAGCTCTTGTCTATTAACTGATTCGCTGCATAAAAAGCGGTTCCAAGGTCTTGAAAAGTGACACTTTGAGAGAGATTTAAATCTTGAGCTGTCCCCATTTGTGTACCGCCCTCTCCGAGTCTATCACGAAACATCAATTTTTACCTTTCGTTTAAAGAGAACCTTTGAACCATAATTAATAATTGCTTTAGAAACCAGATTAAACGACACTATACAAGTCATATGCAATTCGCAAATTTTTGTGTTTTCAAGTGGTATCATAATTAATTTACCTCTCAGCGCAGCCAACGTGGATAGACTGGAATTTTCTTAAAACAACGTGGCAAAGTCAGGGAATTTCATTGTCCTGTTTGAGTGGTAAGCCTGACTAACACCCGGATTCCAGGATGAATCTATAGAGCAATAACCTGTTGTCGGTCACCTAATTTGCATATTTCATGCCCTAACCGGAGCGCAGAAGTCAGAATTTACATTCAGTTTAAGCTGTTTAACACAAATATGAGGGTTGCTATTTATACGCTCTTTTGTAAAAAAAAATCGAAGCACCATGAAGGAAGTGGTTGTTTTTGATGACATTGAATGTGTGTATAGCTCATACACAGATAATAAAATGATTAAAAAATCAAGGTCATAATACTTGTTAACGGCTTACAATCACCTATTGAGTGTTCAAATTAGTAGCTGGTCGAACCGCCCCTGACGGCAACGCATGCTTAAATTCGTCGAGGCAAAGCGTGGTAGAGGTTCCTATGTCATCCTGCGACACATTCTGCCAGACATTCATCAGTTGTCGCTCCAAATCTGCGATATTTTGTGGTGCCCGAATCTTGCGGCCTACTATGTCCCAGACATACTCGATTGGTAAAGAGTCTGGTGACCTTGCTGGCTAAGGAATAGTATCAACCGCAAGGAGATAGTCCAGAGATATGCGAGCGGTATGTGGCCTGACATTATTTTGTTGGAAAATGGCCCCAGGATGACGTGACATGAAGGGTAATGCTATCGGCCGCAGGATTGTATCAACATATCGTTGAGCTGTTAAAATGTACAGAGGATGACTAAAGATTACCTGTCATAAGAAATGTCATAAGAAATAGCGCCCCACACCATCACACCATGGGGTTATGGCTGTATGCCTTTGTAAAACAAAGGCTGATTGGGACCGCTGGCCCCTTCCTCTCCAAACACGAACACGGTGGTCATCTGCTTCAAGAGTGAAGCTGGATTCATCGCCGAACACTATACTGTGCCAGTCTGATGGCAGCTATGATGATCGGCTGCGACACCACTCCAGACGACACCGCCGATGTTGTGGGATCAAAGGCAAACGTCTTAAAGGTCTCTGGTGAGCGTAACCTCGCCTGAGACAAGCGCCGTGAGATGGTGGACGGTACCACGGGAGGTATAGACGTGGCTGTAATGCGTTGAATAGTCGACAATAATACCGTTGGGGCGGTTCGGACCTAGTGAACAATCATCCTATCTTGCCTCGCATTTGTGCTCTTTGGCCTTCCAGAGCCTTTATTTCGTCTGCAATTCCCTTGTAGCAATCATTGCTGCAAACATCTTTGCACAGCAGTATCTGTACGCTGCAGGTGGCGGTCTATTGCTCGGTATGCCCACACCCTGCAATGCGCCTGCGTTCGAAGTCGTTTAATTGACTGTAAGGTTTTTGATATCGTCGTAATGGCATCTTTAGTTGCTTCTTTACGGAATTACAACAGCAGCAACCGCCTCTCTTGCTGGTTTTATACTTTGCGAATTGTGCACTAGAAATGCGCGTTATGATCGGAATTCCTGTTCATTTGCCTTGAAACTTTGATCATTTGCATGTTCTATCAAGATCACGATCGCAGAAGTCCTCCTTGGTGCTTCGATTTTTTTGCAAAAGAATGTATTTCTGGTTTAATAATGAAAAAACAAATGTTTATGATCAAAATTGGTTTCGTTGTTTTTCAAAATATTCTCCATGAAGATCAATACACTTTTGCATGCGTTTGAACCAATTTTCGAAGCACTTTTCCACTCTGATTGAGGTAACTCAAAAACATGCGTTTTGAATGCATTAACTGCTTCTTCGGGTGTCACAAATCGCTGATCACGTAATTTATTTTTGGTGTGTGGGAACATAGAAAAGTCATAGGTTGCCAAATAGGGCTGTACGGCGAATGACTCATCAATTCGATGTTTTGGCCTGTCAAAAATTCCTTTGTTTGAGTCGATGTGTGAGAGCTTGCATTGTCATGATGAAGATTGATTCGTCTTTTCTTCTGCTTTTTTCGAATTTCTGCAATGACTTCTGACAAACAAATGGTCGTGTACCATTCGGAATTGACCGTCCTGCGTAGCTCGAACGCTACTGTCACCACGTGACCGGTAATTCCGAAGAAAAAGGTAACCATTTGCTTCCATGTGGTTCTTCCGCAAATAACTTTTGTTGGATTTGACTCGTCTTGGAAGACCTATACGGTCGGCTGCTGTTTTTTTTTCGGGCTGATATATGCATAGATCCGTAATTCGTCACCTGTGTAACGTTATACACAGCCTTTGATACACCTTGAATGTATTTTCCAACATTTCCTTGCATCAATCTACACAAGCCTTCTTTTGAGCGTTTGCCAGATTATGCGGGATCCAACGCGAACAAATTTGTTTTACGGCCAAATTTCCACGTAATATCTTATTGATGCTCGTCATACTAATGCCCAAAGATGCCTCAGTCTCACGGTATGTCACTTGACGATTTTGCTTTATCTGTTCACGCACAGCATCGATATTGCTTTATCTGTTCACGCACAGCATCGATATTGCTTTATCTGTTCACGCACAGCATCGATATTTTTGGCTCAAGAACCGATTTTGTGTCACCTTCACGAACGTCGACCACGAGTAAATTCGTTGTACTAGTTTTTTACAGTGCTGTAGGATGGTGCTTTATCGCTGTATAAGGAATTAAGTTCATCGAAGCACTCTTGTCTTGATAATCTACGCCGAAAGGTATGAAAAAAAAAATTGCACGATTTTTTTTTGGCCGGAGGTGAATTTTTTAATATACTGTAAACAACACAAATCACTCTAAAACGGCAAAACGTTCTGAAGAACTTGTGGTTAAAAATATCAAACTTTCTATTGGAATCGTCTGCGTTCGCCTAGCAACACTTACTATTGCCAACGTCAAAAGTATCAATAGCAACCTTCGTAACTACACTATTGGCCACTGGTTGAAAACTTAAATCAGGAAGTACAGTTTTTCAAATTACTTTTTAATCTTGATGAACAGTGTATGTAGATCAACGCTATACTAAACAACTTCACAGTTCTGGTGAAAGGCGAACCTAATCTTGCGGATTGGCGATTTATTTCAATCAAACGTTACCATCCATACTAACCATCTGTACCCCCCTATGATAAACTCTTTGCCTTGTAACGACATCATCTAGTATTGCGCAGCTTTCCCAGACTTACTTATGATTTTGGGAAGTTCATTGGACGAGAAATGTGATGAAGGACCTGGATGCTATTTAGATAGATGATCTATAATACCGCAGTTTTTAAAAATCAGTTATCGCGTTAATGACATCTTGTATACTTTCATACTGGTGATGCACTTGATTTTGCTTTTGCATTCTTGTGAATATTTTTGAAAATATGGATATCTCTACGTATATCATCCATAGTACCTTCGGAGAGGTGAGGAGTATGTCACTGTTTTATGTGCTGCTTTGATTCTGTGTGTTGGCGAAAGTTTGTATTTAAAATTTTTTAAAATTTAATTAAATTTATTTATGAATTTTAAGTAAGGTGGGCACTTGTTGTGCTACACCTCAAACTATAATATAAAATCTATTAATAATGTGCAAGTATAAATATTGAAATTCCTTTTGCAATTGCAAACTTGAAACTGTATATATTGCTATTAAACATCTTAGCATTACCTTTTTATGTATTTCTTAAGCCTTACGAATTTTTATTTTAAATTATCATTTACGTACCTTGGGAAAACTCACCTTTTATTTGTGTTTTTGTAATTCATCGGGATGTAAAATTTTTCGAAAAATAAAAAAAGCGCCGAGAAACCATAAAAGAAGCCGCAAAATTTCCTAGAGTCGCCTACCTCCACACAGAAAATCTTCGATTAAGTACAGCACCCAATTATTACACCGTGGCACTGTTGCATTCATACATAGCGTGTTTTGTTTTCCCCTTTTGTTGTGTGCGTACCGGCTTATAGAATTAGGAGCCATCGCTTCCTATTATTTCGTGGACACGACGATCTCGTGCTTTTCCCCCTTCTTTTTGCTCTGTCTGTTATTGTAAGGGGGATTATTGTTATTGGCGATGAATCTAGTGTGTTTTAACCTGACCTTCTATGCTGAGGGATCATATCCAAAGATAACTTGTTTGGTATGATGTATCGGAACAGTGGGCATCGCTTGAAAATATGATGGCGCTTGTGTCTGATCTCTTCGAAATATATTTGCATCTTCTACATAATTTTTTAAATCTAAGTATTAGTCTGGCTGATAAAACGTGACTTTTGTTATTGATGTCTCTGTTTTTCCCCCTCCCGCTTAACCAATTCCCCCCCCCCAATAAAAAAGACCTTCAGGTTTTATATTACCCTTTTTTTAACGTTTTGTGTGTTATCTTTATTTGTTAAATGTCATGTTCTTTACACTTAAAATCATAAAATTCAATTCAACAGTAGTATCGCAAAATAATTTAAAAAGAGCATATCTTTAGAATTTCCGATACACAGTCTCGCGCCTCGGAGATAAACATGTTTTTTTTTCGTACCGTAATGCTATCGGTTGTTTTGAAATCGTTGAGTTTGTTAAAAAAATCTGTAAAGTTTTACAGAATATGATATACATAATAAAATAAATTCCAAGTTAGGGCTTCCAGATGCCCATATTCGGATGGAGGATTATGTTATTCAAAATGAAAAGGGATACAGTCTTTTAAACCTTTCAACGCAAAAGGCCAAAACGAAATTAATAGCCCTTCTGGGGCTAACGCCCTTTGGGCTAAAAAAACTTTGCACAAAATTCCCCAAATCTAAGTATCACATTTGCTGTGTTCTCATTTCTCAAAATTCATTCTTCCGTGAATCGTACCAACGTTGGTCGACTATGCTCATTTATATTTGATACACTGAAACATATTCAAAATTTGCAGTGTCTATGGGCTAAGTGATGTGTTTAAAAAAATTGCATAAATTTCTAGTAAAAACCAGGAAGGGAAATGCCGTAACATGAAGTATACCTAGAAATGAATGTGGGGAATATAATTAGAGAATATAATTCTTACACGATATGGGTAAAATATATGTAGCTGAATCTTGATGAATTGAAGAGCACTATTTTCGCATAATTCATTTACGGGAGATACCATTTTTTCACATAATTTACTTTTTATATAGAAGAAATATTCATGTATTTGATAAACATGTTAATAGCCTTTAAAAGTTCGGAAGAAATGCAATCTGAGATGGGTGTAGATTTTGAATAAAACTGTACTGATTTCCAGGTCAATCTGGCCAGATCCCATTTCTTTAGTAGAAAAAAATTTTTTGTGAAGGTGGAAGGAGCAACAAAACATTTTATATGGAAGTGAATAAACCCGTGAAATCGATAGAATGTTATTCAAAATATACTAACGTTGCTTTTTTGCTCAGTTTCTAGTATTACATTGGAGTGTTTTTCTTCCAATTAGGGTCCTCTAGCGGTCGAGCAGTAAAGTCACTGAACACTGGTAATTCGGCCTGGTTTCGAATCCTTGTGAACGGGCTGATTGCATGAGATTTTTCGAGGTTTTCTCCGTGTGTAACGTGCATATCATCCAGTATCCCTAAAAAAGTCTTCCACGAAGGCAGTTCTTCCCACCAGATACACCTCGAGATGTTTTGTCATAATCGAGTAAACCTAACCTGATCTAACCTCTTCTATTTTAGATGCTGACAAAGTTTTACGTTTCAAAAAGTTTTGTTTGCTTCGTTTGCTGCAAGTGACGGACAGTTTGGGTTTATACTATTTACGTTAGTCCCTCCTCCATGCTCATTTGAATATTATTGCTTTTATTATTGTTGTTGTTATTAACGCTGGGAGCTCCATTCGCATTAAAGGAACGTTCTTTTGTTGGAAAAGTTGGACCTTTGGTGTGTGATAAATTGTTTGTGAAATTCTTTTGCACTTATCCACACACAAAGAACATGACCAACATTTTTTTTTGTGTGTGTGTGTGTGTGTGTGAATTAAGGATAAGTACTTAAATGATGATATAGCATTAAACAAAAAGTTGAGCTTGAGTAGTTCAATAGTTTTTATGATTAGAAAAGTTCGTCAACGCCAAAACAAAAGTAAGAAACATATAACGGTGAAATTCATCGGGGGCTTCTCACTGCTGAAGGATGTCTCCAGTTGTAGCGCATGTGTAGTTGTTAAAATATTAAGACTTTGTTTTGGCATCGTGCCTAATTACTTATACCACGGTTAAGCGATCATGCCAGCGCATTAGCGCACCTATTCTCATGGGTGGCATCAACTCCGAGACTTTCCCCTATGAAGCTTCTGTGGAATGAATACCCTGGAGGGACATTTTCTGAGTTGTTATTGGCTGCCCGTTGTTTTGACCCGAGCACCTTCTAGCCCTGTTAAAAACTTTGAGAAACACTATCAAAGTTGTTCTTTGGATCCAGTTTTTAATTTTCGTAATAAAAGTAACATGTTGAGGAAAACTTTTTAAAATCATCATTTTGTTGTTAGATTTAAGTTAGAGGAATTTTTATGGGAACCGTTTGTACATTGTAACAAATCTGCTTTATATTGCGACTTCAACGTCGTTTCTCTGTTAAGTAAGGTAGTAAAATGTAGTACTTATATCATTATATAACGTGTCCAGTGCTTGTTTTACTGATCTTTCCATTTAGACCATGGCAGTGTCACTTGAAATTTTATTTCATTCGACTCTTTATGTATGAACTTTTGTATAAATCTTAAGCAGAACAGGTTTCCCTAACCAGGGGCTTTACTCTAAAATTGCACAATATCGGTGGTAGTTCGATTGTCGAACGAGAAGGTTGCATGGTAATTTTCCACTCCGTGTAAGTGCAAACCCGTGTCCTTCGCATGTCCTTTACGAAGGTATCTGTTGTAGAGACATTAGGTATTTTTTGAAAGCAGGAGACATGAAAAATGAGCAATGCCGTCACTGGAATTCGAACCACGGACCTCTCGAATACGCGCCGAGTGTGCTGACTAGTACATAACGAAGGAATGCTAAGAAGGCGGAAGAAATACTTTATGTACTTCCCCTTTTAAAAGGCGACTGGGGATTAGGGACTCAGTCACCAAATCCTGGTGATGGAGAATCATCATCCATCACCATTTTTTTTTTGTTCGGGCGCCACTGTAGAGACATTAGGATTTTTTCGATGTCAGGAAACTGAAAAAATGAGCAATGCCGTCACCGGGACTTGAACCGCGGACCTCTCGAATACGTGCCGAGTGTGCTGACCACTACAATACGAAGGCATGCTAAGAAGGCTGAGGTACCTTATATTCTTTCGTTAGGCAGATAGTCCTGGAGTGCTTGCCATAATATAAATAATAATAATAACTTTTAAAAGAAAATTTCCTTTACTCAAAGTTAGTTCTGATTAATTTCTGTTGTTGTTATGATTTATCTCACTTGTCTGATAGTAACACCAGAACAAGCCTACGAAATACATCGTGGCAAGGAGTGCAAAATTGCGTCTGTCGTTGGCAAGAGCCTTGAGCACCATACAGGCGACAATACGACTTTACTCAGTTCCGTCCCCAATTTTGATGAAGAGCAAGCACTCCGGTGGGGCAGGTCCGTGGGTCTCCTACCCTTCTTCCCCTACCGCATAGGACTTTCGTCTCGCCGCATATTTAGAGTGCCCCATGCCGCACAGACACTATACGTTTACGGGCATCCATGCCTGCTCCGGTATTCGAACGCGGGTCCTTTGGTATGGCAGTCAGAGTTACTAATTAAAGAGAAAGTTAAAATTCTGAGAGCTAATTTAAAAAAAAAACTACTCGTTCGATTTTTACAAAACTTGGCACTTTGATATAATTCTGGTTTGAGTCGTAGAATTGAAATGCCCAAAAATATCGGTATGTCATTTCACAAAAGTCAGATCTTGTGCCAAAATACCTATTTTTGAACAGTGCTATATACGAATCTAATACATATCCTAAGTCGTGCTTTCGAGGCATGAAAAATACAAGTTAAATTTCGTCACTTGGCCCAGTAGAACGAGAGGTGTAGAACTGTCCCCTCCTTTTTTTTTTGTATGTGTGGGCAGATTGTAGATATTTAGGTTCAGTATTTCATGTACTTCAACTGCTTTATACACCTTGCCTTGCATTATTTGCACTTTTAATTACTGGTTTCCTTGAATAAATGGCATCTGAAGAAGCGTATTAAAAGATTTTGTTTATTATTATATTTTTCGCACTGCCTTCCTCCGAGCTTCTGCACGTTTCATGTTAAAAATTATTATTGATTTAACGTCAGTAATAATTACTGATTAATATATTGCTTTCGTTAAATTGGTAAAAATGCTCGCACAGAGCATCCAAAATTCATTTCAACCTTACTTAGGTGTTTCCTTTATTATATAGTTTAGGTTCTAAAAGCAATTTTTTTTTTATCATAGCAGTAAAAGTTCTGCTTTTTTGACTGCATATAACAATTACTTAAAGACTATTGTATGATAACAATGCGAATGTGAATTCTTTTTCTGCGTATTTTTATATTATCCATGTGAGTATCTTTCCGTATGAACCAGTTTCCATGTAGCTCTGTAATCAGTTTTCCTTGTGCACATTTTTCTCATGAGAATTTGTATTAATGACCCTTTATTTGATCGAACTTTTATGATGGAACTATATAATTTCTGTAGCCAAAGCATTGAAGATTAAAATTTCTCAATCAGCTCGTGCTGTCGTAACAAATTCTTCCATTTCGAGGATTAGATACGTCCAGATTGAATTTAATAGAAACACATGTTGAAGCTATTAATAATATTCATCTTTGTCGTGATATACTCAAATTATGAGAACCGTATTGAAGGATGTTGAGAAGGAAAAACAAGCAGGGACATCGCAATGAAAATCGTATTTCTCTGCTATGGAAATCAATTTCCACAGAGAACTGATTTATTTCGGAAGCAAATTTTACCGATCGTTACTTCTAATCCTGTCCATTACACAAAAGTTGACGTCATGAAGCTCATTTATATGTGAAAAGATTCATGACGAAAATAGATTCTTTAAATAGTAGTATATGACGTTCTTAATTCTCAAAAGGCAAATGATAACGTCATGTACTTGTATTTGAAGAACAGCGCCATGTACCTGCTATTTCAAGAAGGTTTCGGGCTTTTTTCTCTGGCTTATAGTTTGCCTATTGAATTGAATACCTACGCACTGCCTACGTACGCCTTTTCCTATGCTTGTTGTGATGTTCTGCTATATTTCTAACTTTAATGGCAAATTTATATATATTGAAATTTAAATCCATGAATAGAGAAAATGTATCAGTATCATTGAAAACACCAGCGCTTGCTAGAAGGGAAGAAACGTATCAAATTTAGTCTTAAAGTATTTGCAACTCTAAAGTGGTTTTAGTCCAAAGGAGAGTTAGAAAGAAAGACTATTAGTCTCTAAACGGCATTTTGCGTTGAATCACTTAAATGCGATGTATCATTTTTCAGATTATTGCCATCAAATATTATCGGCCTGTATTTGAAAGAAACTAAAAAATGAAGAATCTGCATGGATATATGTATTGTTACGAAAAATTCGGCGGTTGCGCCTGTATGTAAGCTTTCCGGCATAGCACTAGGGTTGCCATAAAATAGTGTATGGTAGGGTTGCCAGATTGGCGACTTTATCGCCCATTTGGCGACCAAATTGGCGATACCCCATGGTCCAATCGGGAAGCTCGACAGGAAGAATAACTTCCTGTCGAGATATTTCTCGAAACGTGTGGAACCTAAAGAAAAACTATATAAACCCTTGTGTTTCAAGTTAGTTGCGAGAGTGTGATTAAGATTGTGAAGTAGTCTGAGAGTTGTGAGAATCGCTGCTTACTGTGAGTGCTAAGCTACGCGAGAGTTTTGTGAACGGAAAGCAATCGAGATAGTGCTTTGCCGTGAAGCTATCTTTACAGTATAGCTTGACAGTGTATTGGTGATTGTTCCACGGTGTTTTATTATAAGTTTAGTGTTGCCGTGAAGCTACCTTTACAGTTACAGCCTGAAGCTGTGTTGCTGATTGTTTCAGCGTATTTATTGTAGATTTTCGACGCTTTTAAAGGTAATTTTGGAACTGTGCTGTAAATAGTGATTCCTGTAAATAAGTTGTGCTTTTTATTGTTCTGCATCGTATTTTCATCGGATACTCTCAAATCCACGAACCCGTAAAACGCAACAGTATGTTTCTCGCATTGTGAAAAAACAACGGTATCTACACTGCTGGCCACCGTAAATGCAACACCCTGAAGGAAGCATGCAAATAACATGAAATTTACAACATGCATTAGCGGAGGTGAGATGTGCAAATGATTAGAATTTCAGCGCAGACGCACATCACGCGCGCCTGCGGCGCCACTTCAAAGCGCTATTTAAGGCTTGGAGTTTTCGACGATTTCAAGTTCGTCAATTGTGTTTTTGTGGTTTAAAAAAAAAAAAAAACGATTAATTAGGCCTCGTAAACAGCGATTCGTTTGATCAAGTATCCGAGTTCGACAGAGGAAGGATAGTAGCCTACTGAGAGTGTGGATTATCTTTCAGGGAAAGCGGTAGTCGTGTTGGACGAAACCAAACAACTGTAATGCAGATATGTGACCGTTGGATGCAGGAGGGTACGACGGATCGACGTGTTCGATCGCATCCACCTCAGTGCACCACTTCACGTGATGACAGGAACATTGTGCGCATGGCAGTGACGGATCGTTCAGTCACATCTCGAACCATAGCACAGCACAGTCAGTCTGTAACCCATCATCCAGTGTCTGCGCGTACCATTCGACACCGTTTATAGCAGAGTGGTCTATCCGCAAGACGTCCATTGCTTCGTCTATCCTTGACGCATAACCGCAGACGTCTCCGCCGCCAATGGTGCGATGAAAGAAGGATGCGGACGGCAGAATGGAATGAAATTGTCTTTACTGACGAGTCACGCTCCTGTCTGCAACACAACGATGGTCGGATCCGAGTCTGGAGACACCGTGGAGAGAGGGTGCTGAACAGCTCGTTATGCACCGTCACACTGGTCCTGCACCGGGTATTATGGTATGGGGCGGTATTGGATATCACTCTCGCACTCCTCTAGTACGCATTGCCGGTACTTTAAACAGCCAGCGCTACATCTACGATGTGTTGGACCCATTTTTTACCTTCAGGGCTTGCCCATAGCCATATTTCAGATATTTCAACAGGATAATGCGCGATCACACGTGGCACGCATTGTCCAATTGAATTGCTTCCCTCGCTGGCTCGCTCTCCGGATCATTCGCCGATAGAAAACATGTGGTCCATGGTTGCTGAACGATTGACCCAGATTACATCCCAAGCTGCCACACCAGATCAACTTTGGCAACGTGTGGAAGCTGCTTGGTCTGCTGTACCCCAAGAACATATCCAAAGTCACTTTGAATCAATGCCGAAGTGTGTGGCAGCGGTGATCTCCAACAATTTCGGCTTCTCTGGCTACTGATTCTAGAAGGAACCACACTTCACGGAAGTCTATAAATTTAATCATTTGATACTTGGTCAACATGTTATCTACTAAATAAATTTTGTGATATCTCTTGTCTTTCTTGGTAATGCAATTTGGGTGGCCAGCAGTGTAGAAACATCATATTTTGAATAACTTAGTCCTCCGACGAAACATGGGCACCTGGAAGCCCGAATCTGGAATTTGCTTTGTTGTTTATTTCATAATTTGCTTTGTTGTCTCTTTCATAGTTTTGTAAAACTTTAACGAATTTTTGATTAAAAAAAATATCAACGATTTCAAAGCGAGCAGTGGCAACACACTATACGGAATAAAAGATTCTGATCTCCAGCTCGCGAGACTGGCTATCGGAAATTCTAATGATACGCTGTTTTCAATTAATTTTTAGCCCAAAGTGGCGGTAGCCCGAATGCTCTCGAAACGTGTGTAAGATATTTTATTCCTTCTTCCAGCATGCCTTCGTGGTGTAACGGTAGCACACTCGACGTGTATTCGAGAGGTCCAGTTCGAGTCCCGGCGAGGGTATTGTTCAATTTTCCTATCTCCTGCTTCAAAACAACCTAATAACGCTACACGTGTGTGTGTCTGTAAATGGTGGGGGGATGAAGCCTGTTTGGCCATAATATAAAATCTGAAAGCTTTCAGATTTATTATTATTATTTTTCAATGCTAGGACCGTTACTGACTAAGGAACTTCAGCGACATTCGCATTCGTGACGGATTCGATTCAGAGCGGCGAAACGAGATTGTTGCTTAGGTGTTTCATTAATTTTTGTCAAATAATGAGATACTTTCTTTGAAGGATTTATTATGAATTTATTTTTCGTTATGCGCACCTAGCACTCTGATGCTTTTTGCCATAATTAAATAGATAGGTTTAAGGACTTGAGCCTTCAATATTTTTATCCTAGGGTTGGACGGATGAGAACTACATTTCATGTAAGAATCAGTCGCTTTCTTCTAAAAGTAAGCGCGTTGAATGGCATTATTAAAAAATATTTTGTACAATCTGTCTAATTTATATAGACTTTCCGTATTATTGGAAGGAACAAATTGTAATTATTATTATCTGCCAGAAGATGTATTTGAGTTATGGTTAATAGAACACCCAAATGGAAGGTCATTAATAATTAATCCCTTATAGGATACCATGTGGATGACAAGATATCAGCGTCACTTACTGGAGAATAAAAAAGATCTAAAAGCCTGGATGAATGTTAATGCGCCCTCAGCAGTCAGAGCGTACCTGCGTGTATATCTGTATGTATCTGTCTGTCTCTCTATATATACATATAAATCTATATTTATGTGCACACCCACATAACGAGAGCCTTCGAAATATTGATGAATTTATCTCCTTGGTCGGACTGTAAGCAAAGGTAATGGGTCCATTGGCCCTTTCTTAAAAGAGGAGTGAGACAGCACGTTTGTGAGGTAAACAAGCTTGGGGGAGATTGTTTTATATACAGGGTGATAAAAAACTTTTAACAATCCAATAAAACAAGAATGATGGAAGAAAAACATTTTATTCATAGTAGTTGAAGTATTGTAATCGCGAAAAATTTCGGGTATCATATTTCAACGAAAATATCCATTTTAACCGCTGTCGAATGCAAGTTAACGATGTTTTTGTGTAACATCTGCACGTAAGAACAGAATAAGGGACACGTTCCCACAAATAAATTATAAAACTGATTTAAAATGAATTCTGAAGAGAATTTTTTGTGGCGTCTGTGTGTACGTACAATACGTATAATTTCAATTATCCCAGCTGAGATGTTGCAGCTGTCAATGAGGAATCTAAGCAACATATTTCAAGAAGGCATTCATATAGGAGGACGCCATCTGAATGACGTAATTTAAAAAAAAATGATAAATTCCATTAATGTTTCTTAACTGGCAGGTTTTAAGATTTTAATTACTATGAGTAAAATGTTTTTCTTCTGTCACTCTTGGTTTTATTGGATTGTTTAAACGTTCCACTTTGTGTGTCACCCTGTACTAATTCATTTTTTAGCTATATGATGAAGGGAAAACTAGGAAGTAATATATATATATATAATGTGTGTGTGTGTGTGTGTGTGTGTAAGATATAACAAAATATGATAGCTGTTTTAAAAACAAATTGGCGATCTCAAAATGAACATGCTAAATTTGGTGATCTCCCCCTAAATTCATCTGTTCTCCCAAATTCGAGATTATTCGAAGTTAAGTAACTCTGCATGAGAAATGGTAACTAAAAGTAAAATTGACCAATCATGGCTTTGGATTCGTTTTTGCATCTACGCAGTATAAATTCTGTTTCGCGATTAACTACGTCTCTTTTTTTCCAGACTTCTGCCCTGCAAGCATGTCTGCGTATGCTTTCCTGCCTAAAATGACGTCGCATCTTTTTATGCCTTACATAAGAAATTATCGTAATTGCTATGATTAAAGAGTATATTGTCTACAAAGAATTATTCTAGTGTGCCTGCAAATAAAGATGTTAATTGGTTGAATTTAGCTTGGTATCAACTCTTTCCACTCGCCTTACCACTGTGCCATCCCGACTGTGTTCGGACAACATGACATATGTATTGTTGCGAAAAATTCGGCGGTTGCGCCCGTATGTAAGCTTTTCGGCATAGCACTAGGGTTGCCATAAAATAGTGTATAGTAGGGTTGCCAGATTGGCGACTTTATCGCCCATTTGGCGACCAAATCGGCGATATCCCATGGCCCAATCGGGAAGCTTCTAGAATAACTTCCTGTCGAGATATTTCTCGAAGCGTGTGGAACTTTAAGAAAAGCTATTTAAACCCTTGCGTTTCTGAGTTGAGTTAGTTGCGAAGTAAGTTGCGAGATTGTGAAGTGTTGCGAGCAGTGTGATTAGTTGTGAGAATAGCTGCTATGCGAGAGTTTTGGTGAACGGAAAGCAATCGAGATAGTGCTTTGCCGTGAAGCTATCTTTACAGTATAGCTTGACAGTGTATTGGTGATTGTTCCACGGTGTTTATTATAAGTCTAGTGTTGCCGTGAAGCCCACCCGGGGGCGCCAAGTTCTTGCGTTTATACGGGTTCGTGGATTTCAGAGTATCCGATGAAAACACGATGCAGAACAATAAAAAGCACAATTTATTTACAAGAATCACTATTTACAGCACAGTTCCAAAATTGCCTTTAAAAGCGTCGAAAATCTACAATAAATACGCTGAAACAATCAGCAACACAGCTTCAGGCTGTAACTGTAAAGGTAGCTTCACGGCAACACTAAACTTCTAATGAACACCGTGGAACAATCACCAATCCACTTTCAAGCTATACTGTAAAGATAGCTTCACGGCAAAGCACTATCTCGATTGCTTTCCGTTCACAAAACTCTCGCGTAGCTTAGCAGCTATCACAACGCTCACAGTACTTCACAATACTTCACAATCTCTTCGCCACTAACTGCTCTCAGAAACGCAAGGGTTTATATAGCTTTTCTTTAAGTTCGACACGTTTCGAGAAATATCTCGACAGGAAGTTATTCTAGAAGCTTCCCGATTGGACCATGGGATATCGCCAATTTGGTCGCCAAATGGGCGATAAAGTCGCCAATCTGGCAACCCTACCATACACTATTTTATGGCAACCCTAGTGCTATGCCGGAAAGCTTACATACAGGCGCAACCGCCGAATTTTTCGTAACACTGCCCCCTCCCAAGGACTGCACGTCCCGGGCAGTACAATCCCTGGCTGGGAGCCAAAAAGAAATAATCGAAAAAGCTACAAAACAAATAAATTACAATAATAACAAAATTTGCAAATATTTACAGTATTTACAAATAACAAAAACATTTACACTAATTACAAAGATCTATGTACAAGCAACTATGCATAAATCATACAATTAAACATAAAAACATTACGAAATACGGGGTACCCATAACAAAAATAACTATCACTAATTACTATGGCCATAGTATGGAGCTAACCTATCATAATGTACAATCTTAGGTTTGGAATTGGGAGACTTACGGATCCGTATTACGACGTCATTCAGTCTGTTGAGGACTGTGTAGGGACCTTCCCAATGCGATTGCAGTTTGGGAGAAATGCCCTTACGACGGCTCGGATTCCACAGCCAAACCTTGTCGTTTTCCTGGAACTTATGTTCGGTCGCTCTTGCGTCGTACCTCTTCTTCATCCTGTCCGTCGAGATGTTAATTCGCTCTCGAGCAAACCTGTGCATCGTTTCCAACCGGGCTTGGAGATCTTGAACGTACTCCTCAGGAGAGGACTGTAGATCCGGAGGACGGCCGAAAAGCAGGTCACTCGGAAGACGGAGATCACGACCGAAGAGCATTTGAGAAGGGGAATAGCCGGTACTCTCGTGGACGGCACTACGGTAAGCAAGCAGGAACAGGGGCAGCTTACGATCCCAGTCTTCTTGGTTCTTGGAAACCATAAGCGATAGGTGGTTCAAGATTGTGCGGTTAAATCTCTCCACCATGCCGTCAGACTGCGGATGTAACGGGGTGGTCTGTGTTTTCTTTATTTCCAATAAGTCGCACAGTCCTTTGAACACAGCCGAAGTGAAGTTCCTGCCTTGGTCGGTATGAATCTGGAGGGGAGTTCCAAATCTAGATACCCAATTCTGCAACAGGACTTCAGCCGTAGTGACAGCCTCTTGGTCTGGAATTGGATATGCTTCAGGCCACTTCGTAAAATAATCCATGACAACTAGAATGTATCTGTTGCCATCTTTAGTCCATGGCAGAGGTCCCAGTATATCAAGGGCAATTCGCTCGAAAGGCGCTCCAACGTTGTATCGCTGCATTCTTCCGCGACAGCGTTCCTTTGGTCCTTTCTTGGCTGCACAGGCATCGCAAGACCGGCACCATTTCTCAACGTCGTTTCTTGCGGAACTCCAAAAGAAGCGCTCTCGAACTTTGTTTAATGTCTTCATATAGCCGAAATGCCCTCCTGTTGGGCTGCTGTGTATTTCTTTCAGGACATCAGGTATTCGGTTTTGAGGAAGCAGCAGCTGCCATCTTTTATTAGTTCCATCGTCGCTTTCCCACAGTCGATATAAGACTCCATTTCGAAGGTGAAGTGAGTCCCAGAGAGCCCAGTACCTTTTAGTCATAGGACTGAAGATGGAAACGTCCTGCCACTTGGGTTTCGTAGCCGATGATTCCTTCAGCTCTATTATTGGCTTAATGTTAGGATCCGCCAACTGGTCTTCTCTAACTTTTTCATGACTCCACGGATCTGGCTCCGATGCTGTTGAAGATGTTACTTGTCGGATGCTAGGATTCGCCAAACCATACTTAGCTTGTGCTCTTGAACAATACCCGCAATGCGCAGGACAAGGCTTCCTAGATAAAGCATCCGCATTTCCATGGGAGGAGCCTTTACGATGTTTTATTTCAAAGTCATATTCCTGGAGTCTTTGAATCCATCTGGCTATCTGTCCTTCAGGATTTTTGAAATTCAATAGCCAAGTTAGGGAAGCATGATCGGTGCGGAGCAAGAATTTTCTGCCATAGAGATAATGATGGAAATGCTCTATGGCTTTTACGATAGCGAGCAATTCTTTCCGAGTGACGCAATAATTCCTTTCCGGTTTTGACAAGCACTTACTCCAATAGGCTATCACTCGCTCTTCACCGTCAATCATCTGGGAAAGGACAGCTCCAACACTTTCGTTGCTTGCATCCGTATCAAGTATGAATTGTTTGTCGATCTGGGGATATGCGAGCACAGGCGTGGATGTTAATGCCGTCTTCAGCTCATTAAAAGATTTTTCGCATTCCTCAGTCCACACGAATTTCTGTTTATTTTCCGTTAATCTATGCAGAGGTCTTGCGATGTTGGAGAACCCCTTTACAAATCTTCTGTAATAAGTGCAGAGTCCCAGGAAGCTCCGAAGTTGATGAACATCCACAGGGCGTTCCCAGTCCTTGACTGCCAAAACTTTCTCTGGATCCGTACGGACACCTTCGGCGGAGATGATGTGACCCAGATAGGTGACTTCGCTGCGGAACAGCTTGCATTTAGAAGGACTTAGTTTGAGGTTGGCATCTTTCAATTTTTGGAACACCTTCCTGATGTTTTCTAGATGTTCCTGGAACGTACGGCCAACTATAATGATTTCGTCAAGGTAAACCAGACAGGACTCGTAAGATAGGTCACGAAGCACTGTTTCCATCAAGCGTTCAAATGTTGCAAGGGCGTTACAGAGTCCAAACGGCATAACTTTAAACTGAACTGCCACAGTCCTTGGCCAGTAGTGAACGCAGTTTTCTCTCTATCGTCCGGGTGAATTTCCACTTGCCAGTATCCGCTCTTAAGGTCCAGAGTGGAGAACCATTTGTGTCCTGATAGCGTGTCTAGTGTGTCGTCAATCCTTGGAAGAGGGTAGCTGTCTTTCTTAGTGATATTATTTAGCTTCCGGTAGTCGACACAAAATCTTGTCGAGGCGTCTTTCTTCCGGACGAGAACTATAGTAGATGCCCATGGACTTGTGGATGGCTCGATGATGTCACTTTCTTGCATCTCCTTTAGAAGATTTCCAACCTCTTACTGCTTTGCGAATGGTAGGCGTCTGGGATGTTGCTTGATCGGTGAGTGATCACCCGTGTCAATTCGATGTTGTGTCAATTTCGTGCGGCCAACATCTCTGGATGTTCGAGAAAATAGATCTTCAAATTCACTAATTGTTTTCCCTGCTGCACATTTCTGTTCGGCCGTTAAGTTTGTTCTCTGCAGCAGTTCATCAATTAAATTCGCAGTCCACTTCTGTGGGCTGGGTTCGAATCCCACTTCTGACACCAGTTGTTGCGTTTATACGGGTTCGTGGATTTGAGAGTATCCGATGAAAACACGATGCATCCACGAACCCGTATAAACGCAACAGTATGTATTTTGTGCTTGAATGACATTCAGATGAATATGTTCATACTGGTAAACAAGTATTAAATACTGACTATGCCTTTAGTGCGTCTTTCAGATATACAGTGACTGTTTTATGTTATTTCTTTAAAGATGTAGGTAATGTAGTATATGCTCATTTGCTGCCGTTATTCATATTGTAATGACATTATGATTTTTTGAAAGGAGAGATGAAAAATGAGCATTGCCGTTGCCGGGACTCCAACCACGGACCTCTCGAACACGCGCCGAGCGTATTGACCACTACACCACGAAGGCGTGCTCAGAAGGTGGGAGAAATACCCAGGGTTGCCACGCTACCTGGAAAACCGGGAGAACCGGAAAAAGTCAGGGAATTCGAAAATTGACCAAAAAATTCAGGGAAAAGTCAGGGAATTGAAATATTTTAGTCAAAATCTGGAAAAGTCAGGGAATTTTATACGGCGATCACCCCAAAAAACGCGAGTTTTGTGCCGACATTGGAAGCGATTCCTTTCTTGACGCGCGTTAGCGTCATACGGGCAGCTGGCATAGAGCCAACTTTCGCACTTCCAATCAGATTGTCTTTTAGAAAGGCAAAGCAAGTTTCCAGTAGTTTTGGTTTAGAATCGAGAAACGTGCATGTGCAGTGCATGTTGAACTACAGAAAATACGCATTCTTGTATAAAACAAAATCGGTTTAATCATAGTATACGGTACCATAGAGGTTAGAATAGCCTCCATGTATTCTACTATTCTAACCTCCATGTACGGTACACACGGGATTTGGCGGCATTGTGAAGAGCAGTAAACGGGTCATTTTGGTGATGGCAGCAATTTTCAAAATCGGGCCTAGGCCGTAGCGTATAGTAGTAGGATTTTACCGCAAAATCTTTTAAACATTTTTTTTTCCTTTTTAATAAATGCCTTATTTGCATTTTGCAGTAAAATAATAAAAAAAAAAAAATAGTAATCAGTCAACCATTTAATATAATTATATTCGCCAAAATATCGTTGATTATTGTAGTTCAGTTTTTAATTATTTTAATGTTTATTCATATCATTTAATGTTGCTTCTTCCCTCTAAATTTATTTATGCAAATAATACTTTCAAATTTCTTCTCTAGCATAGTCCTGAAGCTAATTCTAGCAGTATGATGACATAACATCACGAAATTTAATGCACATATTTTTTGCTTATGTATGCTGCTAAATAAATATAAAATACCTAAATTTATATAAAAAACTATCATTAAATAGATTTCTTTCTTTCGTTTACCAAATATCTGCAAAAAACGTTATTTTTTAATCCAGATTGGACAAAGTCTAATCTCTATCTTCAGTGATGAAAACAACTATTATAGTTAAGATAGTAATTCTTTGGAGATTATAAGTCATATGTAATCGACAAATTTTTGTGTTTTCAAGTGGCCATAAATAATTTATCACTTAGCACAGCCAAACTGCACTACGTGGATAAACTGGAATTTTTTTAAAACACACCTGGAAAACCTGGAAAAGTCAGGGAATTTCATTGTCCTGTTTGAGTGGCAACCCTGAATACCTTATATACTCCCCCTTTTAAGGGGCGACTGGGGTTTTAGGAGACGCAGTCGCCAAATTCTGGTGGTGAAGAATCATAATCCACCACCTTTTAGTTCGAACGCCACTGTAGAGGCATTAGGTGTTTTTTTTTAAAAAAGCAGGAGAGATGAAAAATGAGCAGCAATGCCGTCTCCAGGGCTCGAGCAAGGGACCTCTCGAATACACGCCGAGCGTGCTGACCACTACACCACGAAGAAGAAGAAGAAAAGAAGGCGGGAGAAATACCTTATAATATAAGTATTTCCAATAAATTCTTAAATTCCTTCAGATTCATAAAAATTCACGTCTAGACGAATTTAGCTGAATCTTAAATTGAAGTTTCGGAGGGCTGGTCCCATTGTTTTTCAAAGTGAAGTACAGTGCTACCTCCGTATACTTAATTAATCCGAATAAATAACCTTAATAATAATAAATAACCTTTGACGTTTACCGAACAAAACTTTACGTTACCGAACAACTTTTCTAGTAAGAAATAATGGCAAAATTAATTAATCCGTTCTTATTAATATACCCTATTATTATTATGATGTTGTTTAATACTAAAATGCAAATGTAATGAGTAAATATGCATATATTGTAAATATATAAAACACTGCACATGATAGTGTACTTAATTTTTTTTCCTGCTGTCCACAACAAAAGCAGTTTTTCTCCATGCTTTCATGTCTCTGATCTCGACTTCACCACCTTCGCAACGTTAGCCGATTTAGTAGTGTTTTTCACAATCATAGACACCATCGTGCATTGCATACGGTATGCAATAAGCAAGCCCAAGGTACGTTTGGCCATCTTCATATTTTTTAACAATTACTTTTATCCCCTGCTTGGTGGTCGTAACCATTTTCTTCGTTGAGTGACTCTTCTCATTAACGTTCCTAAAACTGTTATTGAATTTACTAAAAACACGAAATTGCTCGAAAATTCAGAGTTGTAATGCAGATTGTTTACTGAATAGTGCCACCAAGCATACCGACGCTCATGGGTAATCGTAATACTGTATCGAAAGGGGTAAACAAGTATAGTGCCCGCAGTCGTGACTCATCAGACTCGAGCCTTATTCCAAACAAAAATCGTTTACCAAAATTTTAGAGCCCAAACAGGATGTAAACGAAGTTGGACGTATTTCAAAGTGGACGCATGCCGAAGTGCCACTGTATTACAGCATACCGAAAGCATTTGCTATAGTATTTTGCAAGGTACTTTTTTCTAAATGGACGTTAATCTAACCATGTATAAAAGTGTATCCAGTTGGATGAGTAACGGCGGAGGGTTGTAGCAGAGAGATTTTTAATTTTTGCGCAGTGAAAAATTTCTAGCGCATTATTTGGAAATCTTGAGAATGTCGTGCAATTAAGTTTTGCCATTTGTGTGGGAAAACCTCATTTTTTGACTTCCCCAAAGATTTTTCAAGCACCAAAAGTGCTGCTGGTAAAATCTTAAGAAGTTTATGGCTTCTGTCCTGTCCGTGTATGCTGCGATCATTAGTTTAAATGGTGGTGCTTGGATGAATATTGCAAAGGAATGTGTGTGCCAAGGGAGGGGTTATAACCATAAATGGGATGATAATGCTGCTAGAGAAATAGGGACCGACCCTTTTGATACGCGTTCTGAATTAAAGTATGTGTTTGGGTGATAATCTTCCTGTGGGCTTGGTGACCGTGGAGAAAATAATAAAAAAAGAACCTTAATGATGATGGAGGGAAAAGCGAATGAAAAAGAGTCGTCGTATGCTTGAGGTAGCAGGTTAACAATGGAGTGAACCACAAAAAGCGGCTATGTCCGTCCAACTGTGATTGTTCTTTAGATAATATAATGTACTGTTATGGGTGGGGTGAGGGTGCACGACTATGAATGGATCTATTCAAACGGCGCTCAGTAATTTGGTTGTTCCCTTTCGGTACCTGTTTCTGGTATTTTTTCGCATTGATTTCGATTGTTATTTGTGGCCTGATCTTTGCTGTTTAAATATTATCACCATCGAGAATTGTATTGGTATTAGAAGTACTTTTCTGTTATTCTGTGCAAGCGTAGAGATAATCACAAATGAAGGGCACGGATGATACCAGTCAGTGGTGTTGAGGCCTTTTTGGTTATTGATGTTTCGTGTCTTCGCTCTTACTAAGATCGTTGAATTGAGGGGACAAATGGAAAACAGATCTGAGTCGGAGTGATTTTGCCTGGTCAGGTGGAAAATAATGCAGAGTTCAAAAATAAATGCCAATGATCTAAACATACACCAATTTTTTAACTTAATTCCTTACGCTGTCCAATATATTTAAACTAAGCATTTAACTTTACGATCGTTAATTTTTATTCATATAGAATTGATTGAATACTCCTAACTCAGTCTATATTTTATAGTTGTATTTTATTTTACTTGTTCCTTAATTTTTCCTTCTACAGTAGGCTTACCATGAATAACTCTAAACACCACGAATAATTTTAGTGTTTTACTTCATTATTAACTTCATTTTCAACCTTTATAATTTAGTTGCGTATTCAGGTATTTCCTTTTAATCTTTAATATAATTTATATCTGAATGTATGTTTTTAAGCTTCTCGATAGTAGTAATGTTTCATTTTGACTCCCAGTTACCCTCTAATAGCGAACTTGACATATTCTGAATTTTTAGAATGAAGTCTAAACTTTCGTTCACAACTGTAGAGCCATACTGACTACTTTAATACAGAATACTGACTCATACAGAATGTTTTCTTACTATGCATAACATTTAATGCTTTTTATTTCAACACTTTTTGTTAATTAATCGCATTCATACCGTTATTTTACATTTTAGAAGCCCTAAATGTACTATTTTTTATCGTACTATTTTTTCCTACGCTAAATATTTACGAATATATCAGCTTTCATGGATAATTTTTTGAGACAAAAGCATTTATTTGTATAACATAAGTAGTGAAATAACTAAACATTAAGCCCCTTTAGAATTTGACTTTTATAACAAAAAAACCCACGAAATACTATTGCATTTGTGATCAATTTGTCTTTTAAATTTGTTTCAGATAAAATCTAAAAAAGTTTTATGAATGGTATTTTCAGTTTTATGAATGGTATTATTGGCTCATTTTAATACTAACAGCAGCGTACCGTTTCAGACATCGATACGTAGCTGTATTATTACTCGGCTTTTCTGCAAGTTGGGATTTTATGTACTCAAGAAACACAGTCTTGATCACTCCCTGCATTCGAGAAAATAGACTAAGTTAAGAATATATGCTTGAGACTTCTGATTTTAGCAGATTTGCTTGTATTGACAGGGTCATCATTTCTTCTTTTTTCTAAGGTTCTCGTTAGGCCATGCTCCACTCGAATATGACGTAAAAGATCACTTTAAACACTTGTCAACACTGGGTGTAATTTATAATACGAGAAGCTTCACGCTGTTTCAAAGCATCTTCGTTATTGAAAACTCTTTGAGCAGCAGCTGTATTTAAAAGCTTTCATATGCGTTCTTAAATCTGTTTGACTAATAACAAACAACCGAACATAAATTCAGCTTCTAAGATGAGAAGCTTTATGACGTATCAGATTATCAAATTCAAATAATTTCTTAGGACTCACACTATATCTGTAGGCCCTTTCATGAAATTTTAGATGTCTGTTCAAATCACTTGTTTTCGAAAAAACTTGTAAATATATCGCACAAATAAATTTTCGAAGAGGAATCGCTTCATGAACTCTTAAATTATTAGTGCGAGTGAGTTGCTTGGAACACATATTGTATTAGAAAGGTGTCGGTTCCCCCCTCTTCCCCCCGTATTAATTTTCATATGTCTGTTCAAAGCATTATATCAGACGAATGACATTTCGCACAGTGGAAGGATTTCTCCCCGATTGGATCTTTAGGTGCCGAGTTCAATTCTTTTTCAAAGTGAACATTTTACTACAAGTGGGATATACCTATGAGAAAAGAGTAGAAACTCATAAGTTAAGAATAACATACTGTAGAAGAATAAGTGCATCTTTAGTGTTGAATTAGCAATATCTTGCTAATATAACACTGAAATGTAACGTCGCTGCATTTTATCTCAATATCTGCTGGGGCGTGCCCTTTTTCTTTCTTAGATTAGCGACTGTGTGAGCTATTGACCATTTTATACGAATAAAAGGTTTTTTTTAATTTATTTCATGTTCTTTTTTTAATGACCTTCCCTCTTCTCTAGTAGTTTTCTATTCATTCAGCGTTCTTTTGAGCCTGAGAATAATAGCCTTTCAAAGGTACTCCTACTCCAATCAGTCAAGTTCTCTATTATTATCCAATTAATAAAAGTCTATCCCGAGCGAGAATTTGATAATTAAAATGGATGAGCTTCCACTTAATGTTGCGATATTCTCTTCCGAAGCATTTTTCTTTTGTTGTATGAAATCTGTTATTATTTTTACTTGGCCATACTGTAATTGCAACCTGTCAAAAGGTGTTCGCACCTACAAGTTGAGTTCATCTTTTACAGCGTTCATCGAAAGTGGGGCGTTATCGTCTTTGCTTTGGAACGCGTACAGTGCCTTTTGGTTATTGTAGGCGGAGACGTTAAAGGGTTGCAGGAAGGAACGATCATTATGATATGCGTCTTCAGTGTTTTGTTCATGGTATTTCCCTTCCCCCTTTCCATTTCTCTTTTTTAGTTAATTGCACATTAACTTAAAGGTGGATAAATACAGGAGCGGTCTTGTTTCCGAAATTTGGAACAGTATTAAACATATGACATGATATCTTCAGTGGAATCAAGTTCAATATTTAAATTTATTAGCTGAGTGGAACGTGTTTTATATGATTTCTATATATATTTCCTAGTAAATAATTGAATTTAACGACAGTGAAATAATATCCCATGTAAAAAAAAAAAAAACCAGGTTTTACTAATTCTGGATCCTTGAAGACAAGCATGACAGTTAAAAGTCCATTCAAGTTTTGAAGATCCATGCGGGGTGATTAGAAAGATTAGTGCCCTACTTATAGATTGATGCTGTGGTCACGTGATGCAAACAGATTTTGCTTACAATCGCAATTTCTATTTTAAATAAGAGAAGTATCATCAACTGAAACAGAAATACGCCCAGGGGCGGATGGAGCTATCAGTAATTCAGGAAATTTCCAAAAACGCCGGTGGCTACAGAGCTGTCTCGACACCTGATATCGAATGAAACCTTATTCATATTTATAGGATACATTAAGAAAACAAATAAATAAATAAAAATAAAATAATAAATTCGTTGGAAGAAAACGTAAATAAAAACTCATCGTCGTTAACTCGTCACAGAGTCAGTCATAACTGTTCTTAAGAGTATATTAAGAGGTCATAACGATCTAACTCTTAAAATAAAAGCAGTAAATGTACATGTCCTAACACACCTATGATTCCTTAACGATACTGTATCGTAGAGATGCCGACCCTTTATGGAAGTCGGCAAAATTCACCAAGATAAAGACCATATGCATCTTGATGAAGATTACATTCTGCGTGATATAAGCTAAGATATGAGCATAAGTCTTTATATGGGGGCACATTTTGTTATTTCGCAGACGGTTTGCGGCACGTTTTTGAAAATTGGCTGCGCCGATCAGACCAGCCCCATCCACCCCTGAACACGCCAATATACACTCACCTCCAAAAGTTAAGCACAAAGATGTAAAATGCAAAAAAAATCAACAAATACTGCTTTGATTGACACAAAATTCGGCAGGAAAGTAGCATATATATTTATGCATAAAACAAAATCAATAATTATATACAGAAATGAAAACAATATTAAAGTTTTGTAAGTTATCAGATAATGACTTACTGGAGATTAAACAGAATCATATATAAAGTGAAAATAAACAGCATAAAATAAAAAAAAGGACATTAATAGGGTATGTGATCCCCCCTCACCTGTATACAAAGTTTACACCTTGTGACCATGCTTTCAACTAGGTGGTCAACCATCGCAGAATTAAGCAATAGCCATTCTTCTTGTAGAGCAGTTTCCAGCTCAATAAGAGTGGCTGGAGGTGGGAAACGTGAAAATACAGCACGGCCGAAAGCATCCCAAAGATTTTCAATGGGATTAAGGTCGGGTGAATATTCTGGTCACGCCATACGCGCAATTCCTTCCCTCTCCAGGTAGTCATCGACGATGTCAGCTCTATGGGGACGTACGTTATCGTCCATTAAAACAAAAGTAGGGCCAACTGCTGCAGCGTACAATATTACAATGGGTTCTAGGACTTTATCTCGATACCGGACAGCCGTCAAAGAACCCCGTTTAAAGATGTGCAGGTCGGTGCGGTATCCTAATGAAATCCCTGCCCACACCATAATGCTTCCGCCTCGAAATGCGTGATGTTCTGGGACTGATTGCGTATTCGTTGTTCACGTCATATCCTTATACGCTTGTCATCTGGCTTCAGAGCAAATCTTGACTCATCAGTAAACATGACATTGTCCAAGTCAGACACATTCCAATTGACATGTTCCCGGTACCACTGTAATCGTGCCCCTCTTGACTGGACGGATAGAGGAACACAAACTCGAGGTACCAGGGCGTACAGTCCACTCATATGTAATCTTCGGCGTACAGTAGCTGCAGATATCGCCTTACCAATGGACGCTGTAACCATAGATGTCACACATGTGGAGGTCGCTCTGCGATTCCGCTTGGCTACAATAGCAATATATCGATCTTCCGCGGGGGTTGTAACCCTTGGGTGACCGGCTACGGGCCTTCGGACAACTGTCTGTGTGGTTTGGAATTGTTTCCATAAACGTGAAGTTACAGAATGATGAACGCCGAAGAAAAGAGTAACATCTGTGATCGACTGTCCTGCTTCAATGCGCCCCACAGCACGCCAGCGCTCAGAATCTTCCATTTGTCTTCTGGAAGTCATAGAAACACGCATGTCTTGAAAACAAATTGTACGAAAGTTTTAAACACCTTCTATCAGCACTTACAATCAACTTCTGTAACACTTCATAAAGCTGGCTTCTTATAAGACTGCCTTTTTTGCATATTTCTTGACATGAAAGCGCGACTGGCTGTTACCTAACATATTTGCATACTTCCATCTACCTCTGCAGCGAATTGCATCCTCTTCAATTCTGATCGGCTTCCGGAAATTAGCATTTTCCTGTCCGTGTTTAACGTTTGGAAGTGAGTGTAAAATTAATAATTAAGCTAAAGCGCCACCTTAGGTTGGCATAGATTTTACATAAAACTTCGGTTTCGAGGGCGTATGGACTAAAAAAAGAATACTTCTGCCGCTGAAGAAGCAGAACCTGTGTTCCGTTGCCTTCGAATTTGATAGAATTTTGCTCAAAATTAGAATTAGTGCATTTTCTTTATAAAAAATAAATATATGGCAATTCGTTTCCGAGAAATATTTTTTATCCCAGCAATAAAAAGTTGTCAAAAATATATGCGAATCCCGAGAAACACGATCCTAGATTCCTAGAAAAGAAACCTTAAGCAGGTGCTTTTCCTAACATTAAAGAAATTGAGAAAATATGCCTGTCTGCTGCCCCGGGTTATTAGCCTATGATTAAAATGACCTTCGCTTGTAGAGAATTCGTCGTAAATTGTGATCACTGCTTGACAGTATGGTTATATTTATTTTTAAATATAAAAGACACGTTGGTAAAAATATTTGCCTCTTCAATCATTCGTTGTGAAGTTTAGGTTGACTGTTCATGCTACGCCATTGGTAGAAAATGTTTTATTACAGTTCCTTTACTATTGTTACTACACAGATGCTGTCACAACATTATTTTGTTTTCGCAAAACCACCTTCACAATGCATAGTTAACAGTTCACTGCTCTCTACAAAAACTGTTTTTCTCGTTTTGTGCTTTTCAGATTTTGAAATGTAGACCACGAATTTAGTAGTAAATTTTTTTTAATCTTCTTTTAAATAGAATATTTTTTTCTTTAGATAGTTAATGATTATACATATCCATTTTACGTTCAACTTTTTTTTATCTCTTTACGAAATATGTTTCTATTCTCTGCAAAAAATATCCCCCCCCGGTATGGTTATGGATGGTTCAAGTATTTATTGAATTAAATGTTCAAAGCCAAATGTTCCATTTCTGTTTTTTATCATCTAGATATGATTTTGTATTCGAAAGTGCCCTCTGGTGGTATGTAGTTGAATGAAGGTTAATTTTCGTAGATCGTTATCTTCTATCAAAACCCTAATCAGAGTTGAAAACCGTTTTGTAAGGCTTAACTGGTTTGTGTTTAAATTTATTTTTTAAAAAAAGTTAGGTCGTTAAACCTGGATATTTAGCTCACGCGAAATCCGTATTAGTAGTTGTATATTCCCATTACATTGTATGGAAGGCAGTTCTTTCGTATTACAATAAAATCTTTTGTTTGACATGCATCGCATTAAGAAAGCTTCTTTTACTTGTGTAATAGACATCATTAATCCGCGAGCTAGATTTGGTATATATGTATTTTATTCTTGTGTTTGTTTAATACGCTGTTGAACTTTCTGCTAACAGATGCGTATGGCACAAAGGCATTTCCCACTTATATAGATGTGGCCGCACGTGATATTTCCACACATCCAAGGACATGAAATATGAAATTTCCAAACAGCCAAAACTGATCAGAAAATTGCCCCCTGTTCCACTGACGGAAAGGAAAATCCATTGATAATTTTTAAATATGCCAGCATTTTGCTGTCTGTCCGATGCCTGGATAAAGGGCGAAGAGAAACTACGAATGTTTGCAAGACAGATTGTAAGGTATTTCTCATTCTTTACACAAATAAACGTTAGCAAATCATAATGTGAATATGTTGTTAAAAATCTGTATTAATGCATTTCAGTTGGCCTAAAATGTTATTGAAGTAAGCAAACAACGTCACCAAGCCACGTTTATGGAAAGATAATCAAGGAGGATGGTTTTGTGCGGAAATACCTCAAAATCACACAAATTATATGATTATCCGTCCATGAAGGAATATTTTTGTGCAGTAGTTCCACTAGCCTTTCGCTTTCAAGGACCGTCCGTATCCCCACGAAAGGTTGCCAATTCCTTGCCGACTTTGTGAATTGGCAAAAAAAAGTTTGGCTTATAGGCAGTGGTGTGTTTATGAATGATAATAAAAAGAAGATTTTGTAAGAAAAAAATTATCGGGACGATCAGATGTGAGGTTAAAAGGGAGGATAAAATAAATAAAAAAATCGCTCATGAACGAAATACCGATTAAATATAAAGCATGTAAATCCACGTTTATGCGCATCTGTGGATTGTTTTTGTCGCGCGTATAGTCGAAAATACGGCAAAAACATTAAACTTCTCCGTGCTATGTTGAACCAAGTGTGTGGATGATCTCATATCTTTGTAGTCATTAGGATATTTCGAAGCAGGAGTCATAAAAAATAAGCAATGCCCTCGCCGGTACTCGAACCTCGGACCTCTCGAATACGCGCCGAGTGGGCTGACCATTACGCCACGAAGGCATGCTAAGAAGGCGGGAGAAATACCTTGTCTGCTAAACGGAATTTCACGGGCTCTTATTTGGCGGGTCTTGGAATTCAGGAACTGTCTATGAACGAAGAGTGTTTGCTAAAATTCAACGCCCGTTAATGGAAGTTCGACTGTGCTCCTACTGATCTAATTTAATTATATAAATTTCTTGAAGATTCTTCCATGTACAGTGCTTAAAGTTTAAGATATTTACCGGAAGGCTTAGTTAGTTTGGTCATACGTATAAAATTATCATGTGGTGCTTGGCAGTTTGTCTCCCGTTATGTTAATTAAATAATAGTATTAACTTAAAAATGTGGTCAATTTATGATGTTAGGGTCATGTTAGATCGTATATCAGATTCATTATAAATTCTTATGTGCTACGGAAAATTTTTTCTTGCGGTATTAAAGCAAAATGATTTTAAAATTACTTTTTTTAAATCATTTAAGTGTAGGACCACGAAAATAATCATCGTAAGTGTAGGACCATGAAAAGTAGAAACGTGAATTAGGCTAGATTATTTCAATTATTGCAAAGCACACGGCACTCTCTGTCTAATGGGAAAGATGCCTCCGTGGACTTTCGAAGAAAACTGATTCGTATTCACTTACACATGAGAATAGCCATCATGCAGCCACCCATTCGTCTAAGTTTGAGCCTGGATCGAATTATCAGCATTCAGCGACCATAGCTGCGTAACGATGGAAATTGCAAGTGATATAGTATGCAAATTTGTTGGCGTGAAAGCAGATTTGAGGAATTTCACCAACGGTTTACGAATCGACTGTTTAAAGAAGAGGATTATAATGGAAGCAACACTGACACAAACTGAAAATGCGGTTTTATTTCTATTCGAAATGAAACTACCGTACCTCTGAATGTGATTGGAATTGAAAGAAAGACGTACGGAATCAGTACATATCGATTGTGGCCCGACAATAGACTATCGCATTTCGAGAGGAGGGATGTACAATATAGACTTTTGACGATTTAGTCTTACGAAATTAGTAGGTTATTATTAATTCATATAAGGTACATCTAGTCAAAATTCTCATCCTAGATATAAGGATATTCTGGGCAGAAAACTAGCTTTTTCCAATGTTCTAGATGCTCAAACGGAACTAGTTTCATCGCAGTTATATAATACAATGGGCAGAATTAATCTGCTTTTAGTGTCGCACGTCTTAATGACATAAATAAATCCATGCTTATCATTTGCAATTCTGTTTTCTTTAACAAAACAATCAGTGTACGTTTTTACGGAATGGAAACTGAAAAAAGAAGTCTGATTATATTGGATTGTAGTTAATGAAATGGTTTTTTGAAGGGCGATCGAAAAAAAAGAGGATAAAAGCAGCTTCAATATATATTTAATTGAAGTAATCTGCAGCAACGTCAATGCATTGTTGACAGCATGTAGCAAGCCATTCATATACCATCTTTGAAAAAATCACTGTGTATGGAAGTGATAAAGTTCTTTAATGCCCGATAAAATCATACGTTTTTGGCAAAGTATTTCGTGACTCAAAAATGGTTGATTTGTTGGGAAATAATTGGTAATCTATTGTTAAAATTCATGAAGAGTTGCTGTTGTTGTTGCTCATGCTCACTTCTCTGACAGAGTCAGCCCAAGCCCACGAGAATTCTCGTGTCAAGGAGCGCTAGATTACGCCTCTTCGTTGGCAATAGCCTTGTGCACCTAACAGGTCACAGTACGATTTGGCTCAGTTCCGCCCCCAATTTTGATGGAGAGACCCCGGAGGGGGGACGGGTCCGAGGGTCTCCCACCCCTCTTCCTTCCACCAAACCACTTGAGAGGACTTTCCGTCGCCGCATATTTAAAGTGCCGCCATCCGCACCGACACTATACATTTGAAAACATCCATGACTTCTCCGGGATTCGAACTCGAGCCCTTCGGCACGGCAGTTAAAGACGCAAACTACTATACTGGTTGGGCGGCTCATGGAGAGTATAGGCAACCAATATAAGATGTGGCAGAATTTCGTATGGAGCACAGTTTCATAAGCCAAACTGATGATTTGCTGTGTGATTGACACTGCTGATTGTGGTCAGGCTTTAATCTGAAGCAATAGAACTACACGCGTATTCACGGGTATTAGTTGCTTAAGGCATAATTTCTCATGCATTTGCCGCATATCTGTGCAATATTGAGCTGCATTTATCGTTCAGTTCGTGGAATCAATGAGCAGTGATTAACGCTACAACGTCTTTAAACGCAAAGGGACTTTGGAGTTTTTCTAGAGCGCCTGACATTTCTCCTAAACACTGCGGCGAACATGTATGTCGTAGAATGAATATTCACTTATCAGTCTCATTTCTTTACAGGACGTCTTCTTTATTTCTTGCTAAGAAAGAACAACACACTTGGAGACACCATGCTTTGTTTTTATATGCAAATCTGAGTGGTAGCCATTGGATAAGCTTTCTTACTTTCTCCAGTTATTGGCAAGTGAATTAGTTGAAAAATTGTACCTTTAGTGTCTAGGTGATCTCTCTTGTAATTTGTTGTGCATCTGTGCTGATTAAATCCGGTAGTTCGTTCAAATCAGTGGAGGAAGGGCGATGACCACGGAGTTCATTTTGTAACTTAATATCTTTGAGCGAAATTTTGCAAACCAAAAGCGAGTGGATTTCTCATTACTTGTTCTTCCACAAAATTTTATGCTGATCCCCCCCCAACTGAAGACCTGGTAAAATTTTCCAGTTTGATTTCTCAGTTAAAGCAACCTGAACTGACTAGGTTTTCCAATTCACTTGATGTCAGTAAGTACACTCATGTCCATAAATTAAGGATAATGCAAAATCAGGCAAAGGAAGAGTTAGAAGCAAAACAAATTTGACTTATTTGTAAAGCTTATTTGTTAAACAAAAGGTAAAGATCAAAATAAGATGCTATATGTTTGATATTGTTAAAAAAATTAGCGATTTTTTCTCCCTGGAGCAAATTACAAAAAATACCTATTTACAAAAAACCAATATTACATGGTTGGTATGATTGTTAATACATTGTATGTCTCCCAGACGATGCAATACAGTCCGTACAACGCCTAGGCATGCTGAGTATCAAATTATCGATCTGATCTTCGGGTATATTACACCACTCAAAAGTAATGCTCTCCAAAGTTCCGGTAGACATGTAGGAGGAGGTTGACGGGCTGGAACTCGTCGGCCAAGCATGTCCCACACGTGCTGTACTGGATTCATGTCCGGTGAGAATGCTGGCCAGTCCATACGGGTGATATCCTCCGATTGAAGGCATTCGCTTACGATGTTTGCACGGTGAGGACGGGCGTTGTCATCCATAAACACAAATTGTGCGCCCATGGGGCCTCGAAACAAACGTACATATTGTTCCAGAATGACGTCCCGATGGATTTGGCTTATCATGGTTCCAATTTGAACATGCAGGTCAGTCCTGGAACCCAGAATAATTCCACCCCAAACGAGCACTTCTGCACCACTGTAACGGTGTCGTTCAATGATGTTTTCTTGGTGGTAACGGGTACCTGGAGCTCTCCATATGAAAGTCCGGCGAGAATCAGACTGCAAGCTAAACATAAACTCGTCGGAAAACGTCACACAAGCCAACTGTTGCGGTGTCCACAATGCATGCTCTCTAGTCCTGGCTAACTGCAGGCGACAATGAGTTGCAGTTCGTGGAACGCATCTGACAGGTCTACGAGCATATAGACCAATCTGCCCTAAGCGTCTGTACACGGTCTGCCTTGAAATTGTCGTACCAATGGCTGAAGAGAGCTGACGAGACAGGTCTGAGGTTGTGCTCCGCCTGTTTCTTTTGGCAGTAACTGCCATTCTGGAGAATGGCAGTTGCTGCCCATTCGGCGTTGTAACTCTGGGGTTGTAACTCCGGTCCCCATTCGGCGTTGTAACTCTGGGGTGACCTGTGCTGTAACGTCTACTAACATTACCATCATCTTGGAATCGTTGCCAAAGCCTGGAGATGACACTGGGCAATTCCAAGTTCTTCTGATACTTCCAGTTGGGTACGCCCACATTCCTAACGGCCGATAATTCTACCACGTAAAAAATCATGCAAATGCGTCCTTTGTGTCATAACTATTCGGTTATTGCACTGAAATGCTTATAAAGCGCCTGCGAACAATTTTACTTCTTTGCCTGTGTCATCGGTGTCATCTGGTTACTTCCTGAAATTTGCATATGATTCTTGAAGATGTGTGTAGGGATTTTACAGGTGATCTATTTATTTTAGAGTTCGATTTCCGCGTGACTCCAAATTATCCTTAATTTATGGACATGAGTGTATTTTATATTAATGTTCGTTGAATGAAACAAATGCAACCCACATGAGACATTGTCAGGTGACATAAAAATTTTGTACGAACATCAGTGTTTGCTTTCTTTGGGAATAACTCTCGAATAGACAACAATGAAATGTCGAAATAACTCTCGAAATAATTTTGAATGAAGTACGCATAACTGGTAAAACCTTTTCATTGAAGTAATCAAAGTAATGCCGAGTCAATTGTTTTGCAGCTATTTAAAACAAATGCTTCAGTGGTAGTATAAAACATCTGAAATATATTTAATTTTAAATATCATGAATGTTAAATAAACCCAAAAAAACTGATCGTTAAAAATATTTTGGTCTGACTTTGAAACACGTAGTTGAATTGAACCCGCTCATTTAGGAGACCTTTTCATTTTAAATCAAGTATGGGAAACAATAACCCTCTAAAGAAGGGAGGGGAGAAAAGAATCGATAAGCAAAGCATTTCAATTCCATTTAATTTCCTGCAACGTTTTTAAATGCCCTTTTTCGAACAGGATGAATGAATACATTATCAAGATCTTCAGATCAAAAATTGCAATTAATGGAACCAGAGAAAGCTGACCCATGCCACAGGTTGGTCGTCGAGGAGCAGGAAATTATTTTTCTATGCAAATTTTCCCTTCTGCCTCGTAATTGCGTTTTTCTGTTTAGCCTGGGCTGTTGCTATAGAGATGCTGTATTCATTTTCTTTTCTTTCCCACCTTCTGCCACCTTACCATTCCACTCACATACATTGCTCGCCTTTGTTATTTCATATGTAATGTAAGGATTCCGTCAACTGCGTATTACATGCATCGTCTGGTCTCTTGGTATATATATCAAGGAAAGATTCATTCCTCTTTTTCCTCCCCCCTTTTCTTCTCCGGGTGGATGGATGGACCTCCTTCATCGTAAAAGGTTACATCTTTTAAATTTATCCATTAATCACTCGTCTTTAAAGAAAATTCTTTTAAAAGAATTCTTTTCACGGCTTTACAGTTCCTCATTAACGGTCACAGTATTTAAAAATGCAGCTTCGCGGCGAATTCTTTCCTCAGCTGAATGTGTGCTGATGCGTAAGGGAAACAAATCTGGATTTTTTCCCTTACTCGTAGTGCGCCTGTGCACATGTAAAGGGGGATTACCATAAAAACACGTTATTGTTAAAAATTTGTAAATTTGGTCTTTTTTCCTTACCCTTAGTGCACTTGTGCACAATTAAAGAGGGGGAATTACCGTAAAAACACGTTATTGTTAAAAATGTGTATAACACGTTGAACGGAGTCATAGAAATTATTTTACAAGATGGTCAAAGGCTTCCCCGAATATGAATCCCTGGCGGCCTAGTCGCTTAACCAATGGAAATGAAATATCAGAGGTTGGTAATTAAGTGCATGCTGTGGAGGCTGTGATGATACAGTAGGACTCTCACGGTTACGGTTACAGTGAAAAAATTTCGAAATTTTCTTATGACAACATCCACCTTTTTCCTGCGCAAATTCATCAGTACAATGAAAAACCATAAATGACGTTGGAGCAATACGCGTTACGGCAAAAACTGGCGGCGTAAAACATTTGCAAAGAAGAGCATTGTAAAGGACAAGTGACAACACAAGAGGGGAGAGGGAAAACACCTTTATTAGAATTACCAGTTTTGAACGTTCCCACCTTCGCAGACGATAACGCATTGCACACAGGAGATTGCTGTGACGTAATTGACACAGGTGATTGCAATGACGAACGTAACATCGTACTCGGAACCTCTGTAACTGCACATTTTATGGCATCTTTCATTTCTAATGAATGTCGTGGATTTGATGTGTACCCCTTAAATCAGTGAATCTCAACCATCGTGCCGTGGCACTGCTGTGTGCCGCCAAATTTTAGAAATTTATATTAGTAATTATAATGGGTTTAATCCTAGTATACGGTACACATGAAAATTAGCGAAATTCGGTTTTTAAAACATTAAAAGTGGGCCAGTTTTGGTATCCAAGCCGATTTTGGTGCTCCGGAAGAGAGCGCAATTCGGAGCATTTTCGCGTATGTTCAGTATATAATTTAAATTGAGAAGTTCTTATTGGTACAGATGGGAAATTAGCTTATTTATCAGACATTTTTGTTATTTTTAATAACATAAATTCAAGTATGCAAGGGCCGAAAGAAAATATATTAAACTGAACAGATAAACCGGTGAGAATCCAAAAACAACTTCATGGAAGAACAAAGCTCAGGAAGGCAATTTGAAAAGTTTGAGTCAGTTCCAAAGATTCTAATAAAACTATTCGTAAAATTGTTATTGACTTTTTGACATTAGAGGAGAGAATTATTCATTATTCCCCAAATTTAGATATAAAAAAATTTGATGGGATTCGTAATCCATTTGTGATAACGAATACTTCTGTATTTGAATTAATTTTGAATGAAGAGAAAGAACTGATTTCGCTTTCTAATAATCGAGATTTAATTTTAAAATATTCGGAAGAATCAATCAATTCATTTTGGATGAACGTTAGATGCGATTATCCCATGATGGCCAAAAAAAGCTTTAAAAATATTATTACAATTTTCTACATCTTATTTGTGTGGACTCGGATTTTCAGTATTAACTAACATAAAAGCAAATAAAAGATCGGGACTGTTAAATGTAGGTAACGATATGAGCGTAGCATTGGCATTTTTACGACCCAATATGAATGAAATTATCAAAAAACGTCCAGCTTAAAAATTTCTCATTAAAAGTATTCTTATTATTAACTTGTAATTAATCCCTAAATAAACGTGTTGCTGTTTTTGTAGTACATATTATTTTATTTTACATTAAAAATTATTTTCATAAATTATTTTGCATAGTGTATTATAGGTAAGTAAACAACTTTTAAACTTATCTTTTTCTTTGTGTACCGCCAAATTTTGAAATCGTTAAAAGCGTGCCGCGACAGAAAAATATTGAGAATCACTGCCTTAGATTTTAGATAACCCCAGAACCAGAAATCTGTCGGAGTGAGGTCGGGAGATCGCGGTGGCCACGAAACTGCGAAGTCACGGGAGGATGACTTTATTTCCAAAATGCTTTTTGAGCAGTTGTCGAACACACGTGGCGACGTGTGAAGGTGCACCATCTTGCATCCATACAGTATTCATTAACGACATTTCACTGCTGCAGTTCCGGAATTACATAATTCTGGAACATTGTATACCGAGCACTTGGGATGTAGCGCGTTTTCGTACCTGTGGAAGTGACCTCTTCGAAGAAGTACAGATCGAGAACGAATCTTCTTGTGATGTCGTGCAAGTCACTTTTGCTTCGTATAAAGGCGCTTGTGCAACATTATGAGGATTTTCTTCAGCTTAGGAAACCCGTATACTGTCCATCCTTGTGAATTATGAAAAGTGCGTACAGTGCACCCCCTGTCTTGCCATTTGTCCTTTACAATGCTCTTTCTTGCAGATGTTTTACGCCGGCAATTTTCGTTATACATTTTACGCCGGCAATTTTCGTTATACATGTCCCATACCAACGGCATTTAAGACTTCTTAATGCGCTGATCAATTTGCGAGGAAAAAAGTGAGTGTTGCCTTTTGGAAATTTAGAAATTTTTTCTCTGTGACCGTAACCGCGAGAGTTCTGTTGTTTTAAATCATCACAATCTCTAACGCATACAGTCACACAGCAATATCTGAAATTTTACTGCAGTTGGTTGAGCGGATAAGCTATCAAATGCTCATTTGTAAGGGACTTTTTTTTATGACCACTCTGTATGTTATAGCTGCTTAACTGAAAACCATTGAGATTTAGTTTCATTTTGTGTTCTGTTCCCGAGGAAATGTACTAAATACACAACAGCGGCCAAGCGATTTTACCGCTTGGCCGCTGTTGAACCATCTCTTTTGAATAATTCTGAATTATGGTATTGGTCCTGAACTTCTCTGCTACTGTGTTCTCAGTTGGATTGGGATGCCATTCTTCCATATAGCCTCAATCTCTGTCTAATTCTTAATTCCTTATTAGTTGCAATAAATATTCTTCCCTCTGCGTGCTCTTTCTCCTTTTCAGAGTAGCTTCTCTCTGGGCTTCCTGATATTTCTGCTTAAAGAGTGTTTGTTTTCTAGCAACTCTTTCACATCCTCTTTCTCACATCCCCATTTTTATCTTTTTAGGTATTTGCTGTGCAAACTATTTCTTTCCTTTATGTAGGCATTCATCTCTTAGGTAATTCTGGGTATAAATAGGCTACAGATTCCTTTAAGTGCAGTTGAAGGTGTTTTAATTTATTTCAGACTTTGAGGAATCTTTTGGATCAGTCTGCCAACTTTAATGGTATCGACTTTGTCCTGCAGAATTAGCTTGGTGTTATGTGAGATGAAAACTGGGAAGACATCAAACGATTTCTGAAAATGCTGTACTTGTATGTACTGTTTCTTAACAGCTGGCGGTTCCTTATTGGTTCATCCGCTGTTGCAGAGAAACTGTGTTGGAAAACAGGGGCTGGATCTTCAGAAAGTCATACTTAAACTCCATGTCATTCGGTTAGTTCCTTCTCCGTGTCATCCGGTTAGGAGTATCATCAAGCAACAAAATAGTGGCGTTTGTGGTGAATCTTTCATATCGACAGAGAACGGCAAATTTCCCATTATCCATTCTTTAAAAGATGAACTGGGTAACCCAAACATATTGTTGCGTTTATACGGGTTCGTAGATTTGAGAGTATCCGATGAAAACACGATGCAGAACAATAAAAAGCACAATTTATTTACAGGAATCACTATTTACAGCACAGTTCCAAAATTACCTTTACAAGCGTCGAAAATCTACAATAAATACGCTGAAACAATCAGCAACACAGCTTCAGGCTGTAACTGTAAAGGCAGCTTCACGGCAACACTAATCTTATAATAAAACACCGTGGAACAATCACCAATCCACTTTCAAGCTATACTGTAAAGATAGCTTCACGGCAAAGCACTATCTCGATTGCTTTCCGTTCACAGAACTCTCGCGTAGCAGCTATTCTCACAACTAATTACACTGCTCGCAACTTGCAACAACTAACTCGCAACTAACTCCGCAACTCAACTAACTTAGAAACGCAAGGGTTTATATAGCTTTTCTTTAAGTTCGACACGTTTCGAGAAATATCTCGACAGGAAGTTATTCTAGAAGCTTCCCGATTGGACCATGGGATATCGCCAATTTGGTCGCCAAATGGGCGATAAAGTCGCCAATCTGGCAACCCTACCATACACTATTTTATGGCAACCCTAGTGCTATGCCGGAAAGCTTACATACAGGCGCAACCGCCGAATTTTTCGTAACAATATTAATTTTCTCTCCACAACAAAGACAGCTGTGGTGTATTAATACTCTATTTAAAATATTCGGAAATCCTTAAGTGCTAAACTAGTAGGAATTTCATCCCAGGAGAATCTATACGATATAATTGAAAATTTGTTGCGATCGCAAGTCTTCTTTTTGAAGTATTTTTAGAGCTTCTGACATATTTACAGCTTCATCTTAGTCAGCACTACCGGATTTATCATGTACTAATCATGTACTAGGACATTGTGAGTGCTATATAGCCCAAACGGCGTTAGCCCAGAAGGGCTATTAATTTCATTTTGACATTTTACATTGAATCACTATAAACGCCATATCCCATTTCAAATTGTTCCCACCGAATATTATCGCCCGGTATTATTATTAAAGAAATTAAATAATGAATCTGCATATGTATGTATGTTTCTCGCGCTGTAATAAAACAACGGTACCTAGAGCCATCAAATTTTGAATAAGGTAATCAATCCTCCACCCGAATATGGGCATCTGGAAGTCCTAATTTGGAATTTCTTTTATTATCTATTTCATGCTTTGTAAAACTTTAATGGGTTTTTGATTAACAAACTCAACGATTTCAAAGCTAGCAGTGGCAACACTGTACGGGGGGGGCGCTTTTATTTCCAGCCCTCGAAATTGTGTATCGAATATTCTAGAGATATGCTCTTTTAAAATTATTTTGTGATATTGCTGTTGAATAGAATTTTATGGTTTAAGTGCCAAGAATATGATATTTAATAAATAATGGAAACACACAAAAACGTTTAAAAAAGGGCCCCTTTGGGCGTAATATGCAATCTGAAAACCAGCACATTTTGTTATTTTAGTTGTTTATTTATTTATTATTATTTTTTAATCTTTGAAATCTCTCCCTACTAGCTCTATACTCCTCCACAGTTTTTAAGATTTTCGCGATTGGTCCTAGCTTTTTCACAATTGAAATCATTGCATATTGTTGCATCATTCATACTGATGAATAGTGTGCTAACATACTTTTCTGATTGAAGCAAATTTACCTTTGTGGACTGCGCTTGTATAATTATGTTTTTTGATAACCAAGTTTTTAAATAAAACGTATATATTAGAATTTTTTATGTTAATTTATGATTTTCTGATGCAATTTATTTATTTATTTATTTACCTACTGTATGTTTGCATGAAATTTCATCCAAAAAAGACTGTGACAAAGGGGGGGGATTTACGTTTTAAACAAACTGGTGTCGATTTTACTATTAAGTTATATTTTAATCATAAGCAGAAATTCAACTCATAACATCATTTGAAAGTAGATTTAAGTTTTGATTCTTGACGAACAAAAGCAGCTTAGAATTCACGTTTTTGCATATATACGTTTGATTAATTTTAATGATCCGATTGCTACCGTTTGAATTCTTCCTCTTCTCTCTCTCTTTTTTTTAAATGGAGTTTTAGGTGTACAGAGCTGTGAAGTAAGAGATAAAAATTAAGCTGTTACTTCTTCAGTTTATGAGCACTGACTCTGATACGATACAAAATGTATATTGAAAGAGATTGTCATGAATAGATGCAAACTTCAAAATAAATTTGTAAGCGTAGAGAAACCTTTAGAGTCTCTTTAATAAAATACAAGAAAGATCAGTGTAGTCTAAATTATTAACAAGTGTTTGTTGTTCATCACGAGATCTCTTCCTGCGTTAAGGGCTGTTGCCATGTACTGCATCTTTCATTTCAGGAGTAACTCGAAGCTCCCCTTTTTACAGCCTCACTGTCCATGTGAGGAGAGAGAAAACTCTACATTAAGCCATTAAACTCTTTCCATAAAAGAACTTCCGGCGCTTTTATGGCCCTTTCCGGCGGCAGGTCATGCGGACCGCCTCGATTTGCACCCACTGTGTCTTAATTTTAATGTTGCTGTGCTAATCTTTTCCGAACTGCTGCTAGCATTTGGAAGATATGTTTTTACTGCGTCATTTCTCTATGAATCCTATTTTTGGTAGATATCGTGAACTAAAGGGAAAATGCTGTGGGAGAAATCATTTTAATTATGATTTTCACATTTGTGAGTAGGTAACGTAATCTGCGAAAGCAACGTTCCTTAAATATAATTAACTGCAGTACTACTGTTTTAACACGGTAATTAAATAGGATCAAATTCAGCTTACGTACAGTTATCCTTTAGTCTTGCCATAATAATACTGTAAATAATATACTTAAGTATATAATATTAATAAATAATTTTTTTGCATCTCCGTCCCTTTAAGAGTTTTTTTAAGACGGTATTTATACTCATAAAATTAAATTAATTACGATTTTCAGTGCAAATGATAAATAAACAGTTTCAATTCTTATATAATAAAAATTTAGAATGCATTCAGTTGTTAATAAAAAATATTAATACGTTATTATTAATATTACGTAGCTAACAATAAACATTTTAATATTTAAACAGTGGAATAGATGACTTCGGCTGAATGTTAATAAATTATCAGTATCCAACTCAAGATTGGTTAACAGAAGTCGCAAAATCATCTCCTTCAACATCTTATAATATATTTCTGTTTTGTCGAAAGGTGACATGTAACACTAAAACTAAATTTTCATAAATATGTTGGCAGTGATACTAGGTAATTAGTGTAAAAACGAGTGATTTAATCAATGCAACAATTCAGTGCAAAAATTAAGTAGTGTAAAAGTAAGTGTAATTATAATTTTGTATGTTGTTCACTTAGGTGTATGGATAAATAAATAATGTCTACACTTGTTATAATCGTTTTATAAAATTGTTGTGATTACTGCTCCGGTTGAAGTTAAAGCCTTCTAACATTTCCTTCATGCTTAGAGGTTATCACATCTAGCGACTGCTAGACGGGACTTTTCTGAGAAACAAGATTCTGGTAGCATTGGTTAAAATGGGAGGATTCCTAGAAAAAACAGCTCCGCTGGGACGCCTAGCTACGGAAACGATATACCGGCTACGGAGGATTTTTTGAAACCTCGGCCGAATATGTTTCGGCTGCAGCTCTGTCCCGGATAGAGATCAGCCAATCAGACGAAAGTTCTGACCACGTGATCCCAATCTGGGCGATAATCGATTACTGTTTGGAGTTCAAGTCTTTGTAGTAAGTGAAAATGGTAACCTAGCTACGTAGGTTTCGTGGGAATATGCGGGTTCTGAGAATTGTCCCTTTCGACGTCCAGTCTCTCGTAGAGGAAACATATGTGATAGGGACATAATTTTGTCCGCATAATTCAGACTCCCCCGAAAAGATGCGTTGTTTATTTTGAAAGAGACAGTTTTAAATCGTTTCAGAAAAGTCAGACAAGGACCACATTGGAGTTGGAACATCAGAAATGCGTGTAGCCTAAATATTTTCGTGCCACGATTCGTTACATTGTTAGATTGACATCCACTCATTATCCGCACGGCTTGGTTTATTATTATGTTGCTAGTAAAAATTTGAGAAATGTAAAAGCAGGGTTGGTGTTTTTTAACAGTGTTATGAACTTTTATGTAATTAATGTAATTGGGGTTTTCAAAACACCGTAAACTATATATAGTGCTACAAAGTTTACTTTTCACACGACAGTAAGTATATTGTTTAGTAGTAACTTCCCAAGTTATGTAAGTTGTGAATTCCGTAAACCTTTGCTTAACTTGAATTTTCCTAACTTGAATTTTACTTACGCAAAGTTCCGTAAACCTTTGCGTAACCTGAATTACAAGTCGAATTTTTGAATTCATTAAATGTAACTTCATAAGAAACTAATATATATTAATATTATATGTATGGAATGGTTTCGAAGCACAGTCGCGATAGCTGAGTGGCACGGCGTGAAGAAGGAGTTGATACCAAACTAGATTTAGCGAATTGTCATCTTTATTTACGGATTTCCAGGCACACTAGAATAATTTCTTGTAGACAGTATACTGTTTAATCATAGCAATTACGATAATTTCTTATATTCACGTTATATCATCTTACAATAAAAACAAAGGGGGCCTAGCAAAAATAATGATGTAGGCAAGGCGGAAGCTAGGCAAGGAATGCAGCAGAAGAAATAATGACATGATTAATCGCCAGAGGTTTTTATACCAAGTTTGATGTACAAGTACAGCTCATCTATGATTGGTTAACTTTAGTTGCTCTTTTCAAGCAGCGTTACATAACGATAGAAGATCTCGAATTTGGGAGAACAGATGAATTTAGGGGAGAGCACCAAATTTAGAATGTTAATTTTGAGGTCGCCAATTATTTTTTAAAGCAGCTATCGTATTTTCTTATATCTTACATATATATGCATAATACTTAAAGCATTATTTTGTAAATGAAACAGCATACAACGGTATTCGGGTATAAACCTTCAAAGTATGAAAAATATATGTAAAAAGAATGAAAACAAGTTGAAGCAATAATATTCAAATAAAATAAGTGTCTTGTGACAGCTAATTCCACTCTGCAGCGGGAGCGTCGGCGCTGAAAATTGATGGTTGTGAAATGAATAGCAACTATCTTGCAGTAATGCAGTGTTGAAGTTGAGGTTGTGGTCAGAATTGTCTGAGTAGTCATCTTGACGCTGTGAGCGGCATCTTACAAAATGTCTTGAGTTTGAGTAGACTATGTGGTCATACGCATTTTTATCGTCACAAATAGCGTTTTACCCAAACATACCAGAATGGAATCACATTTACGAATTATTTTTAGCTTTTTTCTTCTGAAGTAATTGCAGAGCTTCGTGTTGTAGGTTTATTACAATTGTTTTCAGTTTTGCGTTATTTTAAGAATAAACAAACAACCAACACTGACGATGATGAACAAGTAACTAAACTAATTGTGCGAATATTGTTTGAATGCTCCGTACACTCTAATTGGAATTGCTTGTGGGATCCTTATTACTAATTGGTATGTTTTACTTTGAATGTTACTTACGGCATTTGTGCGCTTACGTAATGGCGAATTTAGGTAACTTGGAGGAGGGGCAGTTCCTTGTAAGTAAATGTAAGAGCTGTTTTAACGGGGTTTTATAATTGAAAAACTCTAGTACTGAGTGGTGCATTATTTAGTTTAACTTACAAAAACATGTAAGGTAACTTGTCTTGCTATAAATAATCATATTTATTTTTCTTTAAAAGCCATTCACTCCAGCGAACAGACATACTTTAAATAATTTTTAAAACTTGTGGTATCATGTGCAAGGATTATTCTGGTATAAGTTTGTAATACCAAATACACTTTAGGTGTTGTTGGGATTTTGAAAAGATGCAAAAATGTTATTGATTTCTGCGTAATTATGCCTTGTTTTTATGATTGCAAATGTATGCGAAATTACATTTGTGTACATTAACAAAAGTTTTATTTTAAATAAAATTTTCTCCAGACAGCGTTGAAATGCCATAAATCCCCGCTTAACCGAAACGATGAACAGTAGAGTAAAGTAATACTAACAGTAGAGTAAAGAATACTTGGAAACATGTCATCTTGTAATATATATATATATATATATATATAAGCTTAATTTGTTAGATCTAAATACATTTGGTAGAAGTAGAGAATTTCAAACTATATTGTGTTAATATACTACATCTTTGTCTTCTAGGAAAAGAATTTCGTGCATATGCTCATATGATGCTACAATATTTCTGTTCCTAAAATATTGCTGAAAAAACAACCCAAATGTTCAAGTATTACTTATTTGCTCGCATATTTTTCCTACCTATTTCTCCCCAGTTTTTTTCAGCATATATTTTAGAAACGTAAGGATTTAGGTTAGGTTTATTTTAGGTCTTCTGCTAGCGTTTCTATTAATTTGTTTATTTTGCTGACATAGAGTTATCTATCTACTTTGGGGTACGTCCCGGAAAATGCCAGACTTTAGCAGATATTTCCGGATTTGGTTAGTGCCTTTCCTAACAGTCATAAGATGCTGTTATGGAATCACACATACGTTCAGTGATTAAATAATCGTGCTTTTAAGATAGTTTTAGGGAACCTGTGAAGTCCAAAAACATCGTAAGATAATAAACATCGTAAGAAAGTACATTGTGTAAGTAAAAAAAATATTTTTTTATGTTAATAAGTCCAGCCCTTTGAAATGCAGCAGACTGTAGTATTACTGCATCTTTATATGTGCTGTTTAATGTGCTATATGCTGTATTCTTCATTTCACCAGAAATGATGTACACCACTTAATTTTCTCCTTTCAGTTTGCAAGAAGCAGAATTAATTTAATTTTAAGTGAAGAAATACTGATTTTAAATATATTTTGTTAATGGCCGGGCGCTTTATTTTATAACAATTAGCCTTGCACCACTATAAGGGCTGGAAGTGGTGGCCCCTTCATTTGCCTGCTATTGAAAGGACAGACGGTTACAACCATACCTTCTTCGCGATTCGAACCCAGTCTATGACTATGGCAGTCAAGGTCACTAACCACCATACCGACTGGGCGGCCTGATCTTAAGTAATCTACAAAAGTAAATGTATAATAATATATACGTTTTCTTAATACGAATGCGTATTTATTTCCATCTTTAACTGGAAAATAATTCGCACCGGTTATCGGGGGTACATGTTTCATTTAAAATAGCTCTGCCCGAATTTATTTTGATAAGGAGACTACTACACTGTCATTAATTTCGTGCAGATTTATCCATCGACATAAAAATTTAATAATTAGGGATTCTAATTTTATAGATT
>KK117148.1:227201-251879 GCA_000611955.2 Stegodyphus mimosarum | reverse complement strand
TTTTTTTTTTTTTTTTTTTGTGTGTTTCATTTAATTGATGGTCTTTTTCACCTACTTCTTTTACATGGAATATCACGGTGCTGTGTTTCACATTTTCTTGTTTGGCATTTTTTAGATTCTTCCATTTATCGTCGCAGAAATTGTATGCTTCTTTATCATCAGTTCAAAGGTCCTGATCTAAGCATGGTGTTAGCTGCTTACCAATCAGAAATATTTTAGCTCTGGAATGTGATGCTTATGGGGAGGAAAGAGAATGCGATGGGGAGAATCCCTCCCTAACTGTCACCATTTAGCGAATGTTGCCCGGCTCTTAGTCTGACTAATCCTTTCGATAGAGGCAGGTGGGGCGCGTGGACGGACTCCATTTATATGGATTAGATCCTGCGCCTCGCCATATGTTACACCCAGCTTGCCTCTCATCCACATCTACCATTCACAGTTTCCATGATCTACACTTGATTGTTACGAAATTGAAGGCAGTGACTATGAAAAATAGAACTAAAGATTTAACATGACAAAGCATCCTTTAAGGCACGATTAAAGCAGTCTCAAAACCTTCTTCCCTCAAGAAGTCGAGAATGTATTCTGTATTGAGATTAAGTAGGAGCTTGTGAACAACAAAGAACAATGAATAATTAAGCAAATCTGTTCATATCTTCTGTTAACGTTTCCATTAATTTGTTTATTTTACTCGCACCGAGTTATCTGCTTTGGGGTACGTCTCCGGAAATGCCAGACTTTCAGCAAATATTTCCCGATTTGGTTAGTGCCTTTCCTAACAATCATAAGATGCTTTTATGGAATCAGAGATACGTTCAATAATTACATAATCGTGCTTTTAAGATAACTCTTAGGCAACCTGTAAAGTCCAAAAACTACTTTAAAACAGTACTGTTTTCGACCTCGCGGGTCCAGAAATAGTTTTTCCACAAAAACCAGAATAACGTTCTGGGTTTCTTTTCCAGATGCTTTTCATACTTTGAAAATGTGTGGTAAAATTAAATTATTTAAAATTTCAAAAGGTCACCTTTGAACCGAACGCGAATAATATTTCGGAGTTACCTAATATGTCTAATAATCGAGGAATTTTGTGCTGTGCATTTTCGCTTCCTTGTACGAAGTAAAAAGGAAGTATTGTAACCGTAATATTGTAACCATATTTAAACGAAAATACCCGTTTTGACTGCTATACAATGCAATTTAACGATGTTTTTATTTGACATCTGTACGTAAGGCCAGAATAAAGGATTCTTTTTTTCCCAAACGAATTATAAAGCTGAGTAAAAATGGATTCAGAAGAGATTTTCTTCATGGCCTCTGTACGCACGTACGTATGTATGTATGTATCTCGCATAACTCAACGAGTAACCTCAGAACGTTGAAATTTTGTATACAGGACAGCTATAATATGTAGTTGTGCACCACCCTTTTTGGTTGCAATCGGAGGCACAAAAAGTATATATATATATATATATATATAAATTTAACAAAATTTCTGTTCGTAAAAAGCAATTTCAAAATTGGTATTATAAAGGGTATTGTTTTGTATTGGCTTTGATTTGTACTTTTCTAAAAGTTCCACTTGTTTGAATTACTTTTGGTAGGTCACATCATTTGGTTTTAATTTTGGTTTTGAATTTTACACATGCCTACATAAATATCGAAACACGAATTGAATAATTGAAGAGTTAGGTTTGAAGGCCCCCTTCTTCTGCCTCCCTCCCCACAGCTCAACAATTATTGCTTTATGCATATTTTTTATTTTTAGGATTTAAAAAATTTATTACAATTTTATATTTGTTAATAGATTTTGCTACTTGCACTTGATTTACTTATATTCTCAGAATTTAAATGATATTGTTGATTAGTTCGCAGCAATATAAATTATTTATAATTTCTTTTGAACTTATTTCTATAATTAATTTTTTTCTTTAAATTGCTTTTTACGAATAGAAATTTTGTTAATTCAAATTTCATTCCTTGCAGCAATGGCGCAAGAGAATTGTTTATAATTTAACTTTACTTTATTCTTTTGAAGCAATATATATATATATATATTATATACTTTACTATATATATACCCACTCTGTTACGCGGCTCCGTGAGCTCAGTTTTTGTATTCTTATATGTTGGTAAATGGCGCATTTTTTGTTTTAAAAATGATTGAATTATGTTGTTCTTATCTTCCAGTTAAAAGTTTTTATGCCTCTAGGTAACCTGCATGCAATAATTATAGAATTATCAGCAATTTAAAAGTTGTTTAAGTGCGGCTAGATTTTTTTTTTTTTTAATAGCAGCTACACTTGATACTAAATAGTGGATTTGCTGCCAATCTAGAGAAACTAAGCTTCGCAACAACAAAGTAACGTCTTCTTTTATTATTGCAAATTAAATTATGCTCAATCCATTCTGGAATTATCATTTAAGTTATTAAATTATCCCGTATATTGACTCAGCAAAGCGTCCACAACAAATTAAATCAGTTTCTTATCCTTCCGTATCTTTTTGGGGAGGGAGCCCAAAAGTAAACTTTTCAGTTTTGTGCACCGAAAAATCTGCCTTCTTGCCCGCTGGCCGAATTGCTTGTTTTTACATAGAAATTGTAAATTTAATTGCAAAAATTGTTCTTTAAATTGATTTAACTGTATTTATGGTTTATATTTTTTAATTTTTAGTTAAGATATTTTGAGTTTCTATGTATTTTTGCCTTGTCGCGAAGTGAGAACTGAATTAATTGAATGAGAAATGCATCTCTAATGAGATTCGAGGAAATAAGTGTTTCATATTAGTAGAAAATAATGTCGTCTGTTTCGGACAGAGGAGAATGTTTAGGAATAGCGCATGCGCATTTGGTAAGCAGCGCTGAATCGTCTATGAAAAATTGTTTATTTTTTATTTGTTTAATTTCTTTTATGCATCGTTTTAGATTTATTATAGTATTTGAATAGGACATGTGGCAACAATTAGATAATTCTTCAGATTCCCACCCCCATTCTGAGTTATTATAAAATGAATGAGATGTAACGCTGTTAAGTGAGCCTAGCACCAGAGTATCGCTAAAAATGGTAAATAAATAATAGTGAATTAAAAAAAAAAAGATATTATTCGATTGTGGTTTATTCTCTATCGACGAAGTAGAATTAATTCAATTCAATAAGTTTAAATGAAGTACAGGAAAAAAATGCGTATAATTTAATTTTCTGTACAAGGAAGTCGTGTCACATCAGATTTTTTATTTTAAAATAATATCGTAGTATACGGAAATCACAGTATTATGCAGAGAGAATTATTGGAAGAAAGACTTGTCACAATTCTTCTCACACCCAAGTAAGCAATGAATAGGGATTCGATAAAAATGTAATATAATTTCTAAGATTATACACGAAAGAGGAGATAATATGGATTTACGGTATGTGGAAAGAGGCAGGTAGTGTGGATTATGACAGATTATGTAAGATAAAGTAGCTGCAGATAAAACCTGGCAGAATCTGTGTATAAGCGGTAAACTGCTTAGCAGCTGATAGTGAGTTTCTTCATATTTGTTTTGAAGAATCTGCGAATTATGCATATTTAATCTGCTTCTCTCAGCAGCAGTATTCCAAGTTATTTCCGCATACATAAGCAAACAATGTACTATAGCCATTCGGCGTGAGGAACTATGCCTCAATGACAGCATCTCTGAACACTGCCCCTGATATTTGGGCAGTGTTCAGAAATGCTGCAGGTGCTATCGTATAGCGTTCAGATGATATTTGAGAGACATGTCAGCAAAATGTTCTGTAGAATGTATTTGCTATAGCAAAGAATTGTTAATGTGGCTGTTATGAACAGCTCCGCGTGCTGAAATTGGTGGCAAGCCATAAGGCTCCATTCAGACGGTGGTAAAAATGTCATTGAGGCATAGTCTTACGTCATGAAATGCGGGAGTTCCGTTCACACCTGCCAGACAGGGTCTAAGCCGGAACCAGTTAGAGAAGCTAAATTTGTGCATGCATGGATGTGTCTACAGCTTTCCCGCTCTGTTTTCGCGCTTTGGTTGTGACTAGTGGACTCTTATACGAAATCAGCATAGAGTTCGAAACTTCGAACTGTATGCCAAACCCCCTAAACCAGGTTTTGTGAAGTAGGAAGGTCTAGTTACCTGGCAACGAAGCTCGGCTTATACCACTTATGACATTTAAACCAACGTCTGATCAGATTCTAACAGGGCACAAGGGAATGGCTGTATTTTTCTGAAACTTCTCTTTGTTTACATATGGGAACTTTCTTTCGTGAATATAAGATCTTTCCTTTCATAATACCAAGAGCTACAGTATGAAACCTCCGTAGCCAAACTCACAAATGCCAACTAAGTTTCACTGGAAGGCACAATAGCTGATAAGTTCGGAGTTGAGATATATTGTTAAACATGCGAAATGGCGATGTCTATCTATAGCGATGTGTATCTTCGCAATTTCTCTTTCTGTTTATCCTGATAAATCTACAAACATTTGGTATACAATGTCTAGCTTTTCACAGAAAAAGTGTTTAAGGCGTGTGTAGTTGACTTTTCCCTCTGAGAAAGCGGCGTTTCCATAGTTTTGTAATCATAAAAACATATAAATACATGAAAACAGCTGCTAAGAGTTATGTTGTTCTGTGAAGAGGCTGAATGCCATTGATATGAAGCGAATTATTCTCTGTCTACTTTTCGAAATATATTTGGCCATTTACTTTTTTCTGGCCATCACTAGTTTAATTAACGTTATGTCGGTGTTTAACCGGAATTTATTATAAAGATGATGGATATTATAAAGAGATGGGGAAGCCGTTAAAGATTGTGTAATTTTAGGATGTTTCACAAAATTCGCCATATGTAGTGCAATAATGATTGTTTGTCATTGTTGCAAGTAATAAAGCGCACATTAAACTTAACTCATATGCAATTAAGATAGTAGAAGGCAACGAAATAATTGTTACCTGCAACAGAAATTGAAAAATCATTGTTGTTATCCTTTGCATTTTAATTCATTCAAAAGTTTAGAATATAAATGTTTTATATTTTTACCGTTTTTTATAATTTGTTTTGCCTGAGTACGTTGCCAAGGTTGCTTAGTTTTTTATTATGAAACGTTATTCTTAGGTTCTTTAGACATTAATTGATATTGCTTTTTGCTTTTACTTAAACACTGTCTTATGGTTTAATATTACACAAAATTTGTTGTTAATTTGGCATTAATTAAAAAAATAAAGAACAATTTTAAAGACGATTTGATGCAAGTATCTGCTTTTTAAAGACTATGCGTGCTTCTGTTATTTTATCTTTTAAGTAAAATTTGATCTTACCTTGTTCAGTTTCTCGTATTCGCTTTTTCAGCTAAAGAGAGAGACTCAGGATCTGAGTCTATTGTTGAGACTAAGGAGCCATTTTGAGGAAAATGCTGTTAAGCGTCACCAAGTCGAAAATTGGAGTGGAGAAATCACGAGGAAAAGATCGTTTGCTAAAAGTAGTACTACGTAGGTATCAGTGAAGCAAAAAAAGGATCTGTCGCGTATTTCTTGAACTGAAAAATTTTCCTACCCTGCTTATTCCAGGACATTTCCCTGCAATAGTTTTGTTTCTTTCCTTCGGCTTCATCTGGTTAATATATGATTTAAACCATCAGAAATCCGGAAAAGCATTGTAGTTGTTGTTGTTGCTTATGCTCACTTGCCTGAGCCTAAGTCTGCGAAATTCCTCGTGGGAAGAAGCGCAAGATTACGCCTGTCGTTGGCCTTGGAACATCTGACAGGTGACAGTACGATTTGGCTCAGTTGCACCACCAATTTTGATGGTGAGCACCCCGGGAGGACGGGTCCGAGGGTCTCCCATCTCTCTTCCGTTCCACCAAACCACACGAGAGGACTTTCCACTGGCCGCATATTTAAAGTGCCTCCATGCCACATCGACACTATACATTTACAAACATCCATGCCTTCGCCTGGAATCGAGCCCAGGCCCTTCGGCACGGCAGTCAGCGACGCTAACCACTATACCGGTTGGGCGGCCCGAAAAACCATTACCAACTTTATTAAATCAACCCCCACTCCCCCTCTTTTTTTTTCCTCCCTTAAATCGGGAAAGGTAGGTAGGTACCTTTCCGTTGGATGGAAAAAATGCTTAGAAAATATTGGGATATTCAAGACTAGAATATGTACGAGTTTCATCGTTAATAAATAGCGCTCATATGCATAAAATGCCACTAATTTATTTGTACGGGCATTAAATTTGCTTTATTGTAAGAGATACGCGTTGGGAAAAAGAGGTATTAGTATTCTAATTCTCGAGTACAATTTATATTTTCTTTCAGTCGCGAATAAAATACTTTCTGTGATTTATTATCTGCTTTTTTTTTAAAGGAAATATGCATTTTTACTGACGCGTTGAGGCCCTTAAAATATCAGTAAACGCGATGTTTATGTAGTGAAGAACTGAAAGAAATTTGACATCTGCTTTCATTTAAGGAAAGCGTATCTTAAAATGTGACATTTTTTTTCGTCATTAATCATATCAGAGGTGCTCTCGTGCGAGGTCAGCTGCAAAGCTCTCACTTGGGCGATGTGCCAGTTTTTCACCGTTGCGGAAGTTATCTAACGCTTTGCACGATCGCAATTGCTTTTATTTTATTTTAGAATAAAAATAAATAAATTTCGGGGTATTGATAGCAGAGAGCCTATAAATTAGTTTCCTATTATCTAATCTCCCTCTTTGCTTGGTAACGGAGCGCATGGTAGAGAATAACTATGCAGAATAATATGTGACATCAGCGCAGAGCGGTTTTTCACCTGAGGCAAAACGGTAAATGTGCACCCTTGTATACAATGCAAGATTATTTATTTACCTATTTGTGTGTGTGTGTGTGTGTGTGGAGAATAAATAAATAATACTAAATGATGTTTGAAACCATAACATATACAAACACGCGCAATATATATATATATAGATGGATAGATATAGATATAATCCCAGATATAGAACAAATTAACTATATTTATATATATTTTAGGCTCATTAAAAGTAACTGTTTCAAGTGAAAATACAGTAACTCTTATAGTAATATCCAATTATAACTTTATATATTCCACCAAGTGAAACATATATAATGATTAACAATTTTGAAATGGAAAACATTAAAAATGTGCTTTTTGAAAAATGGCAATAGTATTAAGCAGTGTAAAAGAAAAGTTATACGTGCCACTTCCAACTCTCCGAACATACTTAAAAAGGTGATAAAATGTTATTTATAGGCTGATTATGGAATTTTTGCGCAAATAGCACATTTTTTATGTATGTCTGAGTAGTGGACATTTAAAAAATGGCGTAATAAATAAAACAAACGTACAAACTAGGGTTTTATTGTTAATAAGCATTTTTAAAGGTTCAGTCGGTTAGGTTATGTATAAAATAAAAATGAATAATTTGAAACATTTAATTCAAACTAACTATTAAACAGTCAGTACTTAATTAATGTGGTTTTTTATTGCCAGTTTTTTTTTTTTTTTTTTTTTTTTTTTTTTTTTAAGTCTGCCTGTTAGTACAAATTTCCAAAATTCAATATAATTTAGGATCACTTGCAGTTGAAATAAGTTCCTTATATTTGGTTTTCAGTGTAATATGCTGCTGTAGGTCCATAATTTTGATTTGGATTTCAGTTGGGTAAGAATTAACTTCTTGCAGAGAAATTGAGTTATTATATATATTTTAATGTGCTTATATGTGTATCTGTCCACGGAGTTGATACAGACGCTATTATTAGCCAGAAGGGCTATTAATTTTGTTTGGGCATTTTGCGACGGAAACTTTAAAAGATTGAATCATTTTTCAAACTGTTGTCACCAAATATTATCGCCCTGTATTATATTTAAAGATATTAAATAATGAAGAACCAGCAGAAATGTATGTATGTTTCTCGCATGCAAATTTGGAATTTGTTTTATTATCTATGTCATATTTTGTAAAGCATTTATCAGTGTTTGATTAAGAAACTCAGCGATTTCAAAGCGAGCAATGGCAATACTGTACGGGGGGTGGTCTTTATCACGAACGCGCGAGACTGTGTATCGGAAATTCTAAAGATATGCTTATGCGATATTGTTATTGAATTGAATTTTATGGTTTAAGTGCGAAGAACATGATATTTAATAAATAAAGATAGCACACAAAACGTTAAAAAAAAAACCCCTTTGGGCATAGTGTAAAATCTGGAACTTTTCAGATTTATTTATTTATTTATTTATTTTTTAAATTTTTTAAAAATCTTTTTAATCTTTCAATAAGTCTTCGTGTGCCACTGTTAAAACTCCGCCGTCGCACGCTTGCCGCAGGTTGGCCATCCCTGTTCTAATACATGGATAGGCATGCATTGCCGATTCATGGAAGATGTAATCATTGTTTGTATATCTTAGATCCTTAATAACGCTTGTTCATAACCAGTGCTTGGTACTTAGGCATCTTATATATATTTTCGTTTACTGTTAGCTATGAGAGTATGAATATCATCAGTATGGTCTGGCGTGTCTTGGCCTTCGGTATTTGCTTTATGTCAAATAAAGATCCATTTTGAAATATGTAGATGCGAAGCGATGAATATGTTTTTAATGGCGGATTGAAAGGTAATTTAAATTTAATTATTTTTGTTTCTAAGCCCTATGAATTTTGCTACCTTCGTCTTTGCCAAAAGCTTGATCATTTCAATTATTTACATCAGTTTTAGCTGCGTTTTGCAATTGTGATTTTCCCGAGCTTCATCCTTAATGGAACGTTAAATTTCCTGGCTGTTCGATGTTTTCGTGGTTTTTCCCATGTAAAACGTAAATACGAGTTAGTATCCCTTAGAATGGCCTCCGTGAAGAACCTCACTCTACAAGTGGATAGTTTGCCGTGGCAAGTTAAGCGTACAAGCTTGTAGAGTCATTAAGTATTTTTGACATAAAAAATGTGCAGTACCCTCGTTGGAACTCGAACCCTTTATCTTTGGAATATGCGTCGATTATGCTATCAATCACACCAAGATGGCATATGAAAAAGAGGGAGAAAATATATTCCCCTCTTTTAAAGGGCGGCTGGTAATTAGGGACCTAACCGCAAAAGTTGAGGAATTATCGTCCACCACCTTTTAGTTCGGGCGACACTTGTAGATTAATAATAATAATTATTATTATTAAAGGAGTACAAGTGGCAGTGCCCTCGCCGGTGCTCAAACCCTGGACCTCTCGAATACGCATCGAGTATGCTTCCAATTATACCACGAAAGTTTGCGGAAAGGAGGGAGAAAATACTTTGTAAGTAAAACAGTATACTCCCTTGCATGAGTTACATTCACTGTTATGCAAGCACTATACAAGTGGGCCGTAGATAGTCGTTGTAGAAAATTTTCACCGTTAAACAAGCTTCGGTAATTATTTTAAGGAGCTAATATTAACAAATTTACCGCAAGCAGTAACTCAAAGGTAATTGTCTTATTTTGTCACAAAAGCTCTGTGGGAACTCATGTCGAACGTAATAAGTTTGATTAGGCGGGATAGTGGAAGATTCATGATTAGATCCCTGGCGAGATGACTGTTGATTTTTGACATTTCGCTCGCCGTAATATACAGCTCTTTCTAATACCTTGAGAGCAGGCTAAGAGAATGCGTTAATTCCTTTTATTCTGCCCCGCTAAAAGAGCAAATGTAGAGACCCAGTCGACCAAAGTTAAGCGATGCCGAATTAACCAGTCTTGTGCTTTAGGTGGAGCTGAAAAGTGTGAAGAATTAACCCCAGCGAGATCTGAACCGCGCATTTTCGAATGGAGTGTGCTAGTACGAGTGAAGTGTACGAGACGATTACCTGGACGTGCCTAATCACCTATGCCAGTGATCTCAAACTCAAAATGCATGCGATCTGATTGCTCAGTCTGAAAACAGCTTGATGAGTCAAATTATTATTATTATTATTATTATTTAAATTCTTTATTTTATTTATTTATTTATTTTTTACAAAAATGAAAAATTTTACTAACAAAATAAACAATATTTTAAATAAATTTAAAATTTTCCTTCCTAAATATTTTTCAAAACGTATATAAACAATAATAATAATATCGCAAAGGAAAAAAAAATCGAATTTTCACTTATGTTTATTTTATCTGCACTTTAAAGTTTGGTACTTGTAAAATACTTTTTTGGTTACTTTTTGAGTTCAAATGTACTGACAGCTAAATATTAAATTTTTAGACTGACGTTTCTTCCAAATAACTTTAACGCGTCTAGTTAATTATTAACTAACTTTAATTAAACTGAAAATAAACAAATTATGGAAACTTAAGTCTTCAGAAGAAATTTACCAAATGGGATAAAACTTGAGAATAAAAATAACACCCTAGTTTCTTTTTCATATTTAATAATTTTTTTTCCCAGCGCTTGAATTAAAATACAAATATTTCTAAATAAATTATAAACTTTTTATTTCTTACTACAGCGTGACACTTGATGGCGTTTCGATTCTGGTAACGTTATCTGGTAACGTAGAGATTATCTTCATCACGGATTGTAAAATGCTATTTGGTCAGTCTAGTACTTTTCAAGTGTGGGAAGGGGGCAGCTGTTTGGGTATAAATGTTTTTCTAAACAAAGCGATTATTCTTAGTGCGAAAATTCATAACTGAACTTATTTTTTTTTGTTAGACGTGAATATAATTAGTAATAGTTAATAAAATAAGAAGCCTAGGATAGCCTAAGAAGTTTATAAAATCTGTATCTTCAAATCTCTGAATTAAATTTATATGACATGATAAATTAATTATATTAAAATATATATTAATATAATTAATATGTATGTTAAACATTTATAGATTTTCTGGTATGTCGTAGAGACATAAAATATTTTTTGAAAGCAGCAGAGATGAAAAATGAGCAGTGCCCTCACCGGGACTCGAACCACAGTCTTCTCGAATACGCGCCGAGTGTGCTGAGTATGGCACCACGAAGGTATGCTAAGGCCCATGTCACACATGCATTTATTTCATACGAACAACTGTTTCGGGCAATTTTTCTGCCTGGTTTACTATTGAAGAAAGACGCGCGACTTTTTCCTTCCTTTCGAAAAAAATTGCAAGTTGATCGTTTTCAACTAATCAGCTATGAGCTTGTTTGTAATGGAGAACCAGTTTCCCCTTTGCATGTTAACCCCAAAGTGATCTGTGGTTTATGGAAAAAAAAAAAAAAAAAAAAAAAAAAAAAAAAAAAAAAAAAAAAAACCAAAGAAAATGTTTCAAACAGTTGTTCTTCCGAAACAAACGGATGTGTGATAGCAGCCTAAGAAGGCGGAAGAAATACCTTATATGCTCCCCCTTTTAAAGGGCGATTGTTCCAAACATTTGCCCAGTCGCCAAATCCTGGTGGTAGATAATCATTATCTACTACACTTTTAGTTCGTGCGCAACTGGTATTTTTTGGCGTTAGGTAATTTTTGAAAGCAGGAGAGATGAAAAATGAGCAATGCCCTCGCCGGGACTCGAACCACGGACGTCTCGAATACGCACCGAGCGTGGTGACCACTACACCACGAAGGCATGCTAAGAAAGCGGGAGAAATACCTTATAACGTTATTCATGTTCGTTTTTATTGGAAATGAAATTAATGTAAACTCGGACGTTAAGTGACCCATGTTCCCTAAAACTGTAACGGTTGCGTTCTTTCTTTCTTTCTTTTCTTTTCTTTTCTTTTTTTTTTTTAAATAAACGTTTTTATTCGACGTCAATAAACTGACCTTTCCAACATTTTGAGTTAAATCTATAGTATCTCGTATTCTTAGGTAGCATAAACTAACTAGCTTTATAAAGAATGTATGAGGAATAATCTTCAGGTGTTAGGACAACAAAGTAAGAAGAAGGCCGTAAGGAACCTTTTATTCAATCACACACACTCACGTTTGTGAAAATTGCAACACCATGAAGGACTTACGCGAGTGAGCTGAAATTTTCAGGAAATGCAAAGTAGCGCATGATATGCAAATGATTAGAATTGCAAATCCGTAGCGCATGCGTATGCTGAGCAGCGCCCTCTGAACGGCTGATGGATCCGAATAAATAGACGGCTATAGCGAGGCGTGTATGGTTATCGGTGGTTATCTGCTAGTGGTAAACGTTAACTCAATCTGTACTTATGCCTCGTCGACGAAAGAGAGCGAGATTTGAACAACTTACAGAGTTTGAACGAGGGAGAATCATCGGCCTTCGTGAAGCTGGATTGTCGTATCGTGCAGTAGCCTCTCGTGTGCAGCGTAACAGCAGCACAGTGATGCGCGTTTGGAAGCAGTGGACGGACGAGTGTCGGACAACTCGGAAATCCGGGAGTGGACCCCGAAATGTGACGTCAGCTCGCGATGATAGACACCTGGTCCGCATGGCGCGGACGGACCGTACAGCTTCCTCTAGACAATTGGCAGCACTGTGGTCAATAGCTACAGGTGTTTCATTGTGTGCTTCATCAATTCGTAGACGTCTGCTGCAGTGTGGACTGCGCGCACGGACTCCTTTATACAGGATCCCCCTAACGCACGACCATCGCCGCCTGCGGCTACAATGGGCCAATCAGCATAGAGACTGGCGTGCTGATTGGCAGCATGTCGTGTTTTCTGACGAATCCCGCTTTAATTTGTGGTACCATGATGGCCGCATTCGTGTCAGACGCTATGCCGGTGAACGCCACCTTCCGGAGTGCATTATCGAACGCCACAGTGGACGAACACCCGGAGTTATGGTCTGGGGCGCCATAGCATATCATAGACGATCTCAATTGCTACGAATTGTGGGCAATCTGAACAGCAACCGGTATATCCGTGAAGTTCTACAGCCCGAAGCTGTTCCCTTCCTTCAAAGCTTGCCAGGCGCTGTATTTCAACAGGACAATGCCCGCCCTCATACTGCTCGGATTGTTAAATCCTTCTTTGCAGCGCAGCAGGTACAGCTTCTTCCTTGGCCTGCGTGTTCCCCGGATATGTCGCCAATTGAACATGTGTGGGATGTCATTGGTCGGCGTCTTGCTCGTGATCCTCGTCCTGTTGCGTCTGCAGACGAACTTTGGGTACGCGTACAAACGATATGGAATGCTCTTCCTCAGTCAGACATTCAAACTTTGTTTGACTCCATGCCAGGTCGTGTAGCAGCACTTATTGCGGCGCGTGGTGGCCACACAAAATACTGATTCTGATCTCTTGTTCTTGTTTGTTTGCTTTGAACATTTAATCATTTATTTGTACCACTACCACTCAACTGTGTATTAAATTGCATTCAATTATGACGATTCCTTCTTGGTGTTGCAATTTTCACAAACGTGAGTGTATAATTGCACAAACAGTCCCATTGGTTCTTATATAAACCAACACTTCTGGCTTAACGAGTAATGTTGAACTTAAAATAAAATTTAATTAAGCTAGTCTAAAGGCTCACAGGATAGTTTAAACGCGCAGGAAGCCTCTGACTCGTAGAAACCGGCGGAACAAGCTTACTGGCTAGAAGCCCTCAACGCCACAGAATCAAATCGCTGTATATATTAAAAGTAAGTTAAAGTAATAACATGCCCTCAAGCACGCATAGCACGCTATAAAAATACCTGCTGAAACCTTAGTTTAAATAGCACTTCTTTCTCCCTTAATTTGAATTTACACGCGCTATCTAATTAGCATTCTGTCAGGAAAGCGTGTTTGAAAAGGCGAGTGAAAAGAAATTTGCTTTAGCTAAAAATTAACTATTCACCAAAATAAATGAATCCACAAAGCTTTCAACAGACTTTTAGATTAGGATTCCAAAAATTCGAATTTTCAAGGTTCATTCATGAGCTTTAAAAATTCAAATGTCCCATCCTAATAACAATATTATAATCCTGAATTACGTTCAAACTCTTTTTGCTAAGCTGTATTTTAGAACTCCAGATTGTTTGCATATTTTTGTGTCGTATTTTAAATTTTATGCCGAAAGTTCCCCCCCCCCAACACATCTTGTGTTGACATTCTAGAAAATTACAAAACTCTAAACCAGTCTGCATGTCTCCCGTATTCGTATAAATAAATTTAATAATTTCTTCAAAGAAGAAATTAAAAACACTTAAGTAAATTAACAGCAAACTTAATTTTACAGAGAATGCGTAACAAACGAAGCGGATAGTTAGCCCCGGATGTCTGGATTCCGGGTAACTGGCATTGCATTCTACCGCACTACAAGTGAATCTAGAATGCCATCAATCGTTCGAGCGGCCACTTGATTTTGAGAAAAATATTCGTAGTTGTTGTCTTGTCCATGTATTTCCTGGAATAATACTTGCCACAGACTGAAGGAGGTTGGACTTCTATTTCCACCCCAATTTTGAGAGAGTATCCCGGGGGGGGTCCATTTCTCTCCCACTCCTCTTTCCTACCACCGAACCATACGAGAAGACTTTTGACTTGCCGTATATTTAGAGTGCTCCCATGTCGCAAAGACGCTATACATTTACAAACATTCATGCCTTCTCTAACCGCTATACCTTCCGGGCGGCGAGAAAAATGTTATAAGAACTTTTATGCTATATGAACCGTAAAAAGTTAGTCAGTACACAGTGCACGATAATCAGTACAATGGTCAATCAGTACAATGGCCTTCACTGCATCAGCCGGATGCCTACAATGGATAATTAGTGGTTTAACTTTCACCGCAATAAGTGTGTGCGATTTGTTATTTTACATCGGTTTTTGTAAAATGCGAATTCTTTTTTTTATATGTGTTTTATAGAATTGACGTGACTGCAAAATAACGCTTAATTCTATAGGATGAGTGTTTCAGTGTATTTTGCTTTACAATGTAACGAAATATTTCATTATAAAATAACATTTCATTATCATAAACTGTACCAAAGTAATTCATTTCCATTTCAATAACTTAGAGGCTCCAAAGTATGAGTCTTGCTTAAATGCGATGATTGGTTTCCTTCTGTACACCAGATTATCATCTTATTCTTATCAGCACACAGTTATTGACGCTGTATACCTAAAATCTTAACTATGTGTAAAGTATACAATGTACTAAGTATATAATACAAAATGCTAAGTATGGTATACAATGTTAATATCAGACTTCGCACATGTTCATGATTTTTATAAATTTAAACTATTGCCATGCTCATCATCAACAGCTCATTTTTTTCCCTGAAGATGTACTCGTGTTAATGAAAACTGGTAGTCAGTATTCATTAGATACAGTACAGTAGATACAGTATTTTTCCGTCTGGCATTTTGGGGTAAAAAGAGAGAGAAACGTTATCATGAAACCGTGATTCACTTACACGTACCTAATGCGGTAATCGGAATGGGTTCTTTACAAGCCACTTCTAACCGAAAATAAAACTTGTTCAATTTGCCAGTGCTGGAGTAGAATTCAGCAGTTCCGCAATCTCCTGACTCTTTTTAACCACAGGTGAGAACTTGACAAATAGAGTGCATTGGGACATTTCTTTTTTATTCTTTGCATCCAGGTATGCATCTATTCTGCAGCAACGTTTTTAAAACGTCGCGGAAATTTGTGTAAAGGAAAATTTGAGGCAAAAAATACAAGAATAGAATTCTTATCTACTAAGTGCCTTGTAGTAAATATCGCATACCTTATTTGTGGACAGCGGTGTTAAGGAAGAAGTAGCTGTAATTTATTAATGAAAATGTAATTTATTAATGTTTCCGAAAATATTTAGTATTGGGTGATATTGGTGTATTATATGGCATATATAATATAGCGATACTAGTATATGATATAGCGATTAACATATACGATATAGCGTGTATTAATATATAATATAGCATATATGATTTAGAGATTAGTATATGCCTAACGTTAACTAAAACGTTATATATAACATGCCGAATAATAATAGTTTCCATGTTGAAATGTATTTGTTTTTTGTTTTCTTAAAAATCTGATGTTTACACCACATGACTTCCTTGTACGTAATATTAAATTATACGCATTTTTCCTGCATTTCATTTTAACTTATTTCATTAGAGATACATTTGTCATTCAAATAATTCAGTTCTGACTTCGCAACAGGGTAAAAAAACATAAAACTTCAAAGAAGGCGGATTCTTCGGTACACAAAATTGAAAGTTTACTTTTGGTCTCACTCGGTAAAAAAGACACCGAAGGCGTGGAAACTGACTTAATTTGTTGTGGACGCTATGCCGAGTCAATAGATGGGATTATTTAATAACTTAATAATAATGATAACTTAATTTAATTAAACTTTAATTTAATAACAATGATAATTCCAGAATGGATTAAGCATGTTTTGATTCGCAATAATAAAAGAAGACGTTATCTTTGTTGTTGCGAAGCTTAGTTTCTCTAGATTGGCAACAAATCCACTATTCTGCTAAGTTTCAAATGTAAACAAAAATTAGGCTTAGCCGAAGTTAAACAACTTTTAAATTGTTGATAATTCTATAATTATTGCATGCAGGCTAAATAAGGCATAAAAACCTTAACCGGACGTAAGAAGAACATAATTCAATCATTTTTTAAAGCAAAAAATGCGCAATTTACCAACACGTAAGAATAAAAATGTATGTATATATTTAAATGGGGGGGGGACAGCAGCTAAAAGCTCTCCATCCTTTTTTTGTAAGTAATAATGGGCCTGCAGAAGATAAAATTTCTAATTTTATAAGCTTCTGTGTGCCTAAATACATCCTGAAGTAAAGAATACTGTAAGTTTCAAACATGTAACAATTTTTTAATTGCTGATTTAATCAAATATTTACTTTTATCGATGAACATCTCCATTTTTATGTTTCTGGCGCTAGTGTAAGTTCGATTTAACGTTCATCTGTGACATACAAGCTTTTACGTTACGGATCTGCAATAAACATTTTGCTTATGCATTTTCTTTGCAATGAATGTTTGATTCAGAACTAGATTTTAGAGATGCAAAATGAAGCTCCATAATCAACCAGAAATTGTCACAATTATCTTTCTGTTTGAGACAGCAGCTCTGTGTAATGCCATACTCTCTCTTTCGCCGAGTTTCATTTGTCTTAACGCAGGGCCTCCCAGGCGATATGTGACGGCGGCTGTTTTATGCTGTTATGACACAGTACTCTCGTTATTCCAGTGACTTTCCAACTGATATCTCCGACGTGAGTGCCTCTTTGGAAGTGTGTGAGGTCTCTTCATTTTGTGTTTATCTCGATCTGCTTTTTGTGTTTATTTGCTTGTTTTTAAAATATTATAGGTTGTGTGGTTTTGGTAGTTTTTCAGATTGCTGTGAATTTCCGAACAGTTTTCTAGTGTATTTATTTATTTAAAAAAAATCCACTTATAAACTGATTTTTGCAGATCGAATTTCCGTTTTCAAAGATCAATTGCATTTAGTGTTAAATGAGTTATTATTGTTGTCACTTTGATTACATTTCGAATCTGAATGAAATTTACGGCTGTTTACGAGAAATATTAACCGCGGATGAGTAATTTACGGGTACAGGATTAAGAGTGTATTCTATAGGATACGGAAAAGTAGTAAAGAAAATCATTGCCTTTAAAATAAAAATATTGCATCTGATCAGAATAGGAGCAAAGTATACCTAACTCTCTTCCCTTATTTTATTTTTGCCGGCCCGTCTGGTGACCTTTAATTAACTTAAATTTCTGTTTGATTTAGAAATCCGATTTTGTTATCACTTAAAATCATTGCCGGCTAACAATAAAAGATTAAATCTTTTGATGTAAAAAAAAAAAAAAAACCCTCATTGTTAGCAGTTGCGGGGTAACTAAATAAGTAAATAAATAAGTAAAGTAAAAAAATTGAAGGGTTATTGAAAAACGGCCAGAATTTGCTAAATTTTATTAGAAAGCCCGAATTATATATATATTTGCTTCCTTCCGAAAAACTGTTTATTTTTATCTGTTGTGTGCGTGCAGGTAAGAAGACACACGGGGGAAAAACAAAATCAACAGTACATACCCCCCCGGGTAAGGGGGGGGGAACTATATCAATTTTTGACAAAATCCTTTAGAATAATGTATCACCATCGCAAATGCGTGCATTTGAAATATTTTAAGATTTGATATTCGGTTATTTGAGCATTTTTAAATGCCATAATCATGGATAAACTACAGGTAACTACCACAATATTGTTTTTTTTTTAAAAGAAACCTACATTCCAATAAGAATGCATAGTAATACTGTAGAGACATTAGGTTATTTCGATGCAGGAGAACCACGAAGGCATACTAAGAAGGCGGGAGAAATACCTTATAATATTAACATTAGAGTATCGAATCAGATAGCTTCATAATAACTTCCTTATAACTTGATTATCGATTACACTTACTGTTGTCTCTGCTACTTCTTAAACCTGAAAGCATCCTTATATTGTTAGAGAAAGTGAATGTGCAGCTGACTCGTAGACTGATTGTCAGTTTGCATTTGCTTCCCCGTTATTGAGTCGGTTCTTGTATTAGGGTGGTGTAAAGTTCAGCAGATAGAAAAAGACAAAAGTATGGTGTAATCTTCGTAGATAGTTTGCCTTCGTTTGTAAGACGAAAACAATCAGTACATAGACGAATCCATCTTAAAATTATGGGTAGCTTGTTCTTTGTTTTCTAAACGTATTCCGGAAGGGAAAATTACGTGAATATACCTATTAAAAATTTTCAGAACATGTCGCTGAAAGGCTAGGGAGTAAAAAACGTGAGAAAATGCGGTATGTAGTTCGAGTTTTTTTTTTTTTTTTTGCTGTCATACGTTATATTAAAAGGTAATTATTTTTTATTTTGTAACATAGCTTCCTTGTTTAGTTACAGATACCTGAGAGAATATGTAAGAATTTGATCACTCCTCATGGTTTTGTTTGTTCCAAGGGGAAAAGGGGATTTTGTTGGCAGTCGCTTCTCATTGCTAGAAACCGGTGAGACATTCGGCAAGTAGGCTGCTGAGGAGTTTGCCAAGATGTAAGCAAACGGAGTGACTAACTTTGTCAGAGATTCCTCGAAGTCTCCGAGGGTCGGATCAGCTAATTTAAATTTGGCTTTGTCGAAAAAAAAAAAAAAACCTCAGAAAAGTGTTGTTATTTATAAAACAAGCCTTTGATTCCCCGTTTTAAAGCTGTTACGCAAAGAAATTCGCGAAGTGCATCTTGCAGTTACTTAATCAAGTACGTAATGGATCTGTCGCACAATAAACATCTTTTTTGTTACATATTTCAAAGAGGCTTTTGCATTTTAAGTATGCTTTTTGTTACACTAATATATATCTATATAAATTTAATTCATTCACAGTACTAATTAAGTTTTACAGTAAAATTAGCAAAGCGAAACCTTGTGTTTGGCATATATTTTAGTCAAGATTGTATCCATTTCGAGGGCAAACAGGTACAGGTAGGTTCCTCTTCATCAGGAGCAAAGAAATGTGCCAGATTACTTTGCTCCTGATAATGAGGTAGGATGTTTAATCTTCCTTTTAAATTTAATTTGACAGTTATTAATTGGAAAACTAAGCGCTTTAAAAGAAAAAAACGCAGTTCTTTATATCTTTTATTAATTACCATTTGGGTCCGTGAAATTACACTATCTGGATTTGTTAAAAGCCTTATAAGCTTCTATTATTTTTTAAAGTTATAAGATATTTTCTCCCTCCTCTCCGCATGTCTTCATGATGTAACGAAAGCCCTTCGACGCATATTCGAAAGGTCCGAAGTTCAATTCCCGCCGAGGGCATTTCGAACTTCTTCATTTCCTGGCTTCGCCTAATGACTCTATAAGTGGCGCCTGAACTAAGAAATGGTGAACGATAGTTCGTCACCACGAGGATTTGGCGAGGATTTGGCCCTTAATCCTTAGTCTTCCTTTAAAAGGGGTATATCATGTAATTTCTCTCTCCTTTCCATATGCCTTAGTGGTGTTACTGGAAGCACGCTCGACGGGTATTCGGGAAGTCCGAGTTTGATTTCCGGCATGGGCAGTGCGGATTTCTTCAGTTTCCTGACATCGAAAAAAAAACCTAATGCCTCACTAATAATTTACTTTACGCCACTGGCGGAGCAGCTGGTTCACTTGGAGATGGCGCTTATCAGCCTGTTTAAACCCTGCCAGTGATTCTAATTTTGTTCGCTTATATACCAATATTTTGAAAAAATATGCGTATTATGCATTTTTCAAGTTTATGACATTTCTTTTTACTGTTCTTAGTTATAGCAGGATGTCATATACTTATTTAGTCGATTGGAGGTTGATTTCAAGAGCCATTTCAGTGCATTTTTTGATACATCTGAGTGCGTACGTGTTGCAGCAGATGTTATATGCTTATACATGCCGGTTTTCAGGTGACGAATGCGGAGATGATAAGTACTCCTTTCTGGACAGTTAAAAATACAATAGCCAGGGTCTTCGACCCCTCCATATATCCACTGCACACTGTCCCGAAAGCCGGTCATGTATGGGCCATGACCCGTCAGGAATTGTGTCAACTCAGAACTACCATTGCGTAATTTTTTTCTGATCATGGGAAGGTAATTATACACTCTCTTGTTGTCCTTGTGCCAGGAACTTAGCCACTGCTCCATTAAAAGAACCTTAGTGGTCTTTTTCATGTGGTGCGTCTACGACTATAGTATGTGAGTATCCGCATACATTCGTCCGTAGCTGCCAGTATGGCAGTTTTGTCTGCTTTTTCATTGCTGTGTACTTCAGTGTGTGCACTGACCCATTCGAGCTTTGGTCTCATATTGTCTGCAAGGATAGTAGCATTCTCTGAATCTCTTTGACTGTGGTCCTTGACCGAATTTTCCAACGTCGTATAAAGTGTAGACTTGATGCTGAGTCAGACTATATAGTTACATCGTGACCAACTAGAATGCTGTAGTGCTGCTTTAAGTGCTGCAAGCTCAGCTTGGAACAATGTATTGTCAGAATTTAGTTTTTGTGCCCAGGCAAATACACTGCTGGTGCCTCCTATCTCACAGAAGCCACAGCCTGTACCTGGATCCCCCTCTGATCTATCAGTATACACCGCATATGACTCGAAAGTTGATGGAGCTTGTAGTTTCGTATCCAGATCGAATTCTGCTGGGTTGCACGGCAGTGTTGGGTTATTTCGTTCATAGTCAGTGCTGATGAATTCTCTGTCCCGCAAAGATGTGTTGGTGTGCAGACTATTGCATTTTCCCGTTATGCAAAGAGATGGAGGGGGAAAGCCAGCTAGGACGTTTAGCGCGCTGTTAGGTGATATTCTGTATTCCCGACAGATGCTCTGAAGAAAAGGTCGTTGTGCAGATATGAACTGCAAGCTCATAATTTTTGTGATGTGAGAAACTCACATAGGGGCCCCATGCAATGCTATTTTTTCAGCTACTGTCTGATACCATATTCTTAGCATCCGAGAGGATACACCCCATTTGGCTTGTGTATTTCTGTTAAATGAGTTAGACAACTTATGCAGCGGTAGTTTAATTTGCGCGATATGTTCATACCAAAGTCGGCCATCAATGTAAACACCCAAGTATTTCACGTGTTTCACAATTTTAATGTTATTTCCATCAATTTTTACACAAGGGATACGACTATGTCTTCGACCCGAACTAATCAGTACACCTTTAGTTTTAGATGCAGATATAGTGAGCTTATGATCTTTTGCCCAGCTTGTGAATAAGTTTCACTGCCCGTTTGGTTCTAGTTTCATACTCTTTTCTTGAGCGACCTTTTACAACTAGCAGAAAATCATCTGCATATCAGATCAATCACGTGTATGTTTTCTTCATTCTGAAATAGGACGAAGGCAGGTTCTGCTACTATATTCCACAATAATGGTCTAAGGCAAGATCTCTGGAGCTGCTCCTGTTGATGGAGATCACATGGACTCCTTCTGCTGTGTCTTGGATATGTAGCTGTTCAGTAATTTGTATAGAGTTTTTGGACAAGCCATGTTTTTTAGTCTACTTAATATGTCGGACCACCACAACGAATCAAAAGCGCTTTGTATGTCTATTGAAATTATGAATGTGGGAATATTATCACGTCTGTTATTTATAATAACTGAGTGCAATTTCTCTAGAGCATGGTCCTCTGATAAACCAGCTAAGAAGCCAAACTAGTTAGTGTTCAGCAAATGTCTTGAGTTCATAAAGAACATAAGTCTTTGCATTGTACACATCCCAGCAATACTAATGGTGTACATAACAGCTTGCTGGAGAGATAGCACTTTCTAGCAGGAGCAAAGTCAGCAGAAACGGCATTTTTTTTTTAAAGAATGGGAAAGATCCCAAAGAAGCAACTTCATATCGTCCTATCTATCTCTTCCCCGCTATAGGCGAGGTACTCACTAGTAACTGCTCTTTTTAGTTACTTGAAAAGTGAACCGGACAACTTTTATTATTCTTCATCCAGAAAAGTGTATGGGAAAACTTAGCACTGTTCATGGAATTCTAGAGATATGCTGGTTTTAAAAAATTTGTGATTTTGTTGTTGAATTTTATGTGGCGTAAGTGCAAAGAAAGTGATGTCAATAAAGTAAAAAAAAAAAAAACAGAGAGAGAGGAAAGAAAGAAAGTTGTATCGACAAGGACGTCCAAGAGCAGATAGGTAAACTGCCAGCTCAACAAGAGCGTAGAAATCTTTAGCAGCCTCTCCGGTACGAAGTTGAAATCTAAACCCTTTCAGTTTTTTCCCCCCGTTTTCTTCCTGTTCTTGTTTCTTGTTTTGGTTATCGCGATGTGTAATCATAAGAATCAACTTCCCGTAATATCTCAAAATAGCGAAACATGATATGTCTTTAATATTTTAGAATGGATTTTAGTTTAGCATCGTAATTGTTTATTTTTGTACCAAAACACTGTAAGCACTTTTTATAACACAAGTCTGTTAAATTTTGTACAAATATTACCCATTGCACATTATTCCGCGTGATATTAGTATGATCATTTTGAGTTTTATTCAGCAGAAGGCATTAAGACAAGAAAAAATAAAAATGTTCTTCAAAATAAAATGTTCAACTGAAGAAGAAGCTTCCGATTACAGCAAGTTAAAAATTTTAGAAAACCTTATTTTACTGGCATTTGATATTTGTAATTAATTATTAGTAGTTAATGTCGTAATTTTCGGGAATTTATATTAATAACAGATGTCCTTAATTTGCCAAAGATATGCTTTTAAAACTGATATTTTCTTTCCATTGAAATCGAATTTTTTCCTGAGAGTAAGTGCCAGTGTTGAAGACCTCGACTTAGATACCGTTTCATAGTTTCATGAAACTTTGCTCACTGTTTCATACTGTCATAAAAGCGGTAATCATTACCACTTTGCGAAATATGCTTGTTGGTCGCTTCTTGAAAATGGAAATACTCCCAAAAAGGTCATAACAGCCTTTACCAGTGGTACCCAAAATATGGTTGCGATCCATCAACGGGTAGGAAGAATTTTTGTTGAATTCCGAAAAGTTCAAAGTACACTAAATTTCCGGTTAACCGGGATAATCAAGAACTATGTCTACTCTTAACTTCAAGTCAAGGTAAATCTCTGAACAGTTAACAATAGAAGAACGAGAAGTAATTTAAATTTACAAATAACAGAAATACTATACACTTTTAGACCCCCCCCCAAAAAAAAACCGACGCACCGAGAAGATATAAAGCAAACTGGACACAAATTAATATGCATACAGGATTCGACGAAAAGTCAAAGAAGCCATTTGGTCTTATGGGCGTCTAGCTCGACATTTGAGCAGAAGCGATGCCACTATTAGACCATGCTAGCAGGAATAGGTGAACCATGGCCGCATACAGCGTCAAGAAGGAAGCGGTAGGCCTAGAGAAACGACAGAACGTGAAGACCGAGCAATCGTCAGAGCGGCACTCACAGCCCCAGATGCATCATTATCATCGATCGTACGTGCAACTAGTGCTTCAGTGACCGCAAGGACCATTCATAACAGAAAGGGGGCTGAGCTCACGGCGCCCTTTGCGCGGACTACCATTGACCTCTGTACAACGTCAAGCCCGTTTGCAGTGGTGTCAAGCTCATTCGCACTGGAATGTCACTGACTGGAGTAGAATAGTCTTCAGTGATGAGTCTCGCTTTGGACTGAGCCCCGATGACCAGCGAAGGCGAGTCTGGAGATGGCCCGGATAGCGGTGTGATACCAGCCTGACTGTTTTCCGGCAGACAGGCCGACAACCAAGAGTGATGGTCTGAGGTGCCATTTCATTTCATAGTAGGACCCCTTTGGTTGTTATTCGTCGCAACCTTACAGCGCAGCGGTACGTCGACGAAGTTCTAAGGCCCGTTGTGCTGCCCTTTATGTCACGCCACCCTGGGCTTACATTTCAGCAAGGTAATGCCCGTCCCCACACTGCATATGTTTGTACTGCTTGACTTAGTGCTTGCCGAACATTACCTTGGCCAGCAAGGTCGCCGGATCTCTCTCCTATTGAACACGTTTGGAGCATTATGGGCAAGGGCCCTCCAACCAGCTCGGGATGGTGACGATCTAACGCGCCAGTTGGACAGAATTTGGCACTTATCACTCAGGAGGACATCCGCAACGTCTATCAATCGATGCCAAGCCGAATAACTGCTTGCATAAGGGCCAGAGGTGGACAAACGTGTTACTGACTTTTTTACTGTGTGAAGCTCTATCACTTCAATTAATCATCCAATTTTCAAACTGTAA
>KK117148.1:162867-226624 GCA_000611955.2 Stegodyphus mimosarum | reverse complement strand
ATTTTCGAGTTTTTTTTTCAAATTACTAGATATTCGGTCTTAAGTAGTTTTCATTCATAGGCTCTGGTGTAATGAAGGTCCTTTAGGAACATGATGTGTAATTATTTGTTTCATGTTTGACTTTCATTATAAACTAACCGCCTAAAATAGTTACTATAAAAAAGAAAAAAATATGCAGTGATTTTAATGAGTCCCACTAATTTAATTTCATGGCTCCCGCTAATTAATACTCATAGAAGTATTCGTGGTAATTGATTAATACTCATAGCGATGAAGAACTGTGTTTATTGCTTTTAAATCGCTTAGTTTATTAATCCGTAACAGACTGTTTAAATTTTAAGAAAAAATTAAATATGACGCTTTGAATGGCAACACACAGGCACGTAGAAGATAAAAGTATTGTATTTTGGACAGTGGGCAGCTTATTTCTTTGAAATCGGTGAAGTTATTGATTAAATTTGAAGGACAAATCCTTTACCGTTTGCCAAATAGCAGCGCATTTCTTTTTAAATCGCTGAGTTTCCTACTTAAGTTTAAACATAAAATTCTTTTATGTTTTGCCGAGTCGCAGTACATTGCTTTTATAAAAAATTAATCAAGTTAGCACAAAATTACAGTATGGGAAACATGCATACATACATATCTCCACCACCATGATTTGGCGATTGGGTCTCTAAACCCCAGTCGCCCTTTAAAAAGGGGAGTATATGAGGTATTTCTCCCACCTTCTTCACATGCCTTTGTGGTGTAGTGGTCAACACGCTCGGCGCGTATTCGAGAGGTCTGTGGTTCGAGTCCCGGCGAGGGCATTGCTCATTTTTCATGTCTCCTGCTTTAAAAAAATAACCTAATGTCTCTAACCGTCATGGCGTCTACGCGTACGTATGTCGCATAACTCAAAAAGGTTCGCCATGTAAAATATTTAAATTTTACAGTTGGAAGTTTCTGACTAGTTTCGTCGAAACGTCTCTACTTACGTATATATCTCACTTAACTCAAAAACGATTATCCGTAGAATGTTCAAGTTTCGTATGTTGTACTGATATAACATCTAATTGTGCACCTTCCGTTTTTATTGATGGCAGTACGACCTAAGTTCGATTCCAGACGAAAGGGCTGATTGCACGGGCGTTTTCATGGTTTTTCCTGTGTGTATCGTGTACGAGCCAATTTCCCTCAGAAAGTCGTCCACGAAGGCATCCGTCCCCTTAGGCAGGTAGCATTAGAGCTCTTTGCCATAATCAACCAAACTCTTTTTTTATTGCAGTCAACAGTGCCAGAAAGGTACTTCGAATGGGAAGATCGTATCGCACTTTCAAATAAAAAAAAGTTTAAATAAAGTTCAGTAAAAACTATGTATTATTTAATAGCTGTAAAAGGAAGTGATGTGATGTCCACATCCATCATACAAAAATCTGATGTCCACATAAAATTTTTTAGTTCAGTGTAATCTGTATCTTCTCAGTCTTACAATGGAGATGAAAAATTCAGGCGTTCTAGGACATCTATCTGCCTTTGATTTTTATGAAAGCCCTCAGTTTTAAGAAGTAACCTGAAGAAGTTTAAAAATTATATAAAGTTGTCTCCGTCTTTTCGTCATATTCGTGAAACAGGGATCATTGAACAGATAAGTTATTCTCTTCATCTTGAAATGTCACTGCTTGGCTGTGAGGTAGATTTCTTCCAAATTATAATTATATATATTTACTCATTAATAATGTGAATCGGTCTAATTTTTCGCTTCTACTGAAGTATCCTTGATAATTACAGTAAGCGTGGACCTTATGTATTTTCCTCTTTCTTGCTTGAAGAAACTTTCGTCTGGGCTTGCTCATGTTCCTGGTTTGGTCAAAGAGTGTTTGCCATTTTTAGGTAATAGTGTATATAATATTAAGAAATATGTTTACTTGCCCACTTCTGAGTCCATTATCTGTTTTTATGCACAATCCTTTTTTTTTAATATACTTTTTAAACAACCATACTTTTTTTAATACTATGATTGTTTTTACGTTCTAGTAAAACGGGAAATAAAATAAATTTAGTTCTGTGATTATTAAGGTTTGATAAAATGCGTGTGCGGTTCGTTATGTGGAACGTTTTTCAGACTGTACAAATATTCGTCATTCGAGACGCCTTCATATTTCAGAAAGAGAATAAGAGTCTGCTTGTGAATGTCGCTTGTGCCCAAAATTCAGATTGCTTTTTGTTGCGAATTGCGAGAGTTGAATGGTTTCACTAAAGTGTTAACTGAAATGTATTATTCTGAGTAGCTGTTTAAAATTTTTTAAGTGGCAAACCTTTTTTATCCGACTACTTTATTGCCTAGATTTGTATAATTACTTACTATACCATTTCCCCTGCCGCCGTAATTTTCCTTTCATTAGAATGATACCTACAAATGCACGATTAAATAAAACTACTGAACATTGGTAATTCAACCCTCGTTCAAATCACGGCGAACGGGTTGGCTGCGTGGATATTTCTTGACCACTTATATGTAACGTATAGTAAGCTAATTTCCTTTGGAAAGTTACCCACGAAGACGTCCGTTAGGTAGATAATTCTCGCCTGATATCCCGATTTGTACAACAAACATTAAGTTCATTAAACATTATTATAGTTCATTAAACAAATAAGAAAGGAAAATTTTAAATAGACGATGGTAATATACACAAAGCGATTGTAATGCTTAGTAATATATACAAAGGTTGTATATAGTACATGGTAATTTATACAAAGAGGCAGTTAAATCTTTCGGCTGGCGTGAAGCCATACCAATAGCAAATGGCGCTAAGCTACGACGCCTTCACGTTTTGATGACTTTCAGCGACTAATTGCACTGTTTGCATGTCTTTTCTTGGAGTTTCTTATGTCTGGTATAAATCATTTTCTATTTAAAGAAGTTTTTCATAAAGGCATCTTTCCTGAAGTTCTAAAGCAGATAGCCTTCGATTGTTTTCCCGTTGTAAATAACGTAACAAGCTTGATTTGATAAATTATCGTTAGCTTAAAAGTAGGATGATGTTTCAAGAAAGTATTGCGATTATTTTGTAGCCGTAAACAGTGTTACTGTATAATTTAAAAATTTCCTTTTAATATATCTTAAAAGTATTCCTCAAAGGCGTGTTTAAAATGCGCGCTGAATAAAATTTCTCAAATTATGTGCAGTTTGCTGTCCATTTATAAATCTGCTTTATTTCAGTAATGAGCTCGAGTATATGTTGTTATTCATGTACGGTTTGTATTAAAGTAAAAGTCAGGTAGTCACTCTTTTGAAGAAAATGGAAAGAAAGGAAAGTACGGGAGTTTGAAGAGAAGGAAGTCGTGTGCAAGCCACGTCATAACTCTTTTGTGTTGCGTAAAATTCCGTATCAATTGTCGAGTATTCCGGAGGAAAGGAGAGGGGAAAACGATTGTTTCTTCCCGCTACCAAGAAAAAGTTTAAATTAAGCCTCATTTTTTCACTCTTGCCAAGTGAAAATCATCGCTGCAACAAAGGGTTTTTTGTACACGGCAGACGGCGGGGCGCCAGGATGCATACATACCTTCTGTTGTGGGATTGTGCAGGTAGAGTAGCCTTCACCTTCACGAAAACTGTTTTGGAATCGAGCCCTGCTGGCTGCCTGCCGCGCCCTATATAAATCCTCCTCAACCCGTTCTCTCCCTCCTGTCGGGAAAGGGATGGTCTCTCTCTTGCGTTCGTACCGACCGACCGCCAGTGGATGGATGATGCCCGCGCATTATGAGTAAGTAAGGGAATCAATACCTGTGCTTTCTCCAAGCTTCAATCTCCCCCTCGCCCATGAAAGTGAATTTCCGATTTTTAATTACCTTACACTTCGCTCTCCGTGCTCATTACAACAGCAGCTGACACGGTGGAGCATATCGGATCGTGGTTTTGCATGTACAACATGGATGGCGCTTTCGTAAAAAGATGTTTTAAGAAGTACCTGAAGATGAGACAGAAGTGTAATTTCTTGCCAGAAACTGTCTCGCTGGTAATGGTCGACTTTAAAATTAAAAACCTAGCCTCTTCTTCTTAAAAAAAGGGGGGGGGGAGGTAATCCGTTGTTGTTGGGTTGATTTTGTGTGGATATTTGTTCTATGTGTGTTGGCAGTTTGCATGCTTTTTAGTTAAGGAGACCATCTCTGCTTTAGTCTGACATGGTGAAGCATATAGGAATGTGGTTTTGCATGCAGATCCTGATGGCTTTCGTGAAAAGATGGTTTTGAGAAGTGCCTGGGAATGAGATACAAGTGTGTATCTCGGCAGCTTGCATGCTTTTCTGATAAGAGACCATCTCTGCTCTAGTTTCATTCGAATAGAATCGTTATTGTTGTATGTGCTAAACTTTTGTTACACTATTTTTTAATACGTTTCCTCGGTTTATTTATTTATTACTATTCCAAATATGTTGATGGTATTGTGAGGAGGGTTAGATGCTCAGGTGAGTGTGTTTTAAATTCCTACTCTCCATCCCATCTGAAAACTTTTCATTGTTAGTTTATAGCAACTATGGTTTGAGTAAAGGGCTTTGTAAGTTACGTAACATTTCCTTTTTTTTTTTCCTGCCGTGCAATTATTTTTGTTCTATGTTAATGTTCTACAATTTGTTTTGTTCAGTTATGATTCAAAAGATAGCATTTTCTGTTATTTTGATAATTCTGATCATTAAGAAGAATTAAACTGCGATTAGGATATTAGCCATGATCTGGTTGTAGATTTCGAAAGCAATGAGGAAGTAATATTGAAATCTGAAGGAATAACATACTGCTTTGGAAAGTGAGGAAAAACGACGGAGAAAATGATTACAGCAGTGGAATGATAAATTGTTTTTCTTGAAAAGAAAGCAGCTAGATAGGAAAAAAAAAAAAAATGACTCTTTTGAAAGTACTAAAAGGCAGTATTTATAATATTAGCTGTCACATACTCTTGGAGAAAAATGTCTGAATGAATTGATTCTCCAGTGTATTTTAATACATCGTGGCTGTTTTATTATGTAACGTAACAGCAAAATTCTAGTAGTAAAAAGTAATCAGTAACACAGGAAGTAAATGTCTAGGTCATTTAACTATAAAAACTGTATGTGTTTTTATAACATTATAACTATTAATTTTTAAGAGTGTTTATTTCCTAATATAGGTCTTTAATCAATAATTATTTTTATGGAATAATAAACATAATTAATATACCACCTCCTTATAAACACATAACGCCCATCAGTAATCGTATGATCTGGCAGTTTGACACAAGTTCGAATCCGAGTTAACGGGCAGGCTGTACGAGTATTTCCGTACTTCTGCCCCAGGTGTAAATACATACAAACCAGTTTCCATTAAAAAGCGTTCTATGACGGCATTTCGATTTTCCGAACAGTTATTTTGCACTAATGAAAAGAGTTATAGTCAGGATAAATTAACAAATTTTATGCAGCTAATAATTGTTGATCAAGCTTCTTTTTTGTTGTCTTAGAATTACACAAGAAAAACTTTCTTAATTTGCGATTTTGATTTCTCCGAGACCTTCTGAATTATTAAAGGCAGCTTTTACCTAATGTTTTGTTTGCAGTCTTATTCATGCTATCATTTTTTGTGATAATTTACTTCGATTTTACCCTATAGATTAGCGCCCTGTTTCTCTTGCCTTTTATATTTCTGGAATTTTTCGTTTGCTTTTTTAAGAGAAGAAACCCGTATCAGATTATTTTGAAGCGCATTCCTCTAAAATTAAAAACATTCTAAAATAGAATTTTGCCTGTTAGGTTCAGCGAATTTTTTATAGCATCTTTTCCCTTCCCAGTCCTTTTACAAAGATATCGTGCTAACGGTACTGTCAATTTTTCAAATGCAATGAATCGTGTTATAACGGTCACCATTTTAAAATGTCCAGTATTTCTGAGAATAAGATTAAACATTTGTCTTTAACAACATTAATATCATATGCTGTAAGCCAATCATTTCCATACAAGATCAAAATGATTGTTGTTTATTTTGGTGATGTTGTATACGTAACTGTGTTTGAAAATATTTTAAAAGCAAATCAAACTCATTAACAAATGAGAAAACCAATGGTACCCATTGAGAAATAGTCGGAGTGTAAGATTTGTACTGATGTAGTAAGTTTTTAAATCTGACTAGCATTTCTTTCGCAACAGCAGTAAAGCGACCAGTGAGTTAATGTAATTTGTCCAGTTAAACAAAGTTACTTTAGGTTATTTGAAATACGGCAAAGCACATCGAGGTTATTTGCTTAACGGTAGGGATTTCTTCGTAGAGAACTTTTTTAGGGAAACTGATTCGTGTCCATCGAAAAACCCATTCAAATTCCCATAAAAGTAACCTTTCGAAGGTATTCGAAACCCGTTCCAAAGAGGAACTACCAGTGTTCAACGGTTTTACCGCATGACTGCTGTTGGGAACCCTTTGAATAACGATGGCATAATATTTAGGTGGCATACTCTTAAATGGTTAATAAATTCTTTGCTTCAGAGTGCAGACGTTTCACTCAGTAACTGTATACGAAAATTTTGGTTATATATAGCGTGAAGGCTGTGCCTTTAGGTAATCTGCATGCAGTAGTTGTAGAATTATCAAGAATTAAAAAGTTTTAGTGGCGTTGACCGTAACGAGGCGGCCATTTGTTTTCATTTGAAACTGTTAGTAGAAGAATGAGTTAAGTCATTTTGTGCACCAACTTCTGTGTCATTTTGCCGAAATGAACGAAGAATAAACTTTCAATTTTGTGCACCGAAAACACTATCTTCCTGTCCGCTGTACGAAGTGCTTCTCTTTACGAGCAAACTCTAAATTTAATTGTAAAAATTGTTCTTTTAACTGTTTTAACTGTATTTGGTGTTTTAATGTTTTTCTGTATAATACATTTTTCAATGAAGATGCTTAAGTTTTTATGCATTTTTGAATGAAAAATATATCTCTAATGAAATTCGAGGATATAAGTTAAAAAGAAATGCAGCAAAAAAATGTGTATAATTTAATAGGCCGTACAAGGAAGTCATGTGTGGCCCACATCAGATATTTTTCCTACACACTTATGTGCGTATTGGTAATCAAACCGTGCAATTTGCATATTTTCAAGTCAGTTCGAGTTTGAAATACAGCTGAAATTTGATTCTAAAGAAAGCTTATATTTAGTTTTTAAGAAATGGCTACATTCTTTTTCGGTCATTGAGCTTTTGCTGAAGTTAATAGTTCTGTTCTTAACATTATATATGTTTTGGTATAGTTATTATATAAAGTATTTCTCCCGCCTTCTTGGCATGCCTTCGTAGTGTAGTGGTCAGCATGCTCGGTGCGTGTTCGAGAGGTCCATATTTCGAGTCCCTGCAAAGGCGTTGCTCATTTTTCATCTCTCCTGCTTCTAAATTAACCTAATGACTGTACAGTGGCGCCCGAACAAAAAGAGTGAGGGATGATGATTCTCCACCACCAGGATTTGTGATTGGATCTCCTAATAACCAGTTGCCCTTTAAAAGGGGGGTATATAAAATATTTCTTCCGCCTTCTTGGCATGCTTTCGTGATGTAGTGGTCAGCACGCTCGGCACGTATTCGAGAAGTTCGTGGTTCGATTCCCGGCGAAGGCGTTGCTCATTTTTCATCTCTCCTGCTTCTAAATTAACCTAATGCCTCTACAACTAAACGTTCTTACTTATCACAGACGAATTAGATAATGTTAACAGGAACATATAATATTAAGTTACAGAAAGTAGCGGCCTACTCTATTGCTGCTGATAGGAAGAATAGTGTTAAACCAATAATGCCGTGTATATAATATAATATTATTATTTTAACACTAATGATATTGCTTTTAACACCAATAATACGTTCGAGACTACAGCAGTATGGGATAATTGGTCTATAATTGCGCAATGCCGAAAAGCGATTTTTTTCCCCTTCTTTATTGAGTGTATTGAGGAATGAAAATAAATTGCATATAGTAACATATCTAATAAATCTCTTTAATTTTGTTTAAGCAGTTTTTGCTTTTTAAGTATCTAGGTTACCAGTGTATTAAGTATTTTTGTATACAGTTGTTCATCTGTTTTAATAGATTTAGCTCTTTTTTTCAAAAAAATCTCGTTTCGTAGAATATGAATATTTTTTATTTCTCCAGTATTTTATATATGTATCGTGAATTTTACAACAAATGTATTTAACATTTCGTCGGGCTGACGTCAGATGAGCTTGGTGGAATCATCTGTAAGATTTGAAAATATTTTAAGTAAAGAGAGGTAACGAAAGCAAAAACGCTATGTTTTAAACAAAGGATCAGTTGAAAATAGCAATAGGACTTAAAAAGTAACTGCCAAGCCTTTGCGAAAATTGGACAATAAAACGTTATTAATGGCATGTTACATACCCAAGTGAAAGTATATACTCGGTGAAAATGTGCCGAATTATTGGAGTACCTGACCTTGAGTGCTGTATTATTGGATTTTTATTGTATGTCGCAAATAAAATTTAATCCTTATGTGTATAGGAAATATCATTTATTTCTTTTACGATATGAATTGTTTTGTGTTATTTTGTCGAAGTTAGCAATGTACTTAGGCCTTCATATAAATGCCCGTGTACTGTGATGTTAAATTCCTAACGTGAATGACCTTAGCTGATGCCTGTCGCAGACAGGCTTCTCACGTACATGTTTAACGATCGCAAAGGAGAAACACGTGCCTGTGATATTTTCCTTTGTTGGTAAATGAATATTGTGCCTAGCTCTCTTAGGTTGGATTAATCGATACGTAGTCTGAATATAGTTTTCATGCATGGTTATGCTTGCATTCCGCTGAGGGTTCTGACAATGTTTAATAGGCTTTTTGGAATGATTTGAGCTATTTCTTCGAGATTGAAATAACCCCTTTACTTAAAAATGACCAAACATTTTACTGATTTTAATCAACAGAGATCTGATAATTTCAGATATGATCTGTATTTTATACAGAATCTTATTTGCATTGGTTTAAAAAAAAAAAAAGTAGTAGTAGGGAAATGTCTTTCTAGGAAACTTTACGTCTCATACTTGCGAAAGAGGAATTTTTCAGTTTTTTTGGGGGGTGGAGGATGAACTGTGTTTTTTCGGTGCGACTGTAAAACTTTATGCCTTATGTCATTAAGTAATACATATTTTCATCTTAATGCTGTTTAATTTGTAGAGTTATTATTGTTGCGTGCGTACGGGTTCGTAATAGATTAAATGCACACAGGTCCTATGAGAGGTTAATACAATTTATTTTTGTCAGACGAAAATGCTTCAGAGTTCTGGAAGTTTCGCAGAAGTACTCGAATAGGTGATCAGAGTATCACGGAGTACAATTGGTAGTTACACTTTGAACTACTAAGATCATTAAACACAAAACAAAGTAAAGCGCACCCAAAAGAGAAAACCACATCGAGAAAGCGGAAATATCACTCTGAACTAACAACTCGCATAACTAACTGAGAGCAGATACTTTGATACAGAGGTATTATGCAGAGCTTTGGCCTTACATAGTTTTCAACCGGTCGCCGAGATATTTCTAGTACTTTCTGCTTCTCGAAATTACTGGAAAGCAATACGAGGATCGAATGACGGTTGCAGCTAACGCAGTAATCAATTACATGTATTCAATTACAATACTTATTGCGGTATTACATGGACCGGGACCGAAATATCGCCAAATTTGGCCACTTTTGGCGATAAAATCAGTCGCCGTCTAAAGATTTTTCGCGTTACATTACACAAAAAAAATACACAATTTCACATATAATTGCACAAAAGTCATCTTATCTATGTACAGAATTCGCAACATTATTATTTTAAGTAACCAGTTATTTATAATTTCAGCTTTACTGTTGCTTCTCTTTTCCATTTCTTCAACGGAATGCAAATTAATTTAGAGAGCATTTAACTCGAGGGTTTTCTATTGTAAGACAGAGTATGTTTCTACCTCTTGGGCCTATATTGCTAGGTTGAGTAGCTTAGATAAGAATATAATTCTTCGGCTTGCGTTATTGCTACTGACATTAAAATTGTTACGCTGGCGAGAAGTTTTGAACTAACTTCGCGTTAAATGAGTTGTGTAGTTCTGCGACTACTGGACTAACTTTTGACTGTTACTTTAAGTTTCATCGCCGCAAGGATAGCTGATTTGTAAGCACGACACGTGCATTTTATGTTCAGGTTCTGATGTAATAGAAAGGTTGTTTTAAACTTTTTCAAGCCTCCGTTGTTAATTTAGACCAACGAAAATTCTCTTCCAGTCTGTTATGAGTTTTATGCAGGTTTATGTTACAAAGAAAATCAAACTCTGTTGAGTTCAGTATCGGTAATCTCAGTGATATTTAATATCACCAAAACTGAAGGAGCAACTTTTTCAACTAAGATTTATTCGATTAATAATTAAATTTGCGCCTTGAAGCCGGAATTTTGAATTTGTTTTTGATTTTTTTTTAATATTCTGTGCCAATTAAGTGAATTCTTGATTCACAAACTTCGCGATTTAAAAGCATTGTGTTGCCACTATGAAAAGCATAAGATGTAAGAACTCAACGATTTAAAGTAAATATGCTGCCACTCCCCGATATAAAGTATTTTATCTTTCACACTTGGCGAACCTTGAGATATTTAATTTTTCTTTCAGATTTAATTTGTGTGTTATTGATTAATAAAATAATTAAAAAAAGGTTTTTAAAATGATTTAAAAGCAATAAATGCAGTTCTTTATCTTTGTTATTATTATTTATTAGCTGAACCGGTGAAATTACTCTAGCTGGATTTATTAGAAGCGTTACTGTTTTTTTTCCCTTTTACAGTAACAATTATAGTTAACTGACCGCGGCAGTCACTAATCAGAATAAAATAGTAAGGAGGTCGACGCTAGCTATAACGGTTCTGTAACAACGAGCGATGCACTAAAGGTCCCGAAGTAATGAGCTCATATTAAAAGTCCATTTTCGCGGTAGTGAATACTCCATATTGCATCCTTTTTTTTTCTTATGAAGGAGAGGTAGTTAATGAGTGTGTAGGCAGAGGGGGAAACAGATTTATAAGTTTACTTTTTGATAGGGGAAGCATTAAAAGTATTCTTGTAGGGGATTTTCAAATGAGAATGCTACTTAATCCAATGATTAATATTAATTAATGAAAATAATATTATATTCTATACTTCAATATAGTGCAGAAATTGATACTTTCTAAATATTCTCAACTAGACGAAAAATTGCCTGTTCATTGGCGACCAAATTTTGAGCATTGGCGCCTTTGTGAATTGACGATAAACGTTTCATTGTCTGTCCTTATGCCTCATAGGTACCGTTCTCTTCCTTCATAAATAATATTAAAAATAAATATTAGAAACCTTCAAGAGGAAAAACAAACATCTATATGGCCGTTATTTGCATTTTTGCAGCTGGTGGGAAATAACGGTTAAATATAAAGCCTGTAAATCCACCTACACGTTTTGGTGCGAGCAAGCGTTGTTGGGCATGTATATTCGAAAATACGCCAAAGGTACTGCAATTCTGTTAGTGGATAATCAGGAAGTAGCCAGAAATATGTTGTTAGTGTTATATTGGAATGCAATTTTTCCCTCCATAAACATTAAGAAATTAAAAAAAAATAGAGTCGTAATTTTAAATGTAGAAAGTATGTGTACTATATGTACATATGTTAATTTTATAATGATCTTAAAATTTTTTAATAGTTTCAGCGCTTGGGTTAACAATTAAGCAAGAACGCAAATGATCCAGATGTTAAAAAAGTTGGAAAGCCCACCAGGGCTGAACAATAAAGAACGCTGGTAGTTCGTCCTGGGCTTGATTACAGCTAACGGATTACCTACGTGGATTTCCTCATGTGTAAGACGTATACGAGCCAGTTTCCCTTAGAAAATCCTCTACCTCTACCTCTCTTAAGGCAGATTGTCCTTGCGTGCTTTGCCGTAATCAAATAAACAGTACCATATCTAAAAATGGGGGAGGAAAGCAGCTCAAGAGTGAATTCAGAGAAAACATTTCACAATTCTGGGACTTTCTGCAAAAGCACTCGCACAGCTCTTCTCAGTATCACAGAACATAGTCATTAGCTACACTTCTAAATTATTCAGAACATTAAACACAATGTAATACAAAACCAAAAAGGCGAACCTCGCACGTAAATCTCAATACTCCGAAGTCAAATCTGAACTGAGAACTGAGGCTATCTCCGTATATACTTTTCCACCGGCCGCCGGAAAATCTTTAATACCTTACATTTCTTGAAATAACTGGAAGGCATATATGGTTAATGTTACATATAAGGGCCGGATGCGGTTATAATTACATATAGGGATCAATTACGGCACCAGTAACAGGGGACAAGACCAGATTGGTCGCCAAGTTTGCCGACTTTTTGAAGTTTCTCACCAAATTTGGCTACGAAAATTAGTCTTCGAAACTATGACCAGTTTGCCGATATCTCGTCAGTTTAGCGAGATAGTTCATTTATCTCAAAGTTAAACAAACTTCTTCCTGTAATCTTATTTTTCCGACAGAGCTTCGCTATTCCAAGCATTTCATGTTCATCATACAAAAGGTACTCCAGTTTCACATATTATTGCCCTAAAATTATTTACATATGTAAAAAGTTTGTAACTTTGCCCCCTTCCGAAGAACATCATGTCCCAGGCAGTACAATCCCTGGACAGGAAGTCATCCTAACAGCTAAGGCGAATCAATCCAACATTAAGACAATAATTTCAATAAATAAAATACAACAAATCAAATACTAAATCAATAATTAAATGAATTTACAAATTGATATATAAATAGGACTATGGTCTTTGTATACTGTTTACATTATTATATACACTAGGGAGATTACGTACTATGGCCGTTTAAGCGGGTAGTCTGTCATAAAAAACGATATTAGGCTTAGAATTTGATCACTTGTGGATCCGAACTACGACCTGTTCAGCCTGTTAAGGACTGTGTAGGGACTGTCCTGAGGTGACTATAGTTTAGGAGGAAGTCCTTTTCGTCGAATCGGATTCTATAACCACACTTTGTTACCTTCGTTACATCAACGTCCTACAGCTCTTGTGTCTTATAGGGTCTTCATCTTCTCCGTCGCTAAATCGACTCGCTGTCGGGCAAAAGTATGCATTACTTCAAGCCGTGCCGGAAAATCTTTAACATACGCCTGGGTGATGAAGGCGCATTCATAGCACGATCAAACAAATCACAAGGCAGACGAAAGTGCCGACCGAAGAGCATCTGTGATGAGGAATAACCAGTAGTCTTGTGGACAGTATTGTGGTGAGCAAGGACAAAGGTAATTCTGATTCCAGTCCTGTTGGTTTCTGGAAACTATCAGCAAGAGGTCATTAAGGATGATTCGATTAAACCTCTTACCATACTGTCTGACTACGGAAGTAAAGGTATCGTTTGAGATTTATCTATGCCGAATAATTTGCAGAGATCTTTAATTACAGCCGAGATAAAATTTCTTCCTTGATCAAAGTGTAACTGAAGAGGGATTCCAAACCTGGGAATCCAATGCTGTATCAGTGTAACTGAAAAGGGATTCCAAACCTGGGAATCCAGTGCTGTATCATTCATTACCTGTGCTACTGTGCCAGCCTCTTGATCAGGAATAGGATACGCTTAAGTCCACATTGTGAAGTAATGAATGACAACGAGGATGTATTTGTTGCCATCAGTAGTTTGTAGCAGAGGTCCCAGGATGTCAAAGGTGATGTGTTGTGAATGCCTCCAACTTCAATGCTCCGACTCTTACATACTAACGTTATAGCTTCCCTAGTGTGTTTCTTTGGTCTTTTCCGGTTTTCTCAGGCATCGCAAGATTGGCACCTTTTGTGTGTCAGCTCTTGCATTACTCCAATAGAAGTGCTCTCGAACTCTATGCAAAATCTTTATTATTCCGAAATTGCTTCCTTCTGGACTGTTGTGTAATTCTTTAAAAACGGCTGGGATCTTGACATTATCAGCTGAATCGAAATGTCTTTCCATCATGCGATTGGAATTTCCACTACAAGATGCCGTTTCAAATATGGAGTGTGCTCCAGAGAGACTAATATTGTTTCTGTCGTAGGGACTAGACATAAAAATGTACTGCCAGGTAGGTTACCTATTTGAAGATTCCATTTCAAGTATGGGTTTAATGACGCCGTCTTCCAACTGGTCTTTTCTGACTCCTTCATCACTCCATTGGTCTGGGTCAGACGGTATTGAAATTGTAATTTAAAGTGCGACCGGATTAACCAGCTCGCAGTTCCCTTCGACCCTGGAACAATATCGGTAGCAGCTTTCTGGAAGGGTCTTCTAGGAAGGGTGTTAGCGTTTCCGTGTGACGATCCCTTCCGATGACGGATAGTGATGTCATATGTCATATTCCTGGATCCCTGTCTTCCTTTGGATATTTGTCCTTCGTTCCTCTTGAAGTTTAAAAGGCAAGTTAATGATGCATGATCTGTGCCGAGCAAGAATTTTCTTCCATGGAGTTAATGGTGAAAATGTTCTACGGCTTTAACTATGGCAAGCAACTGTTTTCTGGTGACAGAGTAATTCCTTTCCAGTTTAATAGACACTTGTTCCCGTATGGCATAACACGTCCTTGATCGTTTATTTTTGGATCGTTTATTGTGGAGCCAGAGGTTCTTTCATTCTTCGAAGCATTCCGGCCTCTGTATGTCAACAGGATAATGCCTGTGCACATGTTTCTCCGACTGCAGAACCTTCAGAGCACAGCAGGCAGCCAAGCCTTAGGACACAACAGGTTTCACTTCTTCCATGGCCTGCTTATTCCCCGGATATGTCGCCCATTGAACATGTATGAGATCTTATCGGTCGGCGATTCGCTCATACAGCTGGTGGGGCGCACACTAAGACTGGATTTTGGTGCCAAGTCGAAGCCATATGGAATAATGACATTCCCCAGATTACATTTAGAACCTATATGATTCAATGCCGCGACGTGTATAGGCTCTCGTCGCTCAATGTAGCAGACACGCAAAGTAATTTTTTTTGTCTTGTCTTGTAAATTTAATCATTTATTTGTGCCACTGTCAGTAATATGTGGAATAAATTTCATTCATTTCCGACAATTCCGAGCCTTTCTTTTTCAAGTATTTTATGTTACATCATACAAAGGATACGACAATTTCGCATATAATTTCACTAAAATTATTTACATATCTGTAAAATTAATAACAGTATGTTCTTAAGATACACTGCTGGACATTGAAATTGCAACACCAAGAAGGAGTGGTCAGAAAGTGATGAAATTTGGAAAAACGACAGAGACAACAAGCAGCAATAAGTGATCTTTATTTCAAAATGATAGTCAGAATACAGAGCGAGAACGGTGTCGGCTCAGTAGGATGTAGGACCACCGCGGACAGCGATGCACGAAGAAACACGTCTAGGCATAGAGTCAATAAGAGTGCGGATGGTGTCCTGAGGGAGGCTCTCCATTCCCTTTCAACCATTTGCCACAGTTCGTCTTCTGAACGACGCAGGGGTATAGTCTGCAAACGGCGTCCAATCACATCCCACACATATTCGATTGATGACAGGTCAGGAGAGTACGGTGGCCAGGGAAGTATCTGTATACCTTGCACAGCATGTTGGCAGATGCGAGCACTGTATGGTCGGGCGTTGTCTTTATTAGGCAGCCCCTGAAGGTAGGGGATTGCCACTGGCCGCAGTACATTTTCCAAGTATCGTTGGACCGTCATAGTGCCCTGAATATGAACTAGAGGTGACCTGGAATCGTAGGCAATAGCGCCCCAAACCATTATGCCGCGTTTTCGCGCGGTGGGGCGTTCCACAGTTACTGTCGGATTTAGATCTGTCTCCACGTCGACACCAGACACGTATGCGGCGACTGTCACTGTATAAACAGAAGCGTTACTTATCTGAGGACACGACGTTTCGCCATTCTGTCATCCACATCGTTCCAGTCCCGCACCATTCTAAACGTTGGCGTCTATGCTGTGGGGTCAATGGCAGTCTTCTTAACGGACGCCGTGAGTGCAGGCCACGTTGAATCAATCGACGGGCAAATGGTTCTGTTCGAAACGGGAACATCCAGGGTATCTTGCACATGCTGCAGAATCGCGGTACAAATGACTTGCGGGACCGCCACAGCTTGTCGGCGGCGGCGTCGATCCACGCGTGCTGACGTCACTCTGGCTGCACCTGCACCTGCACCCCTCCTTTTTCCCACATTTCCTTGTTCCAACCATATTCGCCATAGCCGATGCACCGTGTTCGCATCCATGTGGGTATCAGCTGCGATTTGACGTAAGGACCAACCCGCCCTTCTCAGCACGAATATTGCCCATCTTCACGTTCCTTCCCTTATATCTTACTTCGCGTGCGTGGGAGAGCTGCGCATTTCACATTATTCGGATAACTCAGTGACGTGCGTCTACTCTAAAATTTGCATACATCTCTGAGCACTCCTTCTTGGTGTTGCGTTTTCAATGTCGAGCAGTGTATAAAAATGTGACCAAAATTTATCAAGGAATTAAACTTAATTGAATAAATTGGCAACAGTCCTTTAAAATCCTAATGCTAATCCTGATACAAACCCTTTAGCCTATCTATACTGCCTCATTGACGTCACTGTTTTCCTGCAATTTCTGCATTGCCGGGTTAAAACAAAGCGCTGGCACATTATAAATACTACGGCCACGTGCTCTGACTAGGAAAATCACGTCTCTTCTCTAAGCTTCTTTTTCTAGTATCTAAAATGTAACCCGGTTCGTCAGAAACTGTGGTGCGCGTTTATCATGTCATTTAAGCCAGAATATGTTTCTGATGAATTGTACTTGTTCAAAATAAAAATGAATGTTTTAACTCTTAAGCCAGTTGTGATTTTTATCTGCATTCATCATCTACGCAGCTGTTTTCTCGGTCATGACTAAAAAGTGACTGGCTTCATCTTCTGCAGTCAACTCTTAAGTTTTATCGACGTAACAACAAAAATATTACACTAGGTCGATAGAACTTATATTTAAATATTAATAATAATAATTTTAAGCAATGGGTTAACTTATTAAATAGAATTTGTACAGTAGTACCTCCCCCCCCTCAGTAAAGGATATCCACCGGACCAGGCGTTTTGTCCCTTAAATAGAGGTAAATACGTGCCTAATTCAAAGGGACGACAGGGTTCAACAGAATTGTTCCTTAAATAGAAGTGTCTGTTGATCGGAGGTGCTTCTTACAGGAGGTACTGCTGTATATTCAAATACATAAAGTAAATACGAATCATATACATTAGACTAATGAAATGGTAAAAATAAATTTTTCGAAAATGCAAAATACTGTTGTGAAAATAGCTAGTAATCAAGCTAGTAAATAATAGTAAGTAATAGTAAAATATAGTAGTAATAAATTAAACTAGTAAATAATAGCTAGTAAAATAGCTAGTAATCGTTCCCAAATCCCCAGACAAACCAACATGTGTAAAAACGTTTTTCATATTAAAAAAAATAGTAAAGAGAATTGAAGTAATTTGGATATAAAAGACAGATTTTTAAGGATAATTGTGAACGATGACGGAGAATGCATAAAGACGTAGTTGCAATCATAGTCAACATTAATATTCCCTTTTATTCTCGTTGACAAATATTTTTTTTTAGCCAACGTAGGTAAGTGGTGACCGTTCTTGAAAAATTGCACCGGTACTAAGTGGAGTTTTAAAATGCATTTGAAGTGACAGAAGGCATCAGCTAGGAGTGAAGCGGAAGAGCAAATGTGACATAAAGTTTCGTAAAGACGGATTTTTACATCGTTTTGATTGATGGTTTTTGAATTTGTGTGTAAAATTTACTTGCGTCTTTAGCTTTAAGTAAGAATCGTATAACGTGGATTGCAGTGTAGAGAGATTTATTATAATTAGTTTGTATTTTTCGAACTGAAAGAATAAATAGCCATGTATATAAAATATAAATCTCCAAAAATTTTCCCAATATATTAATAGAAAAATAATGTTCCGCGTGTACGTGAAAACCCCGCTAATTAAGTAAGCATCATTTAATGATAAATTATATTGCGTAGGGCTTTGCGTAAGAAGGCATGAATTTAATTTCGCAGTTGTTTCAAACTTACCTTACGGTAATGGTATACTCCAAACATAGGAGTTCTACATCGGTACTTCGAACTAGGTTTATTTTAATTAATGTTTATACCATGAGTTCCAAGCGGGATCGGTATGGACTCCCTAGTGGTCGATGAAATTTTAAAGGTTGTCAGTGATGGTCAAAGGGTCGACTGGAGATTCGATATACGCATGCAATTGATCGTCATAATAAAGATCCAATTGATTATAAAACATAATTAATATTGTAAAATTGATAACTGATTGTTTATTAATATAGAGATACATCATTTACTAAGGAAGAAATCGCATAAAAATAATCTGAAAGCTTTCAGATTTTACATTACGGTCAAAGGGACGTTTTTTTAACGTTTTCTGTGTTACCCTTATTTATTAAATATCATGTTCTTCGCACTTAAACCCTAAAATTCGATTCGACAGCAATATCGCAAAATAATTTATCGATAATAAAACAAATCCCAAATTTGCCTATATTCGGAGGAGGATTACCTTCTTCAACACAGTACGAGAAACATACATACATTTATGCAGATTCTTCATTATTTAATTTCTTTAAATATAACACAGAACGATAATATTTGGTGGCAACAATTTGAAAAGTGATACGGACATTTACAGTGAATCGACGCAAAATGCCAAAAATTAATAGCCCTTTTGAGCTAAATGCTCCTTTGGGCTAATAAATATAAGGGAGAAGAAAAAAAAAATTAGTATATTTTAAAAGTCAATAATAGTTTTTTTAATACATGAATTTTTATGAAAAAAGTCCAATATAAAAAATAAAACGCAGGAACACATGAAAACACAATATACGAAGAACGTTAAACTTCCTCAGAAAATACATTTTTATATACAAGCTGAATGTAAAATTTAAAAGATTTTTAATGTTCATCTCCAAGACATTGAAAATTTGTTTACGCCAGCATGGGTTACGGAGCAGTTGACCTGCGACATATTTGATCTTGGTATTGTGATGCAAGAACAGTTGAATGTACTGAAGAAGGATGTTTAGTCACAAGTCTTATTCAAAACACAGGGCTGCACGGAATTTTGGAATTTAAAAGTCATCCGAAAGAAATACCCCAAAATAAAGTTGTTACCGAATCAACATTACTGACTTTTTCCTCTTATTTAATGAAAGCAGGCTTTAGTCAAATCAATAATTTGCTATGGAAAACAAGAAATATGTTTAATATTGTTGAACAGAGGGATTTTAGAAATTTTATATTAGAAAAACTGCATTAATGCTGAAATGCAGCCATCACATTAACCAAAATCGTGTTTCGTGAAATCTGCGATTTTGTTTCTGAAAACTTGTTTATATTTATAAAAGTAATAATACAAAAAATAAATCTGAAAAAACTTTTTTTCCCCCTCCCAGAACTTTTATTCTTAGTCTATTATCTTTAAGTTATTATTTACATGCTATTATTCGTCTTAGGATTGTGTTGCATGTTGTACATTATAAGTGAAAAAATTAGGGGCGTCGATGAAGAAAACCGTTCTTATAAAACGGATCGATGCAAGAAAAAGGTTGAAATCTCTGGTTTACGCTATGTATTTAATTTTCTTTTCAAACATTTATGATTTGTAGATAAATATTTAATAAGATTTCATAGCCGCAGATGTGAAGATGTTGTCATAGTACAGTGAATTCATATTTTTTATTTGGAAACCATTTAGTGTTTTTATTTTACGGTTTTGGGATTTATAAAGCGATATGAAATATCTCCCCTCCAGTTTCAATCGTAATGCTTGTTCTACTTGGAAGGATGCCAAGAATCTCTCCACGGGGAGAGGCCTACATTTCTCTCTCTCTCTTTTTTTTACATCGTATTGAAAAGACGTGTCTTTCGATTGATGTGCAAACAGTGTCTCGTATTTCTGTCGATTATGAGTAAACAAATATATTTCAATACATAGTTTTCAATATAAGTTGATACCGATATTCATTTATATCAGTTTTAAAATATTGAGCAGGGGGGAGGGAACGAGAACAGTAACAATGCAAATGTTCGTTGTGTTTACAAAAAATCACGGATACAAAAATTTTGTGATGTGTATGTCATAATTAGAATTAATAAATATTAATTTACCGTTTTCACTGTGAATGCAGAAGGAGTATAAAATGCATGCAAACATGTAAAAAGCATAAACAAAGAACTAAAATCGACGAAAAATATATAAATAAAAATGGAAATGGGAAATGCAGAATTTGTCCAATTATATGCGTTAGATGCCAATTATATGCATTAGATATAGAATAATATAATAGACGTAGCAGAAACGATTGAATTTTCGTCATAGTTCAATTTTACTTGAGAAAAATGTCATGATTATTTTGGGACTAATGAATTGTAGTATCTCTTTGTTTAGGAATAAAATTGTTCTGTGTCTCGCTTATACTAAATTTCTGTTTAAATAAAAAGCACCTAAATTTACTGAGTAAAATTATGTGGGAAACGAGAAGGACAAATTATCATCAGCTTTTAAACAGTTTTGAAAAATGAAGAATCTTATTTTAGGAAAGGAGAAATTGTTAAACCTTCCACACAAATTATTATTCCTTTACAAATTCTTGAATATTTCTTATACTAATATTCCCCCTCCCCCAAATTTTTTGTAGTATTTAAAATTTCTCAAAATCTATTTATTGTATTTTATTTTTCTTATATTGTTATTAATGATTTTAATTTCTAGTGTAGATCTTTCTTTGTATGTATTTTTGTTTTCTATTTTTCCCCCCTGTTCAGTTTTGCTCTATGGATGATGCTATTTCTCTTTATTTTTTTTTTTTTTAAATGATAAAATTTGGGCATTAGGACGTGTGATATTTTGCTTTAAAAAAAGAAAAGATTTATAGTGGATGCTTCAAAATACGAAAGAGTATTTCTCTAATATAAATTACACTAAAACTGAATTGTGCTTCTTTAAAAAGGAGTAAATATATCAAGCCAATTTAAAAAACGATAAATAAATTTTTTTAAATGCTTCATTGGAATGAGGAAATGAATGAACATTATATAACAAAATTCAGTGTTAATGTTATAATTTAAAAATTAAAAGTATTTGTTATATGAGAAAGTTGTCGATACGTCATTTTCTAAATGAAACTCGAAGAACACCACTCACTCAGAAGTCACCCGATAACTGAATATGAGTATTGCTGCTATTTGTAGATATTAGAATCTGTTCTAAGCATGATTTTCTCATACTGAAGGCTTAAACTGTGTGTTGTTGTTGTTACCTTTTTATTAGTGAGAACGAAAAATTTGAAGATTTATCATTAGCAAAAATTAGCACTTCTCTCGCTATAATATCCTTAAATTTCTCTTTGATGGTTCTTCTGAAATACATAGAGAAATCCTACTGAATGATCACTTTTTCAACAATATAATACTTTTTCACTTTTATTATGTTAAATAAATAAATATATTTATTTTACTTGAAGAAATCAGTCTAGCATTTCGCAAAACTATAAATTCTTTATTTAAGCTAATTTAATAACATATAAATCTTCATAATTATTATTTCATTCTAAATTTCGTGTCTTTATATTTGTAATGAATTATTCGAAAATTTCTTTTCTAACCTTAAACACTTTGTCTCATAAAATTAGTAGAAGTTTTTAGCAGATATTTTGTATATAAAGCGTTTAATGTGTGTATGTGGTGTTGGTTGTGAAATCTTAATCAGTGTGCCCCTCAGTAATTCTAAAGAATTAATGTTGAAAGAATTCGCGATTGTTTAACTGAATGCGAATCTAAAATCAAGCGCACGAATCTGTTTTCTTTTCTTTTCTGCGTGAAATGCAGTCGTAAATACTTTTCCTGCCGTTTGCGTATTTTGGGTGCTTAATATGCATTCCATGAAATTGGTAAGTGCTTCACGATTCTCTGCGAGAATTGAGGAAAAAGAATCTACTATGTCATGGTCTAATAATTAACACATTATATTATGCAAAAGCAACTGTGAACTGCCGTGACACTGTATACATAAAATGAAGATTACTTCTGCAACTATGCAGAAATCCTTTTTATTTAAATTTTCATTTTTTTTTTTCTGTAAGGCATCTGTAGTGTTGTCATTACATTATCAGTGAAAACACTGCATCCAGTAGAATAAGTTGATTAACTATGATAATATAATAGTTTTGTGCCCGGATCGAAAGCGCCAACACGAATTATCTTGAAAAATTTCTGGCCAGAACTGCTCTGTTTATAAAGCGCAAGAGGAGGAAGAAGCGTAGCAGTGTGACAGATTTGGCACGATGCCAAAGGCCATGAGTACTCACGGGCACGGCTCCAAAAAAGTAAAAGAAGAAAAAAAGAATACGAGTGGGAAAAAGAAGAGCGGAGGGAAAAAAACAGTGTAATGCAGCTGTCAAAAAACGCGATGTATCGACTGTTAAGTTCCTTTTCGGTTTATGAGTATTTATAAGGATGCGTAGAGCCAAATTTTATTGAGATATTCTAGCATGTTTCGCCAATAGACGGGGAAGAAAAATGAAGAGTGAACTTTATCTTCGACGTTTTTTAGATTCTCTTGAAAACTTATTTCATAATTGAGATTGTGCGCTTTTGTAGATGGAAGTGATGGTGAAACCATACATTTCACTATCCCATGTAAACTCTTTCTGGGAAGACCACTGGCTATTCCATTTTGATCTTTTTTGGAAGTCGTCCCCCCCCTTTCCTTTGAGGAGATGGTTGTCGATGGTGGCAGTTGATTAATTATCTGCATATGAATTCATCCTATTCAAGGTTTTGAAGTCTGTTAAAGAAAATTACTAAATGCAGCAATGTGTTTGTTCTTTTAATTATGTTTATTTTAATAAAATCATCAAAGATAAGTAGTAAATAATGTCACAAAGAAACAAAGCTTCTTTAAAAAAAATCTTATGCATTCTGAAATATTTAGATTCTATAAAAGAAAACTACAAAAATTGTACATTGTAAATTTTATTTAATAGTTTCAAATGTATTCATCCAATGAAGCCTAGCTGGTTTTTTTCTTTCAGTTAAGCATGTCCTTTTCTAAAATAAATGAAATCTCTTATTATTTTAAATTATTGATTATAATTTTCTACCAGTTCCCTTTGTGATAGACTACTAGCAGCATCTTCAACAACTTTAAGTGTTTCTAAATGTAAAATTGTGAACCCATCCAAAATGACCACGTCTGAAGTTCCTAATATTTCTGAGAACATAAATAAATGTCAGTATTAATAATTATACTATTCTGTCTTAAACAAACTAAGGCCATTAAATATGTGTATTGTACCCAGTGTGAGCTGGTTTGAAGATCAGTCCTGTGTTCTTCTGGTGTTTGATACAATTGATAAGTGAGGCAAAATAGCTAGTAACCTTTGTAAAGTGGTTATTAGTCTATCAGACAGGTACATTCTGATGTACTTGAAAATATGAAACTGAATTTGGATTTGGTTTATTAGGAACCATTTAAATTATAGTTCATACTGTCATTTTGAGTTTCTTAGCCTAAAAGGGGCTATTAATCTTGAAATGGGATTTTGCATCGGTTTACTATAAACAGCATATCACTTTTCAAATCATTGCCACCAAATAATACCACATTGCATTATTTTTAAAGGAATTAAATAACAAAGAATTTGCATGTATTCACATTTTGAAAAAAGGACAGTACCAAGAGGCATTAAATTTTAAATAACCTAGTTCTCTCCCTCAACATATTCACCTGGAAACCAAAATTTTGAATTTCAAGCTTGTTTTATTATTTTTGTTTCATATTTTGTAAAATTTTGGTGAACAAACTCAATGAATTTGAAAGCAATTAGTGGCAACACTGTACAGAATAAACAGTTTTATTTTCAGGGCCCGAGACTGTCTGTTGGAAAGTCTAAGGATAAACTGTTTTTAAATATTGAATTTTTTGTGTCATAATTCTGAAGAACATGATATTTAATAAATAAAATTAACATATAAAACATTTGTAATAAAAAGACAAAAAAAAAAAAAGGTTTTGTGAGCCACCTTACTAAGAAAACGGAATATTGATATGATGAGCTGAGAAAAGACTTGAAAAAAATAGAACAGTGTATGCCAACACTTAACACTCCATCAGGAATTCTAAACATTTCTGTGGTTATTTTGCGATATAAACATTTTTGCAATTTTAAAGAAAAGTTTGTGATTTTGCTGTTGAATTGTCTATTGTGTATGTGTGAAAAAATTGATGCTTAGTATTAAGGCTTAAAAAACAAAAGAGGGTTTGCAGGCGTGAATGTGCAGTATCAGGCTTTCAGACTGTGAGGTCAGCAAGAGCATAAAAAAACTTAAGAAATATATTTTGGGCAAACATCAAAATCTGAAACTTTTCAGTTCTATTTTTTTAAATTTTATTTTTATTTTCTGACTGAAGGTCCTGAAAAATTTTTTCCAATCAGCTAGTGATTTCACAAAACTTCTACTAAAACACCATCTTTAACATATTTATTAATGGCACAACTGTCTTAATATTAGCAAAGATTTCTTGTAAATGTAATGATTCTGGACACAGAATATTTTTTAAAGATTTTAAAATTATTTTTTAATGGTAAAAAAGTTTTATTAAATTTTGTGTTTTATAATGATATTATTCGTTCCTTACTTAATGAATGTTTATAAACTAAACAGTACTGTTATTTTCTCAGGTGAAAAATCGAAAACTTTGACGAAGACTGTGAGCTCTGCGCCTTTTATCAGGAGGACAGCATCGGTAGATACAATATATCTCTTAGGACAATGGCAAAGAGATGCACTTTATCTCAGTTACTGTGGCCGCCTCATGATGGATAGGGCTACTCAGGCAAGTATCTTGATGTTTTTAGTTACTGTTTATGCCTATATATAATACTAATATAATATTATGTTACAGAAAATACGTTTCCTTACTGTTTGTATCACTGATAGATAAGTTTTCAGATTTTTATGGTATTTGTTATGTCACAAATTAAATTGAATATATCACTTGTAATCTTAAAGTCCCGTTTAAAGCATATGCTAGTCTCAAAAATGAAAGAAGTGATTTTTAAGTGTAGTTATTCCACTGCATTCTAACAGGATTCTTATGTTTTCTAAATATCATTATCTTTGTTATTAAATCATGAAGAATCTGTATGCATGTATGTTCCTCTCACTACGGAAAAATGGCATTATCTTCAATCATCAAATTTTGAGAACACCATCTTTGACATGAGCATGTGAACCTCGAAGTTTGAATTAACTTTTCAAATTTAAATCTGAATGTTATTGATTAGTGAACTGATTAAAGAGTACTAAATGCAGTTTTTGCTCTCCTTCTTTCGCTGTATATATTACTTTTTAATGCAAATGATATAAATAAAAATACATTTAATTTGTGATATATTTAATTAAAATAAAGTAAATATTTTTATGAAATTAAGCTGTCTGGACTCATTAAAATCATTATATATATATTAGAATTACTATTTTAAGTGGCTAAGTGTGCGAGACGCTAGTGTAATAAAAAATAATTCCTAAATATCATTATGTAACACAAACATCAATATGTCACAATTCAGTGCTACTGTGTAATTACATTGTTCTAATGAACTGCACTCCCAGTGCCAATGAACTTCTTATTCTAAAGCTATAAAATGGTTCAGTTGGCTTACATAATGCAGGAATTATCCAGTCTTTAAAATGCACTATCTGCATTAGTAAGGGATGTCGTACTGGAATGTTACCATCCTTTCAAAAAGATGTGAGTACACCGGAGAACAGCAGTTTCATTGTCTTAGACCTGCCACTTTTGACTAACCTTTCGCCTCTGAATCCAAAAATAACCTCAGTTTTTGCCTATCACATTAATTTTTTAAGCTATAAAATACCCTTGATTTTTCTTAAAAGTCATACAAAAAATACAGGGAAAACGTACAAAATATACTGTTCATAAAGAACAGTTTTATTCATACAAAGGCTACATATAGTTACTGCAAGCTACATTTTGTTCATACAAATAGTAAAGCTAATGGTAAATATACTTATTAAGGTAAAAATTTTCACTTATGGTTTTTTTCTGGAGTCTTTAATCTGTAGACATTCTCGTTTGATGCTCCAACAATAGTCAGCTGTCATATGTATGTCCCATCTGTTTTGGTGTCTTGCTTCCGTGACTTTCAAATCCTGATGGAATCACTCACTCTGCTCATCACTGAGTGCACAAAAATTTTTTGGGAAGTTATCAAGATGGCTATATAAAACAGTGCAGTTTTATGTGATATGTGCATCAAACTGCATTTTGCATGCAATGCAGCCAAGCATTTTGAAGCTCTCCAAAAGTTGTTGAATGATTTTGCTGTAATTCTGTGCCTGTGTTTTTCCAAAAAAGGCTTTGACAGTGTTTTTTTTTTTTAATGGTAACCAATCATTCTTTTGCAGTTCTGTCATAGTTCTAACTAAATATTCATCTTTAAGGAGCTGCTGAATCTGTAAGCTATCAAACACAACAGCCTTTATCTTTTCAAATGGCAGGCTAGCAAATGCCGAAATGAGATACTTGAAACAGTCTCCTTCAAATGGCAAAGCTTAAACAAATTGCTTCATAAGACCCAGTTTTGTATGCTGAGATGGAAATGTAATGTTCTTTGTGTTGACAAGTGGTTAATGTAGAATGTTTGGAGGTTTCAGGTCAGATCTTGGTGGCCAATTTAACATCACCAATGCTTCCCACAAGCTCTACTATCCCTCATACATAAAGAACAGGGATTCCTGGTATTATTTTCATTGCTGGCCAAGAAGGAAGCAGACCATTTTAAGGTCTTCATAAGTGATCCATTGGCGAATCTAATATCGCAGCAAATCAGTGACTCTCTTTATGTTTTCATATTCTTCACACAAACAAACTGAATGGCTTATTAGGACTACACCAAATAAATTTTCATTGTGGAGGAGGACACACTTCAAGCTATCAATAAGCAATTGTCACTGAGTTGTGTTATAGGCTGAAATTCCCAGCTCTTCTATTAAACAGTGTACGCTACTGTATTATCAAATGCATCATCACTTTGAAAGTATTGAAGAAACATGTTTTCTCTTAATTGAAAATAAGATAGTTTAGCTCCTTTTCCAAGCAAGTTTTTCTCATGCAGTCTTGATGCTAAAATCATTCAATTCATGTTGGTCAAATCTGTTATGAGCAGAATCATCTTCAATTTCAAAATCTTTGTCATTTTTGTCATTGGGGTCAGTTCATTATGTACTGGAATTGCATTTGTGTATTTGCAAATAGGATAATTCATTGAAAACTGGCACTGGGAGTTCAGCTTAGTGGAGCACTGGGTGTACAGCTGAGGGTAAACTAGGATGCTTTGTTTCACATTTGTTTTTCGTACTATATCCGGACATTGAAAAATAACAATCACTTGAGTGATCTTTGGGCTTTCGCCAAATTGCAAATGGAAATTCAGAACCTGTTCCCTTCATCCACATCCATAAACTTTGGAGGTACTGCTTGCACACTTTGTGAGAGGCCCTTGATTTATCTTGATCACCAATTTTCACTTTGAAGTAGGCAAAATAGGTTTGAATGACAAATGTCCTGAAGTTTGTTCTTTGACTTGGGAAAACTGCAGCATATATAACACACTGAATTGGGTGTTTTTAAGCACTTAAGACATGAACCAGCAGGGGCAGACGTAAGAAAAGATTTCAGTTCCTATATAAATAAAAGTAAACACTGCTAACCTTGTATACAAACTAGAACTCGAACTCCATGTCGGAATGTGCTTCACTGTATCTGAGTGAGTGACATCTCACTGCAGTATCTCAGGCATAACTGAACTAATCTAGAAAAGTATGCTCCTGTCCTGGTCTCCTGTGGCATTATTCACCTGGTGCTAATTGGAGAGTTTATGTAAGCCTATAGGGGTACAGTAGTGCTTCATTTCACAGAGAGTAGTCACATTCACAGAAGGTGTAAAGAAAAAACTTCACGTGGTAGAAGAAAACTAACTACAGTTTTAAAATCATCCTATTTAACTTGAAAACGACTCAAAAATCAAACTAAATAGAAATTATGTTACAAATTGTTTCCCTCTGTTTTCAGTACTTTAGTTTTTCAGATAATTGCATAAGATGCTGACTGCAGAGGGTCAAACATATTCAGAATGTTGTAGGAGTGATCAGATTATACCAAATAAATAGTGCTCTTTAAAATACAAGGTTTTAGGGATAAGACATACTGAAGAGATACTGAAGACATACTGATACATCCATACTAATCAGACTGTTGCTGCATAAAAATTATGGGTACATTTTCATCCCATACCATGCATTTTTTATCCGTGTTGGTGTATTCTGGCTTATTTCTTTCCCCGTGCCTTTGGCTTTATACAAGATGAAATGGAATGACTGGGTGTTAATGTTTATTTTCTGTATTTTATATTCCTTGCTCATGAACGAGCCTTACTTAAAATTTTGTTAGTATAGTTTTGTAATTTTTGCAAGGCAACAGGGATGCATATTTAAATTCAAGAAGGATGTAGCAGTGATATTGTTTATTTATTTATTTATTTATTTATGAAGTTCGTTTTTGTTGAAACTTTTATTTATTCTGTGAATAATCACCACAGGTCTAGTTATTGTGCAAGTGACTGTTTTAAAACTATGGTGCAAGTCTTTAATTAAGAACTACTTCTTTTGGAAGCATGATTGATATTAATGTGTATTGAAAGGCAGGAAAGTTGGGTTTTTTTTTTTTCCTCTCTCTTCCTTGTAAGCTTTAAGATAATTGACATCTGTAGCAGGATTGCTTTCATATTTACGATATTTCAAGTAATAAAAGATTTTAAGAGGATTTGAATGATGTTGAAGAGATCTTGAAAATTTACCACCAGCTGTTACAACAGCAGATTTAAAAGACATCATTTTAAACAGTACTAGTACAAAAAGTATCCTGAATTTGCTCAAGATTTACTAATAACTGTTATTGTGGATTAGAAATTGGTAGAACAAAGACAAAATGAAAAAGATAAGTTGGATTATGATCTTCAAAAAAGATGAGAATGGAGCAAGAAGTTTAAAAAAAAGGGGGGAAAGAAAATGGATCATGAACTGAAATTAGCAAGAATCCGAGCAAGTTATTTCCATCTATTGCTTTCCTGGCATAAATAGCTCAAAACGAAAGTTTACTATACCTAGATTAGAATTTAGATATTAGAAATTGGCTTCCTTTCTGGAGTCAGTTTGAGCAAATTCATAGATGAAGATATTGCATCAGAGTATAAATTGCAGGAAGTTCAAGTGATTGTTGCAGTTTCCTGTGCTAGAGAAGTTGTCAAGTGTTTTCTACCTGTCGGTACTAATTCTGAAAAGGTTGCAAAAAGTTTAAAATCTTGTTTTCGTAAGGAATATATTTTAGTCAAAGTATACGTTGAGAATTATCGAAATTAATCATAACTGTTCGAATTAAAGAAAAGTTTTCATTAATTTCTTCATATAATAAACTTAAATCTTGCTTAGGTAGATACTTTAGAAACATTAGATGTGTTAATGGATAAATGTGCCTTTGTATAATACCCATTGGTACAGTCTTGCTTCCTAGTTGATTTTTTAGATGCTTTAAAAACATTAGATCTGCCTCTGTATAATACCCAGTGGTACAGTCTTGCTTCCTTGCTGATTTTTTAAAAAGTATGGAATTGTAGCAATTTTTTGGACTCTAAAATGGATGTGAAAGGCTGATTAAACAATTTAATGCAGTTTCTAATATTATTAGAAGTTGAAGTAGAAGAAAGAATATGCTTATATGTATTTGGTTTTGGTCTTGGCAAATGCCAATATAATAAATTATAAAGAAAGAAACATTCTAGAGCAGCATACTTAAGTAGCCATCAGCTGCAGAATTATTGATTACTGCTTCTGTTTCCAAAGCTACGTAATCATGCATTTTTATGAAGGTAAATATTTGAGTTCTGATTGTTTTTCCACATCAAAAAGTGAGAGTTTATCAGAGAAGAAAAACAAAATTCAAAAGAAAAACCTTTGCTGCTATGCTTGTTTATTTCCTACTCGTACAGTTAAGAAATGATGAGTTTTCCTAAAGTACTTGATTTGTTGGTCTAAAAAATATGTGCCTTTAATGTGTGATGTGCTTGATACATAAATCAAACTTATTCATAATAAAAAGAAGAAGAAATATGTGAAATATTGAGGGTGTGAAGGCAAGTGATGACATTGAGGGACATTGTTATTTTAATGTGTATTTTTTGTATTTTTTATTTCCTGACTCATAATTCTGTTAATATAGTTTGGTAATTTGTATATGGCAGCAGGGCTGCATATTTATGTTCAAGAATGATGTAGCAGCGAATTATTTTTCATGATAATAAAGTTTTATTTTTATTGAAGCTAGGTTTATTCTGTGAATAATCACTGCAGGTATAGTTTTTTTATGTAAGTGTTTTAAAACTAAGATTCGAATCCTTAATTAAGGACTACTTCATTCTGAAGTGTGATTTATTTATATGTATTGAAAGCTAGAAAAACTGGTGAGTTTTTTTCTTGTAAGCTTTAAGGCTGCAACTAGGAAATATTTGCTAGTTTCCCAAGACAAAATGCTTCAAAAACCCTTTGTGAAGTAAGAACATGGTTTGTATTAGTTTTCCATTTTCTAAATGAGCTTTCATCAGTTATTCCAGTTTTGTAGCATTTTCATGTTAGAACAAGGTAACAAAGAATTGCCATGTACCTCTCTCATGAAATTTTTCTAATAAACCATCGTGTTGATGCTTTTGAAACTAACTTTCCTTTTTAAAACTCAATAGACATTAATTCCTGACACCATATGTAAGTGAACTGGCATTAATGAAATGAATGCATAATCCAATAAATCACATTTGGACACTTTCATTTGTATCAGGAACAAAGGCTGCATAGTTATTTTGGCTTTCAGTCACATTTTAATTTCATAACATGGTTATTGAAACACATTCCTTGTTAGTGAAGAGTATCATTTTTTCTTGAAGAAACATGATAGCCATTTTTTTTTCATCTCTTGGCAAATCCCAAGTCATGAAATCCATTCATTCTGGGGAGGGGGGGGACTGAAAATATGGTTCTTCAAGAAATGGTTATGAAGGCAATTTATTGCCAGGGAAGAAGTTAAATCGAACTGCTAACATCTATAAGCAAGGAAATGTGAAAAAAAAAATCAAATGATACAGTTTTAATGGAAAAGTACCAAACCGAGGTTTCTGCATATTGGAGGTATTATTCAAGTATCAGTCTGCTGTCTGACCATTTGATGTACACTTACATGCACCTCATCCAACAGAAGCCCACTTATATCTAAGCTGTCTTATAGAAGAAATGAGAAAAAACTGCATTCATTTGTCAGCATTTCCATTGCATTAATAACTGGAGGCATATATAATACAAGCGATTTCAGTCATGCATAAAATTGGTAGGTGACCCTAATTCAGTAACACTTGGTGTATACACTGAATACTTATATTATGCAATGAGAATAATAAATTCCAAGTGAATTAATGTAAACAAAAATTTAAAATTTGTCTTTTGAATTCTTTTAATTCTGAAATAGTAAATTATGTTATATTACCTGTAACTTTATGAAAGATTATTAGCCTTTTAATTAAGAAATTAATTAAATAAGATGCCTCATCTGTGTAATATAAAATATGTGATTTGTATTGTATTTTTCATTGAATTCTTTTAATTTTATAACCTTGTAAATGATTTAAAGCATGCACAAGTTAATGTAATTTTTTAATGTTCACCTCTTCAGGTATCTTTCATGGAGACTAGATGAGATCACCTGAAAATGTACATTACTAATATTATGGAACTGTTTCATTATTATGATACAATACATAAATTGTAAATAAAATCCAGTTTTCAGTTACCTGCTTATTACATTTATAAAATGTCTTTTCTCTCAAAAGGAATAGCTTATGGCTTTTTCTCTTTTCTAAAATTGCTTATTTTCTATTGTCTAATTCATACAGTGTAAGCATTTACTTATTCAAAGATTAATTTCTTAATATCTGCCTCAATTATATCATTTTATTGTTGCCAGAAGTATTCGAAATTCATTTATTACATTTCTTAAGCCAAGTGTGAAGTTTTATTAACATCATATTTCTTCTGAAAAAATAGTTACATTAATTTTTTCTTTCACTTTGCCATTATTATTATCAAAAGATATGCACTGTGCTAATATTGTACTAGCTGCTGTTTGCTGTATTGCAGACTCTGTTTACAACTCTGAATTTATCCATTCTATAATAGCAATAAAAAAGAAGTGTATAACTAGCTTGTACCGTTTTTATTTTCATTGCAGAGTTCATCTGAATGGGCACTGAATTGTGTTGTGTATTATGGATCTAAAGCATATAATCTTCGGTATTCTTTCACCAGCAAAGTATACTGCTGGCTAGATATTAAACTTTTTTGGACGAAGAGTCATATTGGTACCATTGGTAACGAGTTAGCAGATAGATTGGCAAAGGCTGCCACTGAAAATCAAATTATTGATTTTGAAGTAAAGACTTCCTTTGACAATTTGAAATCCTTGTTGAAAAGAAAAAGTTTGAATCTATGGCAAGCAAAGTGGAACGACACAGACTCTAAAGGAAGATTCACATATAATTTAATCTCAACTTTAAGTGAGAAAAGATGCCTAAGTGACAAGTATCTAAACCAAGCTTTAACTAATCATGGACACTTCCCCTTTTATTATAATAGGTTTTCGATTAAAAATTGTGCCTGTCTATGTGGCATGAGTAATGTCGATACTGAGCACCTATTGTTTAGTTGCTCTTCTATGAAAAATATTGTTCTAAGATTTATTCCAGATATTGCTAAATTTAATACTCTAAAGGATCTAACTAAAAATACAGTGACTAAATTGAAATTGACAAATTTCATAAAATATGTATCTGTAAATGAAATGAATTTATATATTGATTGTGTTTAAAATTTTCCTGTCTGTTTAAAGGAAAGCTAGAATGTTTATGATATTCTGTTATTTTATTTCTTTGTATATGCAAGTAACATATTTTTATGCATGCAAGTAACATGTTTTATATTTTTATTTAAAGTATGTAATAATGTGCTTTTGTTGGTGTAGCTGGTACATTTCACCAGCGTCTAGACTTCATACTTTAGCTGTTTATTCTCTTTTAAGTTATTTCAGGTAGTATTGTGGTAGTTCTACAGCTTAATGGGCCTGATTTAGGCCTTGTTTTAGATTTAATTTTATGTTTTACTAATGTTTAATTAAATAGCTCCACTAAGCCCTGTTAAGCCTCTAATGGCGGTACAGGAAGTTCAACTAGTCATACTGCTGGCTGCTCCTTCCTTATTCATTCACCCAGAATATACTAAATTGTGATTTGCTATCAAAAGAAAGGATTTGAAAGATGCCTGCATAAGAGGGAATATGGCTATGACTTGATAATTCAGAATCCTAGATGCTTTTTTAAACTGTTTCCTGTGCTACTTTTATATTCTACTGTTCTATTAAATTTTTTGTAAGAAAGGTTGATAGTTTTTATTGATGGCTGTGTCAAGAAATCTAAGTTTGTATCTTTTCTTTTATCAGACTCCAGAAGAATTTGAAGATACAGATAGGAGACTATCACAAAAAAAATGTTCCGCTGCCTCTGGAGAAACGTTAGAAATGAAAGTAAGTATCTGAGTAATACATCTGAAATTAAGGAACCAGACTAGTTACATGATAATATAATTTTGTTAAATGATAATCTGATTTTTCATTAGATGATAAGTAATATAATTTTTCATTAAATTGTAATTTTTCAGGTTAGAAGATAATATAGTTTTTCATTCTTTTAAAAGTTTTTTAAATTATTACAAGTTATTTCAACCAGAGAATTCAATGTAAAACAGTAATGATTTTTTAAAAACTTCATTTTTTTTAATTTAAAAATTGGCATCCCTCTTTAACACTTGCTTATCATTTTATTTTAATTAATATCTCAAAAGTTTTATTTTAGATCTAACTCTCTGTCAGGTATTTCTTGGTGCACAGGCAATCATTTTTTCCAATATTTTAATAAATATTTTCTGATATTTTAGCCTTTTTAATATAAGAAGCAGCATTTAATAACTTAGTAAACAAATCTGAGGTAATTTATTTTTAACATATGCTATTAGCAACAAACATACATGATAAAACTATCAAAACTTTCATCATTTAACCTTGTTATAAGAATTTACATAATTTAAAATAGTGTGTGGTAAAAGTCTGAAAAAATTCTACGTAAATTTTTGAGTTTTAATCTTTTTAAATGCAGGCAACTATGTATTCTAATTGTAATACTGATATGAAATTTAAAAGACAAATTTGTTAATACATAAATAGCATTTTTGATTAAAATTTAACGTAAAAAAATTATCAAAAACTCAGTGATTTTGCTCTGTTAAGTCATTTTTTGATCCAAACTGTTATTTTGTATTCAGCCTCAAACTTAATAAGTGAATTATGCATAGAATTATGTAATCACGTTACAGCTTTGGAATCTACATCATAATTCAAAACATACCACTACATCAAGAGTTATTTTTATTAAAATAATATATTATTTTAATAAAAATAACTTCTCCTTTATATATATATATATATAAAGGAGAAGAGCAATCCTATTTGAATTTTTAAGCAGCTTAATTTGAAAACTCTGAGGAGGAGGGAATTTATTGATTTATGAAGAAGAGGAATTTATGTCAATCGCCACCAAAATTGATAAATCTATACCAAAATGAAGTCCTTCCTAATTTTACATAATTAAACTATCATCTATCAACCTTTTGCTTGCCAGTAAGCAGACTTAAATGCATAAGACATGTTATTAAGTCACATAATTTGTAATTGTCATATTAAGTCACTTAATTTTAGATAGTAATAAACTTGAAAATATAAAATTACTGAACAAGATTTTTCTTTTCTATGCAAAATCTCATTCATTAATTTATATAAGCAAGGCAAAAAGTTAATACTGTGATAAAATTTTGTTTAAAAGAAGTAAGTCAGAAAGGTGCATTGTAACTTACATACCAAATTTAGTGAAACGCAAAAATAAATAACTTAGTTTTTTATACTTTATTTTCAAATCAGTTGGAGTTATGCAAATGTTTTTATCGTAAAAATTTTGTGATTTGATAAGTAAACTAAGTTAAGCTTTAAATGTAAAATTGGGTGAAAAAATGGACATAAGAAAGTGCTGCATTTATAGGTAAATATTTTATATAAAACTTTCTGGATTTCAGAGTCTACTTATATAGGTCTCTTCTCTCCAAGTAGCAAAAATGTTTTTGTTTCTCAAAGAAGAGAAGTAATCTACACTTGTGTGCAAAAATTAAGGACGAGACGGTTTTTTCAATATAACTTTGTACAAAAGCTTTCCAAATCAACACATTTAGTACCGTAAGATCCCCAATACGTAAGGACATGAGTAATGTAAGCAACACTTACTAAAAGAGAAATCAGAGGGATAAAAAGAAGCTTTATTGAAAAAGTAGCATAGAGCGCAATGCGACTGAAGGCTGAAACATCGCTGTGGTGGGTGTCCAGCAAGAAACATCCGGTCTTTAATAGGGGATATGATCTCCCCTGAGTGCTAGGCAGGTTTCACAGCGTCTGCCCATGCTGAGAAAGAGGGTGTCAATGAGTTGTTGAGGCATTGCTGCCCATTCGTCTTGCAGCGCCAATCGAAGCTCCGGAATCATTACTGGTGGTAAGGTACGAGCTGCCAAGCGTCTGCCTAGAAAATCCCATACATGCTCGATGAGATTGAGATCCGGAGATTATGCCGGCCAATCCATACGTTCAATCTAAGAGCTGTTCGGCAGCTACTGTGCGATGACATGGTGCATTGTCGTCCATGAAAAGGAACTGCGGACCCATAGCGCCTCTAAAAAGATGCACATATGGAAGAAGAATCTCGTTACAATAACGGGTCCCGTTGACTGAACCTGCGTCGAAGATGTGAAGGTCTGTACGACTACCAAGCATGATGCCTCCCCAAATGAGAACACCGCCACCTCCATACCTGTCCCTTTCAATGATGTTCGAGGGATGATTGCGGCTTCCCCGCTCTCTCCAGATGAGTATGCGATGAGAATCGCTACTCAGACTGAATCTGCTCTCATCTGTAAAGAGTACTCGTCCCCATTCATTGTCTCTCCAATTCCGGTGTTCCCGGCACCACAGAGAACGCCTTCTCCGATGGGCAGGCGTTAGAGGTACACACCGTACAGGGCGTCGTGCAAACAGACCACCACCGTGCAGTCTTCTGGCCACGGTAAAACGCGATATCGGTCGTCCAGTCGCCTGTGTCGTGTGTCTAGCGATTTCTCCCGCTGTCTGCCGCCTGTTTCTTCTGGCCTGTAAGGCAATATACCGGTCATCTGCGGGTGTGGTTCCTCGTGGACGACCACTACTAAACCCCCGGATAGCTGTTCCTGTAGTTTGAAATTGTCTCCAATGTCGTGAAACGGTGCTGTGAGCAATTCCGAACTCTGCAGGCACACTTGTCACACTGCGGCCTTCCTCCAACTTCCCAATGATTCAACCTCGGGTAAAAGCATCCAGATGTCGTCTAACAGATTGATTATTCGCCATTTCTCGCTGAGGCAGCAACTCGGTGTGATTTTAACTGGTATATGGCGTGCAATCCCTTTGCCAGAAATACTGATCTTACACCGACAACATGCTTTATACTACTCAGACACTCCCCCATTACGTCTACCTGCATATCTGCGCATGTGCTACTGTACATCACCTTACTTAATCTCCTGATTGGTCTTTCTGTCTGCTCTGCCTCTTCGTTCAGCTGATATGCTAATTTTTCGACTTCATCCTTAATTTTTGCACACCAGTGTATATGCATCACTTGATATCAATAGTTTTATATGAGATTTATGCCAGTATTTATTTTTTGATAATCATTTTAGTATGTATTATGTTTCTAAAATGTATTTTAAACTAGATTATTATTATTATTATTATTATATATGAAACTTCAGATTTTTCTTAACTGAAAAATCTTTTTAAAACTTTTATTAAGTAACATGATACAGTACTGTTTTATTATAACCCATCTTTTTTTTAGTAACTTTTCGAGGGATTGTTATCTTTGTCGTGTTTGTTACATATGAACAGGGAATTTTTCTTAATGTTTGCTTGTTTTGGAGTTTAAAGTGCTTTCAGTAAATATTTTTTACTCAGACAGCAGAATATGAAACATTTTTACTTCTTTATATGAAGTAAAAAAAATACTGTAATTGCAAAAAATTGTGGATTTTTAATGATTTTTTTGCATGGCATCTATACGTATGAATAGCTTAAAGTTTTTATGCAAAATTGATTGTAAAATGTATTTAAAATTGATTCAGAAGAGATATTTTTGTGACATATCTACATGAGTATGAATATATCTCGCATAACTTAAAAACGATTAGCTGTAGAACATTGAAATTTTCTATATGGGACTGCTATAGCATGTAGTTGTGCACCTCCCTTTTTTTGTTGCAATCAGTTACAGTGTATGTGTATGTATATATGTACACACACAGGATATTACCTTCCTTTATTTAGAACACAGTAAGTTACAGTAACAGGAGGGGAATATATGTATATGTCAGGATGGGAATATATGTATATAACAGGGTGTTATATACATGTAGTTAATTACATGATAATTACATGTAGGACCACCTTTAGCCCTCAAGCTGCCAGCATTCGGCATGGCATTGACTCCACAAGGTGCTGATACGTAGCCTGAGGTATTTGGTACCAAGCACTCCCCAACTGGTCCTGCAATTCCCATCATTGCAAGGGGGTAGCGTGGCAGTACGAATACACGAATTTGGTTTTCTAGGTGGGACCACAAATGGTCTGTTGGATTAATGTCAGGTGAATTTGGAGGCCAAGACATGACTTAAAAATTACTGGAATGTTCCTTGAACCACTGCCTGATGTTTCAACCCTTATGACATGTTGCATTATCCTGTTGGTAAACACATTTCCCCACTGGAAATACAGTTGTCATGAATGGGTGAACTTGGTCTGCAACAATGTTCACCTAGCAGACAGAGGTCAGGAATTGTTCTATGGGGATTATGGGTCCTAATGTGTTCCATGAAAACATTGCCCATACCATAAATATCCCTGACACTGCCTTGTCTCCAACCAACTGTACATGAGGGAGCCAGGGATTCATTTGGAAATCGGCATATTAGCACACATCCATCAATGTGATGGATCAGAAAACGTGATTCTTCAGACCATGCAACTTTCTTCCCTTCATCTAATATCCAAATCCGATGCTTCTTGGCACATTGCACACGCAGTTGACGATGATGACGGGCCATCAGTGCAGGGACATGCTTTGGCTTCTGGCTGCGTAGGCCCATACGCAACAATATACGCTGCATAGCGTGTTGAGAAACATTATTTGTGTTGCCATTGTTGTAGCTGGTGGTGATTTTGGCTGTTGTAGCTCTTCGGTCACAGCGAACAATGCATAGCAATCTCCGCTTTCCTCTGGAATCAATGCGCGATCAATAACACACTGCTGTTCGGCAGCTTGTCCTTTCACCATCCGTACACCACTTTCAGTATGTGCTCACAACAACTGCATGTGAACAGCCCACTAAATGTACCATATCTGATATTGATGTTCCCAGTCACCAAGCCATAATGATTTGACCTTTATCGAAGTCTGATAAATCAGCTGCTTTTCCTATTATGTTGCTAATCACGCTATATTTGGAAAGACAATGCAGAGTCGCTTTATATACTCACAACATCAGCCTCGTACATGCAGTGGTTTTGTTCCCGGCAAGACCATTGTTCTAATCGGAGGGTGGTCATAATGTAATGACTCTTCAGTGTATAATTAGAAAACTTTTTCATATACCATCTCCAAGGAACAGAAATTCAATTAAAACCAGGAATTATAATAATAATAATTTAGCTAGTAATTAAAATTTTAGCCAGTGTTTTAAATAAGTATTTTCTAGACCTCTATTGCAGTAAAAACCATAAAAATCTGTAAAAAAATCCTTAATTGCAAAAATACCAAGATCAAAAGTGAAAATTTTAAGTATTGAAAAAGTAGTTGTCATCGACTGCAGATTAATCGACTTGTCAAGGGGAACAAACCAATCTACTATCATATAACAACAAATATATATTATATTCACATTCTGTTACTCGGCTCTATCTTTATTCTTATATGTTGGTAAATTGTGCATTATTTGCTTTAAAAGTGGTTGAATTATGTTGTTCTTATGTCTAATTAAGGTTTTTATGCCTTTAGTTAATCTACAATACAATAATTATAGAATTATCAAGAATTTACAAGTTTAAATGGTGCTTATTGTAATGAGGCTGGCATTTGTTTACATTTGAAACTCTTAGTAGAAGAGTGGCACCAACTTCAGTGTCTTTTTGGTCATTGGGACCAAAAGGTGTAACCCTCAATTTTGTGCATCAAAAATTTGGTGTTCCAACTCATTGACTGAATTGCAATGTTTTTGCATAGAAACATTTAATTTTAATTGTCAAAATAGTTTTTTTAATTGTTTTTAACTGTGTTTGGTGTTTTGGGTTCTTCTGCATTTTGCGAATTTTAATGAAGAGGTTTTGAGTTTTGATGTATTTTTACCTTGCTGTGAAATGAGAAATAGATTTCTCAGGCAATTCGAAGAAATAAGTACAGCAAAAAAGTGTGCATAATTTAATAGGGTGTACGAAGAAGTCATGTGGTGTCCACATCAGATACTGGTATTCATAATTGTGACATTAAGATGAGTAGTATATATGTTTTCAAAACACAGATGTAATGTAGATGAAAAAAAAAAACTGCTGTCTGGTTTCATTCTTAATTTTTAATTTCTAATTCAGTTTGGTTATTAAGTTTGTATGTTTTATATGCAACAGCCTCTGTGATAATTTCAACTTATTCGAAATCTTGGGGGGGGGGTGTCATGTTGCTTAAAAATAGTGTTCTTACTCCTCCTTTAGAAAATTTACAGTTCTTTCTGATTATCCCATCCCCAAAGAGTATTTATGAGGCAGTGCATTGTGTCATTAAAACTGTTTTGTGGCAATCAGTGTTGCTAAATAGACATCATGAACAATTACATACAAATGCATACAGTAGATGTGTGTTTCTGTTACATGAATTTCTGGTTTCTAAATTCAGTAGTCATTCTTCTGAGTATTATTACTTTCTGCCTTGAGTAATTTTTTTCCTTCTAACAAATACTAATAGGATTGTGAAGCTTACTATTGATAAAAAAAAGGGTTGCATTTCTTCAGAAATACAGCATGGAAAATATGCAAATGAAGTGTTAGAATGCAGGATGTTAAATTTCTGCAATACTGTGATATTTTTTTATCAGAAAGATATTGCTTTGTGCATGATGAGAAGAACAGTGACCACTATGACAACTTTGTGTGTGGTATTGAATTTCTATAATTCTCTGACCTTTTTCTAAGTGAAAAACATATAAGGTATTTTCTCCCACCTTTCTGCTTGCCTTCATGATTTAACTGAGTAGTACATCTGATGTGTAACCGGGAGGTCCACAGTTCAAATCCTAGCAAGGACATTGTACATTTTTCACATTTTCTGCTGTACATTTTTCACATTTTCTGCATCATAAAACCTAATAACTCTAAAAGTGGCACTTGAATTAATTGATGCTGGCTGATAACATGTCACAACCAGGATTTGGTGACTTGATCGCATCATCCCCAATTACCCTTTAAAAAGTAGGCGTACATAAGGCGTTTTCTCCCCTCCATTATGTGTGCCTTCGTGGTGTAACTGGATAGCACATCTGATGTGTAATCAGAGGTCTGCAGTTCAAATCACAATGAGAGCACTGCACATTTTTTACATCCCCTGCATCAATAAACCTGATAAATCTACAAACAAAGCACTGTTTGCACAAGTAAAAACATATGTAAAGATTTCTTGAAAGGTGTAAGTCTTATTGTAGATGTTCCTTGCTTTTTTAATTTTATTGATTACTGTTTTGTGGAATTCTTAGTGTGGCTCCTTACTGAAAATGTCTGTTTCAATTTTTTTTAGAGGATAGCACGGATAATCAAAAACTACCAAATTTACAAATATAATTTTTTCCCCTTTAAATATATGAAATATTCATTGTAACTTTATTGTGCCCTTATTTATTATAAGTGGAAGTTTGATGAATTTTCCTCTTTCATAGTTTATTCGTCAGCGTCTGCAAAGGACCAATCACACCAGTCGTCTGACGGGGCCCTCCAGCTCCCACCAGAGGCAGAGTCCCATTCATGGGGACCACTTTGCCATATCATCGTCCGCCTGTGGAGGGGGTACCACATCTCCCATTCTGCCGTCCATCTCTCCCCACCACCAAGTCTCGCATGGAATGCCACATGCTGCCAGTAATGGTAACAATGCCAGTGCCACCTACTCCTCTTTTGCCTCTGCCTCTAATTCCTCACGTGCTCTTCCTATTCCAATCCCCGACATTCCAAAGCCATTGATTCCAAGAATGAGAAGCAGTGTTGAGGGCCTAAATCAGGTAAATATATGATTAAATGGTTTGAAAATCTTTTATTAATATGTTGATGTAATATTTCAAAAATAATTTATTAGTAATTATTACATATATATACAACTAGCCATGAAAAAGGAATTTCTTAGATCCTTTAACTTTGTTACTTGATAATCTTCCTTTACATTGTATGTGTTGTTTTTATTATACAGTCGTAAAAGATTCAAATCTTTTAGGAATCAGATTGCGTTCTAAATAAGAGGTATTATTAAATACTAATGAATGCTAAAATGAATATTGGCATTCAGTTTAATAACTGCAAAGCTGATCGAAAGTTATTTTAAGAATTGGTTCTACTGAACTAGTTTGAGTCAACTAAGTCTCACACTTGTATACAATGCTATTTCATGTAATCCATCATCATCCATGGCAGTTTAGCTGTAGATCATAATGTGGTTATAATAGTAATATTTAGACACAACATATTCTAAATATTGACCTGCTGTGATGTGTAATTGCCAACAAAAAGATTGTCAAATCTGCATGGAATTTTTTTGACATTTGCCTTTTTTGAGCATCGGCCACTCCTAGGGCCAGAAATGTGGCCATTTTATTCTGGAGGCATCTAATAGGCAGCCACTATTACCTCCTATGAGAGATCAGACAGAAAACTAGAGGAGGAATCTTCCAATCCTAGCGAGCATAAAGCAAGTCATACAGAGTTATTCACACCCAGTTTACATCCATTCAAACCTGGGCCCTTTGGTATCACAGTCAGCTCCCCTAACCACTCTGCTGTCTGGGCAGCTGCATCGAAATATATCATGTTTTGACCATTTTGATCTTCATGAAATTTGTAATTCTGCAGAATGAAGTCTTTAAACTGATGATCTGCTGTGATGTGTTAATTGCCAACTCAAATAGTGTCAGATCTTTGTGGAAATATATTGTGTTAAAAACCTTTTTGGTCTGCATGAAATCTGGAATTTTTTTGGGGGGGGAGGCGGTGTTACTTTTTAACTCTTTGTAGATATTTTAAGTTTGAATTTTAATCATATGGCACCTAAATAATACATTTGCTCATGTAGTTATTGCCTTGTGTTAATTTTCCACTTGGAGGGGAAGGGTTTGGAACAGTAAAGTATAAAATTACTGTTTCACTTGGTATTTTATACAGCAATGAATTTTACATGTAGATGTTGCTTCATGTCAATGTGTGAACAGCGAGTTTTAGAGTGAGATTAGAAAGGTTTCATTGTTGTCCCTGGTTTTTAAGCTGATGCTTCATATTTTGTTGATGATCATATTTCTGATATAGCATTAGAACAAAAGTAATTTTTTGGATTCATAAGTGATGTTTATATGACTGGATTACTGTGAAAATTGTTTAGAATGAAGTCAAGATAAAAAAATGAGCTATGTTTCATAGCTATCTCATGCTGTGAGAAATAGGAAGTAAATCACTCTTTGAACACGTAAAATAAAAAAGAAGTCTGTGTGTAGATGATATGTTCAGAAAATGGAGTTAAGGAAATATATGAAATTGAATATGTTTTTTAATGATAAAAGTGTAATGATTCAGAGTTGAAAAGTTAATTTAACCTGCATGTTATGGTCATCAGAATATTCATAGAAGTCATTTAAAGCTTTTTATTGAGTAAAGCAGCTTAGAGAATAAAAATACATCTGATCATTTTATGAATAGGCAGTACATTTGTAGGAATATAGTATGCCAGCATTTACAAAATTCTAAAGTTTCTTTTAATAAATACATTATTTTCTTCTGTTAAATCTGTTCCTGCTTTCCATCATCTCTACTAAAAATGCAAATTAAGCAAGTTTAAATAATGAATGAGAATCTAAGTGAGATAGTACTGGCAACTTAAACTAAGACTATTCTGATTCTACCCGTTGGAGTGCAGAGCTGAATATTAGATTTCATTTGTAGTTATTTTAGAAGGTGTATTAGCACAGAATCAGAATCTTAATTTTCAATGCAATATCTGCTTTGTATATATTTCTGAATATAAGCTGAGAGGGTGTTTTTCTCTAAAAATTTACCCAAAATTAAAACCCATATATAAGCCAAAATGGAGGTAAGCTCCTGTAATGTTCAGACATGTTGCCAAGGTGGCCAAATGGGTGGAATATTTTCCAATCATATCTCTGCAATATAAAACGTGGGATACAAAAGTTTTAACTGTGATAAACTTATCTGAACTTGAACACATTTTCCTCATTCATTTGTGTTGTATATGATCTGTTGTATCTGTGCTAGTCTTATTTTCTGTGCTGCTTTAATTTGCTTGAAGGATGAGCTGGAAGAGAAATTTTTTTATCCCAAATTTCAAACCATTGGTGATTGCTAGCTGAAATTTCTAACAGTATAGCTGCCTAGCATTTCTCAGTAAATGAAAAAGTTTGAAAGTGGAGAAAAAAACATCAGCAATATAAATAATTTTGACTCATTTTCATAAAAAGAATTACTCATTTATTTAAAATTAATTTTTTCCATAAACTAAAAAAAAATAACATATGCTACATTTGACAATTTATCACTTGTGCCCGGTTAATGGAAAAGAACCTATATTTTTGTGAGATTATCAGAGCCATCCTTTAGCCAGGCCCCATTTTTTGCTTTAGAAAAATTTCCAAAAATTTGTAACTTAGTAACGGAAATATACTGTAAATTACTGTTGGATTTTTGTACTGCAAGTGAGTTTATGTTAAGTTTTTGTTGTTATGTTAAGTATCTTAGATTTTGTAACTCCAAACTGAAATATGACTAGATGTTGGAATTGTTTTTTCACTTATTGGAGGAATTAGAGGAACAAGAATGAGCATATATTCGTAAATTTGCAAGGCTAGTTTTGAAGGTTTAAATATAGAACCTTCTTCTTTAGCTGCAAAAATGCAAATTACAGAAGGGAATCCCAGTGACAGGATAAGATAAGGTCATAAGAAACGAAGTTGAACTACTGACAACGTCTGTTGAAGAAAAATGAAAAGTAACTCTGGAATGATTTCCTTGAAAGCTGAGAGTGAAGACAGATTGGAATTGGAATCATTAACTAGAACTAAAAGATCTTTATGAATATGAAGTGCTTCTAGAAAATCTAATTCACAAACTGAAAATGTTTTTAGAATAATTTTGCCTGCAGGAAAATAGGATTTTTCTGACCAACAGTGTTAGGCAACATAAAATTTATGTGTTATTTTTTCTCTAACATATGATTCATGCAAAATTTTAAGGCTCTTTTAGTTTGAACCAGTGTAATTAAGGCAAGGAATCCTGTATATACCCGGGAGTAAATATCTGGAATCGTATCCCTAAATATGGAACTGCACATTTTACTAACGAGAAAAAAAAAATCCAAAAGTTGAATTTCTATAAAGTACATGCAGTTCTACAGCTAATCAATGGAAAGGGAGGAATAACATTAGCATTCTTATAATCTCCTATTCAAGAGGGCATTTTTTGATGTGTTGGGATGAGAATTCTTTAACCACGGTCAATAATGCTAGGTGGAAAGCTTTTGTCAATAACAACTGCTTTCAAGCAATATAGTTCTTGATTAAGAGTCGATTTGGAGGAGCAAACTTTTAAGTGCCTGGAAAGCAATGGGATAAAATGAAACTAACTTCTGTTTAGCCAGATGACAGAATTTAAAATGTTGCAGAAAGCAAACGGATAGATTTAAGATAAACTGTAGTATTGAAGCTGGACATGTTGCATCTCATGTTCAAAGGTGAACTGAATAACAAGATCAATGAAATTCGTTATACATAATTTCCTATTTCCCTTAATTTTTTTTTTTATCTTTTGTTAAAGACATGGCTTTAATCACTATAGGTAAATAGAATCCCCATTACAATTTGATTTTCAACTTTAAGATAAATTTTATGAAAGGAACTTACATTACTTTGTCTCTATCTGCTTTTCCAATACTGAATGTAGATTTTTCCAAAAATTGGAATAATTTTGAATATTGCTGTTGTCCTTCCCCCAGCCATAGAGTATCATCTTTCATTTTGCATAAAATTATAGAAGTGAATAAGTTTTAATGGTTGTGGAACACAAGCTTAATTATTTATTGTTATATATTTAAAGAAGAATACAAATTCAGTTATTAAGTTAGTGTAGTACTGAAGGAATTGTAAAAATCCAGTTTTGCATTTTCTTTATGTACTAGATTTTTTCCCTTTAACTTTGAAGTGTAATTACTTTTGTATTTGAAGATTTACAATAAGCTTATGCGTTTTAACTTCCTCTAGTTTAGTGTCTCAGTAAATATACCAGTTAATTTATTTTAGAACTTGTTGATGCTCTAAAAGTACCCCAGAGATTTTTTTTCCCTATTTCCCTGTATATTTAGTTTTATATGTAATTTTGGGAATTCTCTTGGTTATTCAGTTTTATGTGTTTCATGTATGAAAAATGTGGAATTTTTATGTTGAAGAAAGAATTGAATGCTTGAAAACTTGCTTTATATAGTTCTTATTTTCGTACTGAAATCTTAGTGACCATATTCAGCTTTAGACAGTTATTGCAAGTAATACTGTTTTTTAAAACATGCCTGGCACATTTGAAAATTTATTAAAATTCAAGTATCAGTATCTGACTTACTGATGCTATTTAACAATGCATAAGACTATAATAGAAAGTTTTTCTTTAATTACATTGTAACAATACTCATTTTTGAAAGAGAAGAAAGAGTCTTATATAGAGATAATTGATAATAAAGATTTAAAAAATTAACTATAGCTGCAGTGAGGGTTGAAAAAACTGATTTGCAATAAAAAGCAAATTATTAAGAATATAATGGCAACTATGAAAACATGAAATATCTTGTATATAATTTATATTTACTTCTAATTTTAAGATAGTTGGGAGGGAGAAATTCAGACTGATGAAATTCTTCCTAAACTTGTTTGACTTTCTTTTTAGTTTCTGATCATTATTTTAACATTCCTGTAATTGTTTTACATTTACAGGAGATAGAAAGAATAGTTTTGAGAGAAATTAGTTCCAATGAAGGAGATGATACTGATAGAGTAAGTATTTTCTTATACCCAGAATAGTTTGACATTTTATTTAAATATGCAAAGATCTTTTTATTAGATAGCATATTTATAAATACTTTTATAATTTCTAGCTAGAAAATAAGAGTCTAGGTTTATAATTCATGGTAATTTGGGCAATTTATACTAACATGGGAAATATGTAAAGAGTAATGTACAGAAGAGATGCATATCTTAAAAAAAATTATATTATTTTTCTTAATTTATATGTGAGTTTATATAAACTTTATGTGTTCATGTGTAAATATTTAGTAAAAATTACTTGTTTAGACTTAATGTTGTATGAAAGTAAATACATAAGGTCTATTGAAAAATTCTGTCCGTTTGGGAACTGGAAATAAATAATAAATTTTTTGTACCTTTATTGGTATTTATAGTCCAGTATAATTTCTATTGTTACTTATGACCTCTTGCCAGTGTAATGATAATCTATGGATGCCATTTTTGAAAAATATCTTGTCCTTAGAGGTGAAGAACTCAAGTAGTGCTTGGCTGACATCTGTTTCAGTTTTGAATTTTTTTTTTCAAAAAATTTTGCAAGGAGTGAAACAAGTGCTAATTGGAGGGTGCTATGTCTGGGTAGTATGATAAATGTGGCAGAATTTTCAAGCCTAGTTTTGTGATTTCTTGACAAGTCACCAAAGCAGCATGTGGTCTGGCATTATCATGATGGAGTAAAATGTTCTTCTTATTGAACGTCACCAGTCTTTTTTTTTAATGGTTTGTTTAAATCGTCTATTTGCTGACAGTATCTCTTCGAACTAAGTTTTCCTTTAGGTTTCAAAAGCTTGTAACATATTGGTCCTTGGATGTGCTACCATATGCACAACATTCTCATATTCAGGCTCAAACTCGGTTTAGAAGTTGAGTGAGCAAGTTGTCAGAGCTCACAGTATGTGGTTTTCCTAACGATATTTTTGTGGGTAATCCCCTTTTCATCGTCAGTTATCTTCCATTCCGAAAAGAGTTTGTTTTCGTTCTGAGCAAGCAGACATGTGCATATTACAACTCGATCATGCAAATGTTCTCACTTTACTCCTGAGGCACTCATATGGAATATAGATCAATCTTAGTTTCCGAATATTGTCAGAAATGGTTTGTTGATCTGAGTTAAGCTTTTCCACAATCTCCGATGTTTTCAAAAAAGAATCTCACTTTTATCTTGGTCTTGACAATATCGTCATTGATAAAAGATGGCCACCCAGAACATCAACCAGTCAAAATCATCTAGTTCAAATTTTTCGAACCATCTGCTGCATGTTTTGTCCAAAACTGCATTTCCACCAAAAACTCTTGCTAAATTTCAGCATGCTTGTGTACCATTTCTTTCTTGTTGGAATTCATTCATACAAAAAACTGCATCATAAATGAACTTGATCTGTGTTTACATGATCATGTCTCAATAATGAAATGAAACACTTTCAGTTAATTTAGAAGAGCAGATGTTCATAAATGAAGGGATGAAGCCATATAAAACATCTGCATGCATGTTGAAGCTTGAAGTAACATTATCGGGCAAAACTTTGCGATCGGCCTCATATTATTTTAAAATGCTGTCATTAAACTATGTGTGAAAAATGTGTGAGTTCTGTGATATTTCTAATAACTTTAATACCTGATTCTTTATGGTCAGATTTGTATACTTTAAAAAAATCATACCCCATATATATGTATACTTTCATATTCAGCATATATAACTATTTAAATCGTTATATCACCTTGTAATTTTCTTTACATTAAAAAATAATAAATAATACATGTAATGATTCATAATTCTAAATTAAAATGTTAAAAAAATTCTGTTTAATAGCAAATAACTTTGAAATAATATAAAAAGCAATGTAATTAATATGAAAATATTGCTATAATTTTCTGACTTTTTAATTTTTTTTCTTTTAAGAAAAACTAAACCATCAATATATGGATAGAGATAGATAGCACAGAAAAGGAAGTGAAAAAGAATTTAAAAATTCGAAGGACCAATCTGGAAAAATGCAAACAAAAACATTATGTTGAATCTTCTCTGTTCAAAGCTTCAGAGAGAATTTGTTAAAGAAAAAGTGTCTGAAGCTTTCAACCAAGTTGATTAACTTCACCAGGCAGCCATGTTTCATCTGACAAAACCATTGAGAGTTTAAACGGAATGAAGCATACTCAGTTTTTTTATAATTTTGAACTTAATAACTATTTCACTAGATTTGCCCTTTTCCTGACATGACTGCATGCTCAAAATCATTGAAAGTAAATTCAAAATAAATTGAAAAATAACAATAAAAATTAATTGGAAAATAAACATAGTACTACAAGTAAAACCTAAAATAGAAACCTAATTGAAAGTAAATCCTAAAACACAAAAGGCCTAGTAAGGCTAATGCAAAAAGTAAAAGAATAAAAATATTCAATAGTAATTGTAGTAAGATAATGTAGTAAGATATTTTTATTATATTGTAAAAATAATGTAGTAATAAAAATAATGTTTGTTATATTGTAAAAATAATGTAGTAAGATATTTTTCAAGCAATTCTCAGATATGAAAATAAAATGAGAGAGTCCTATGTAAAAATAAAATTAAGGGGACTCGAATGCATGAAAGAAGAAACGTTTGTCTTGTTTAATTTTTTTTTTTTTATAAGAGGACTTGTTCATTAAAAGAGGGATTATTTTGCTCACAATGTAAAAGAATTAAAAGAGAAGTAAAAGCAGGAAGACATACCATGCTGTAGACTTGTGCTCTGTCTAAAATAAGCTGTATGAAATTTGCTCGAGCAAGGTTGCCAAATTTCGAAAGAAATAAAATGTATTTGGAATAAAGATAGGTTTCTTCAGAATTTTTACCTGCTTACTATAAGACTTAGTTTTACTTTCTTATATATATATATTTTCAAAATCTGCCCTTTTTTTTTTTTTTTTTTTTAATGAAGAGAAATGTTGCAGATTTTTATTAAGTTTGATGAAGTTCCTTTTACTGTACAAAACAGTAAATTGGCACAATGTAAAAACAGTCTTAGTGGATTGTTGAATCCAGATATGATTATACTAAACCGTATTCAGAAAGTTTTTCTTAAAAATCTGTTCGTGTTTCAATGTGCAGAATTATTCAAATAGCATCGTTTTTAAAGCTAGATACCTGATAAAATTCCTGTTGCATTTTTATAGTTTTCACATTTAATTGAAAAGTTTTAAGGGGCCTTTTTGTTTTTAAATACTTAAATCCACTGGTGATAATTTTACACCAGTTAGAAAACGAAAATCAAAAGATATCTCATTAAATTTTTCATGTCTACATTTCGTTTGTGAGATTTAAAACATCTGTTTTTTCTTTCAGTTTTACTATGACATTTTTTTCCTGAAAAATAAGTTTGATACCTGTGTATGGTTTCGTAATGGATTGAATGCACATATAACCAATGAAAGTTTGATAAAATTTATTCTCTCCCCCCTCCCCTAAAAAAACACTTTTTTCAGTTCTGGAACTTTTCTTGTTCTTGTATAGCTGTTCTCAGTGTGACAGAGCTCATCAGTAGTTACCACTTCAGATTACTAAGAATATTAAACACAAGACAATATTAAAAGTGAGTGTCAAATGCAAACTCACACAGTTATCTCTGAATATTCTGAATGAAACTTTGAACTAAAACTGAGAAATGATGCTTTCTCCGATCTTACATAGTTTTCTCCTGTTTACCAAGAAATTTCCAGCACATTTGATTTCTCGAAATTGCTGGGAGGCATTACAGCTGCATTTACATATAGGGATAGAAACAGTTTACAGTTGCATACAGGGATCAGACTAATTACTGTTATACAGGGATCAAGCCAAAATAACACCAAGTGGTCATGAAGTTTGGTGACCAAAATTAGTTGCCAAACCATTCTTAGCTTGCAGAGCTGTAGCTAGGGTTTTCAGCACCTGGGGACAACTGAAAATTTCATGCCCCCTCCTTACATCTGTACCCAGATGCAGCATACAAGGAGCACCAAATTGTAATTCAAAACATCAATTGGTGTCGCCCCCCTGGATGCTGTGCCCATGGACAGATGTCCCCGCATTGCATCCCTCTAGCTACGCCCTTGCCAGCTTGAGTTGGCCAGATAGCCCTTTACCTCAATCTTTGAATTTTTCAGGTATTTCATGTTGCATTATACAAGAGATTGTACAATTTCACATACATTCACTAGAATTATTTACATATATGGTATAGGTAATTTGTAACAAGTTCTTTTATCAAATGTAACAATCAGACTTGTCTGCCTTTTCTTTTTTTGATTCTGTTCAAATTCTCTTGATATATTCAGCTGAAAGCTAAATTTTATACTTCCTAAACATTTTGCATTGCACTGATAAATGGAAATTACTGTTTTTAAATCAAGGCAAGTATTATAACACAAGTTTTTAATTAAATTATTTTAACAGGTTAGCCATGATTTTACAATCATCAATACGGTTTGGTATACATTTGAAAATCCTTAATGAAGTTCTCTTCACATACATACACATAGTAGAGAAAGCAAGGCATCTCAAGGCTCTACATATTAGGGAAGTTTCTTTAGGCAAGAGAATTGACCGGTGCTGCCATCTCTTAGCACCACTGTTAACTTTACTGTCAGTAGAAGTTTAATTCAGTAGGGCAAAGCATTTGAAGGCTTTCTATGTAATGTAGAGGATGCATTTTCCTTATGGAGGGTTTTATAAAATGAGCTGGCTTATATTTACATTATACATGGAAAACATCATGAATGCACCCATGTATTCTAATCCCAGGTTAATCCCTCTATAAAGTGTGCAGTTTTATTTACAGTTAGGTACTTTCTGATTGCATATAAAGACTTTCTTTAATATTTACCTTTTCTGTTTCATGCTGCGTATATATGTATTTAAAATCATTCTGCTTCAGAAGTCTTATTATATCAGCTGATTGCAATGATTTATGATTTAGACTTTATATGAATTTGATGCACTTATGAAAACATTCAGCAGCAATAAAAAACTGGAACGTATATAGGTACATGATAGTAATTTTCCCAGTTCACTTTAAATATCAAGTTTGACCAAGGTAAAAAAAAAAAAAAAAGTTAATGGTATATGCCTGTTCAGAGGAATGCTTTCATGGAGAACTTTCTAATGGAAACTGGTATATATTTACATCACACGGAGAAATGAACTGGCTGTATGGTATTTCATGGACAGTCTTGTGTAATTCATTACCGTAAGCATAAATTGCCATGACTATCTTAGATCAGCTGTAAAATTAAATGTTAAAAGATAGTGTATATAGAACTATGAAACTACAATACTTTTGAGGGTAATTAATATCATTAGTTTATCTCTTAATTAAGCTGCCTTGTTTATAACAACTTTTCTAGTAATGGGGTGCCAGTCACGAAAGTGGCGTATGTCGTAGCCTATTTATATTGCATCAAGATCTGCTGTGCAGTGATAGTATAAAAGTTATTCATTTCATGAAGTGTTGTGTATTGTTAGGACTTCCAATGTTTGTTTGATGCTAAATGGTGCTTTTTCACCAGAAATGTAGCCCCCCTTTTTTTTTTTGAGTGAAGTGACCAGATATTCCTAAAATCAGTGTTCTGAACAAGATAATTTCTGAAAATGAATGGGCGGAGAAGAAATTATTTGAAATGCTATTTGAATATTTTGAACAATTGTTATGTTTAATTGGTTTATAAACTGCTTGCATATTATAATGAAATATCTAAACATATCTCATGGATTCAAATGATTTTAGTCCTTTGTAAAAGTGGCCATCTTTGAAAATATGATTGCCAGTGACTATCATGTATCTCTCTTTTTTTTTAGAAATATTATCCAGTTTTAGAAGTGGTCACAGTGAAAGGTTTTATTGCATTTATTATTGAAATACATATGTGTTGTTGTGCTTGTTACCAGTAAATAAAAATTCACTTTTGTAATCGGAAAAAAAAGTTAATTTTCTGATTATGGGAAGAATCATATCCCATTTAACTCAATTATAATTTTACATCAAACTTTTGTCTAATCAGATATTTCATTTGTAATACACTGTGACCAGAATCGGACAGTGTTCAGGATAAATTTTGATGATCAATCTTTCAGTGAAATTTCAGGCATTGTAAGGGCCTGTTTGAGATTTTATCAATTCACTTGATTCATTTGTTATATTTCATATCATTTATCCCTATTATATATTGAGAAATTATGAAGTAATTCAGTAATTATCTTTGTTAATTGAAGAAATTACAAATATAACCTTTTTAATTTTTTTCAATTTGCTTTCTGGGAAAAAAAAATATTTGTATGAACATATAACATAAATGCAGAAATTATGAATTGAAATGTTGACTACAGTGCGTCACATTGCAGTAATAAATTCCAGTTTAGTGTTGCTGTTGCAATGAGTCAGTGTCAAAATGCTGCTATTCAGAAGATGCAAAGAAGTGCAGCAGAGTTAGTTATAAGCATTTTAACTTGTGGTAGGTCTTGTGCATTCTTGTAATATTTCTATTGTTTCCCTCCACATATAGTGTACTTTGAAATATGCTAGATATTATTTTTAATCAAATGATACTTTTAGGGGCATTCTTTGATATATAATATAATTCATTACAGTTACATTAATGATATGTCATTTTTTAATATCTGTGTATAAAAAATAAAATACTTTTTTATTTTACCTCTTCACAGTTTTGATGAAATACGTATGTTATGAATGCAAAATTATAAAAACTACAGGAAATGTAGAATACAGATTGTCAATAATAAAATTCATAAATAAATTAAGATATATTTATGCAACTGTGTTTTTTAGACACTTGAGCCTACTCCAGAAGGTCACAGAGCGCCCATTGCTGATTTATTTCGTAACACTCAGAGTGTGGATACTCAGACACCTTTTGATCGAAATGACAGTTGTCACAGTAGCAACAGTTCTAACAGTGGCAGTCAGTCTGTTTCTCCTGTTGTACCAATTATGCCAGGACAAATGGACAGTTCTAGACCATCTAGTGCTGGTATATTAAATTCCATTCTTTATATGCATGTTTTTGTCATCATATTACTAATTTATTTAATACATATTTAGATTTGGGGAATATTTTTATCTGTTAAATATTGCAGCTCCTTAAGAAATGTAAACTATGTTAACAAGCTTTGTGCTGTTCTATATTTTCTGAAACATATATTAATAAATTTCATTACATGGAAAAATAGTATGGGAGAGATTTTTAAATAAAACTTTAAAAAAAATATTCCCAGAAATAAAACTATTTATTTTATACTAATTAACTGTTATAATTTTGTATTAAATGGAAAAATTAAATTTGATCTGCAAAATGCATTGCATATTTCTTTCTTGAATTAAAATTTTGATAGAACAGTGATAATTAAAGGCTTTGTGCTGGTTTATTTATTTAGACTGCTAATTAATATTATTTTTTAAATTAATTTTGTTATGCCAGTTATTAAAGTATATTTATTCATTAATTTCAAGGTTTTAAACCTTTTCCTAAATAGAGCTTTTTAAATAAACTGTTCAAATGCTGTAAGAAATATCAGCCAGAAGTTTGATTTAACATAAACGTCAGTGTGATTCATCAGACAATAAATCACAAAATAATTTACTAATGCATTCTTGAGAAAATGTTCCATATTTGACAGTACAGCTTAGTGAGACAGCTTTTTCTATCATGTAGTTTACCAAATGAAAATCTAGAAGTAGACTTGCTAATGCATTATTATCAGCATTATCAGGATTACAATATAAGAAACAGAACAGATTTTATCAAATGGAGGGGAGGGTAAATTACAAATTGCGTATTTTTAAGTATGTTTCACTGTCAGATCATTTTATAAAGAAGTTTAAAATGTAAACATTGATATTTTAATAAGTCTTAATTAATTGATAACATCCATATTTTTAATTTTTAATGTATAAACCAGTCGTAAAATGTTACTAGTTTGGTTCTCGGTAACTTTTACGATTTAATAGTATGTCAGTTTGCTGTCAGTAGTCAGTAATGTACAGTATGTATTCTTTCACTTATTCATTTACTATTGAGTTGATATGAAAGTTCGCCCCATTCTTTTAGAAGGAAAAGAAGAGCAAATAAAACATAATGTACATACATATTCAAATAATTGCCGTTGTTTTGTATGACCTGTTGCCATCTGCCTTGTAGTAGATTTAATTCTTCATTGATAGAAAATCCTCTGGTTTCGAATAAAAAATCCTGTAATGCTGTTTTCACATCTTGTACATTGTCCAAAGTTTTAAAAATCAAGAAATTCCATAACATTTCAAAAAGGTGCTGGTCCAAAGAAGCAGACTTCACTCATAAAGTTATACTTACCAACCCAAGTTAAGTAGAATTTTATAAGTAATTAAAGCAGCACGTGGTCTGGAGTTTGCTTGCTGAAAGATAACACCTTGATGACTGACAAGTGCTGGCTGCTTATTGCCCATTTTTTGGCAGTACATGTCAGTATTAATGTGGTTACATGGGCACTAATCTTAGAAGATCATTCTCTTCATAGCCCCCTCTGCACTTACAGAAACAGAAGGTCTTTGGGATGCTGCCTTTTTCTTGATGTGAGGGGAGCAGTCTCTGCTATGCAGTACACAATCTTTCAATATTTGATATTACTTTTAAGTATCGCTTTGTTATCAGTTATCATAATTCGTTTAATAAATGGATCATTTCTGAAATGAGAATGCAAAAAAAGGTACTGGTTCTCACCTGCCATTGCTTTTTCTGAGAGCTGATGTGGAATGCACTAATCCAACCTTCTGCAGCCTTCTTACCATGTGCATGCATTTGTCTTTAAACTCATGTTCAAATTATGAATAATGTTTTCCTTAATTCCTCACCATTTGTATAGAAGGTATTTGATATGGCTTGGTTCAAAGTCTACTCAGAAACCACTGATGGACATTTGAAGCATGGGTAGTTTCTATGGCTTCTAGCTCCATTTCTGTGAATTTGTGAAACCAATGACGATATGTTCTATTGTCAAACACATCATCTTGCATACTTGATGAATGCTTTGTCATTCTGGGGTTGCAGTGTACCTCTATCAAACTTGCACAGCAAACAATGTCTGATGTGCTCCTCATTCTTATTCAACTGTTTGAAATTTTTTACCTCATGATTTACTCTTACAAACATGTTGCATTTATAAACTGTTTCTGTGTATGTTTTATCGGCTGAAAATTCCAATAATCACAGCGTTATATACAACATCAAACCCACTTGTAATTTGAATCTAGAAAAAAGGAGGGAACAAACTTCTGCATCAACCCAATATAATCATTGTAATTGTATGTCTAAATTATCTTCTAGAAATAAAAATCAGTATATGTAAAAAATATAGTTTTTTTTTATTTAACCATTAGGAGCCAGTATATATTTAGTGTAACAGTAATGTGTAACTATGTGTAACAGTAAATATTGGTATAAACCTTAATTTCTGTTGGATAAACCACTCTAGCTTATATGCCACATACATGATAATTGAGTATAAAACATGAAATTTCATCGGATAAGTTGCATTGCTTATATATGGTGCAGCAATGACATCCAAAACATGGCAGTTAATATTCATTTATTCAATAAGTCTGCTCCATGTTGATGTAATCATCATTCAGAACATTTTATAACATCTACAAAATAACTATGAACAGTATTATATAAACAAATGAAAAACAAACATCTTTCTTTCAACTTGCCAAAGACAAACTCTGCTGATCTCTAATAGATTTTTTTTATTACCTTAAAATACCATCTTTGAAAAAGAATATATGTACATTATATAATCAAACAAAATTTTGTGATTAAAATAAACTGCATTTATTTATACAAAATATTCAAGGGAATTATTAGCATTCAAAATCTAACTCATCAGTGGCAGAATTAAATAAAATTAACCAAGGACCATCAATGTCATTTTCATCGCTAAATCATCATCGCTTCATCTAAATCACTTCTTTCAGTGTCACTGTCTTCATTTTCATCATCTTTTTTAATGACTTCCAATTTAATGAAAGCTATGTGTTCATATCAGTTCAGACTGATTGCCATTATGGGCCCACAAGGCAGCCTTCTCATACACAGCTTTTTTTATTTGTCAAGAATTTGTGAAGGATTAGAGTCTGCTTTGCATCCATTCCTCCTACTGCTTTCTTAGTTTGTGGTTAATTTCTATTATGGTGAGATCCAGTGACTGTAAAACTTTGCAAGCCCGCTTGGTATCACTGAGAGGTACTAAGTTTTATTGCTTTGGTTTTTACCATATTTACTAAGTAGAATCATACTGAATCCAGAGCAGTGAGTGCCCAAGAAAAAGCACCTTTCCTTTTATGAAAGATTCCTCTCAGCCAAAACAATGTTATTCACATCTCTGTCCTTTTTCATTGGTGCAAATAATGACTTCTTTGGGGACATTTCCTTTTACACCTTTTTCTTTTGAAAATTATCAAAGTGGTTACCTTTTCGTTATTGGTGGCACATCCAAAACGCAAGTAAAAGAAGTCTTTTTCTCCCCATTGTAAACACAGAAAGTGTTTTTAACTTGTTGAATGAACAGTTGTGCTTAGAGAACTGTCAAAAGTAACCGGCATTTCATCCATATTAATTATTTGTCCTATATTCAAATTTTGCTCTTTAATTTTCTTAGATGTGTACTCCAAAAAAAGTTCTCTCTCTTTTTTTTTTAAATTTTTTTTAAGCTAGTCCATGAGAAGCTTTTGACCAGTTATTTTGGTCCTGATGGATAATTTCTTTTGTTTTCTGAATCTGAAACACCAATTATATCCTCCAACAAAGTTTTTAATGCTCATTTATTAAGAGCTACTTTTGCTCTAAGGTGAATTCTGACTTTGACACTAGTAATCCCTTTTCTCTCCACTGTATTGTCTATTTCTACAAACTGTCTTCCAAAACAGGCCAGACTTTGCTGCCAGTTCAACAAACCTTTTATTCTTAGGCATTTTCTCTAATTCTTCTAGTTTGGACTTCTACCACTAAATGTATATCTTGTCAATTTGAAATTCCCTATCCTCAGCTCAATTTCCATTTTTAGTCCAAAGGGATTTAGTCCCGAAGGACTATTACTTTCGTTTTGCGATTTTGCGTCGATTCACTCTGAATGCCCGTTTCACTTTTCAAATTGTTGCCACTAAATGTTATCGCTCTGCATTAAATTTTAAAAAATGAAAAATCTGCATAAATGTATGCATGTTTCTCGCATTGTGATAAAACCTAGAGCCATTGAATTTTGAATGACGTAATCCTTCCATTGTATTTTGAATGATGCAATCCTACTGCGAATATGGGCATCTGGAAGCCCTAATTTTGAATTTGAAATTTGCTTTATTATCGATTTTATGTTTTGTAACATTTCAACGAATTTCTGATCAACAAACTAAATGATTTCAAAGCGAGCAATGGCAACACTGTACAGAAAAAAAAAAAAAATTTTTATCTCCTGCGCACGAGACTTACGGAAATTCTAAAGATATGTTCATTTTAAAATGATTTTGCGATATTGATTTTGAACTGAATTTTATGGTTTGAGTACGTAGTACATGATATTTAATAAAAAAAAGGTAGCACACGAAACGTTAAAAAAAACGCGCCTTTGGACGTAATTTAAAATCTGAAATCTTTCAGATTTTTTTCTACCACTTTTTTCACTGCTGGCTCAAGCTCAAAAGTAGCTGTATCTTTAACTTTTACTCTGAGCAAATGCCATAGTAAAAATAATTATTTTAAAAATTCAACAAGCATGAATGATAAAGTAAGTAGTGCAGCAGAGAAGCAAAAAAGCGACTCGCAAACCAGTAAGATACATGTAATAAGAAAGAACACAGAACTTAGTGAAATAAAATTTCAATGTCGCTAAAAAAATTTTTTTTTAGAAAAGAACAGAAAACTTTTGGAAGAGGTAGAAATGCTACAGAGTTTAGCAGGATAATGAGCTGTACACCGTATCATACTTAAACAAGTTTCATGCAAGTTCAAACTTGGTGCACTGTCTTTTAGTGTAATCTGAACATTGGTATCAGGATGAAATGTTGCAGCAAATTCTACATTAGCCATTTCCCTTATGCATAACTATAATTTAAACTAGTGAAATTATAAAGACAAAGAAAAAACAAAATTCCTTCAGATATGCTGCAGACCTAGATTTTCAACTTTTAAACATGTATAAGCTTCAGCTTAGTACTTGAAATTATGGTACATGTTTAACATACACACATTAACCAATGAATTAGAAACTCAAGATCAATATTTTATTGGACCACCTTTTGCATGGATAACTGCTGTGATTTGTTTGAGCATCGAGTCTACATGCTTCAGGAGTGCATTTATGTTCAGAAAATACCGTGCATTGGGCTATGCAACATTTTAGATCTTGTAAATTAGATAGAAGAGGAGACACCTTTTCACCATACCCAACGCATTTTATATGGGATTAAGATCCAGGCTATGTGGAAGAAAAGTACTAGAGAAGGTGTTGAAAGTCAGACTGATGTTCAGCGAACCAATGTGCATTATCGTCCATGAAGTATCCGTCGCCATCAGGGTAAAAATACAACATTGCAGAGTGTACTTGATCTGTCAGTATAATCTAGGTATATTATGGTTGTTTGTTTATCCTCGAAGAACACCAGGGCACAACTTTCATGGCAGCAGAACATGCCCCTCATCATGATACTTCTACCAGATCCTTGCACAGTGCGAGTAATGCAATATGGATTCATGGCTTCATTGGCGTCTCACCAAATTCGACATCTTCTGTCAGTGCAAAATAAGGTCTAATGTGATTCATCCAATTACATTATCCGTTTCCAATCATCAGATGTCCAGTGTCTTCTTTCTTGACACCACTGCAAACGAATTCTTCCATGTCAGGCACAAATGAAGCACCTGACTATGCATTCATATCCTCTGCAATTCTCTGAATGTGGTTCGAGCTGAAATCTGTTAAGAAGAGCCTTGGTTGACAATCTTTGTTAATTGAAGCACAGTAGAGTCTCTGTTCTGCTGTACAATTCGTTGGAGACAATGCCAATCACTCTCTGAAAATTGTGCTCGAACTGCAGTTACATCTTCTAGAGAAGGATTGTGGTTCTGTTTCCAGCTTTTGAAAACCTTTGATATGGCTGCTTTTGAGAACCCAGTGAGATTTGCTGTCTTCAAAATCAAGGCCTCTGCTAAATGAGTACCAACAATAATCCCTTTTTCAAATGGTGAAAGATCTGTTGCTTTTCCCATTTTACTTCGTTTATCATGAAAAACTCTTATACCTTACTTATACTAGCATTCTAGCCATGTGTAACCCACATCATTTAAAAAAAAATAGCATACTTCATCAATAGCACACATCCAAAATAAAATCTCAAAGGTTTCTAATTCATTGGCCAGTGTGTGTAGTTAGTGCACAGTGACTGATAGTGATGCTCAGAAATGTCATATGAACCTCAATTAACAATGACACAGAGAAAATTCTATGGCTCAACATTTTGACAAAATGTTAGTTCATTGGCTGGTTCTGGTACATTCATTAATAAGAGATCATGTAACAAAAATGCTGCTGCCAGATTATTCATCCTGCTTAAATTCATCTTTGAAGAAACTACTAATCGTAATTCCGAAGTTACTAGTAATGATAATGACTTAAATTCATCAAAAATAGCTATATCAAAAAAAAATAAAGTGTAAATGATTTTAATAAGTTAACGTAACTTCTGTAAAAAATGTCAGAACTTTGCTTTGACAGATTTAAATGAGTTATCAAATGAGATTTGAATGTTTTTAAAAAATGCTGTGCTTTTCGTGTCTCTAAAAATTACATTTGTAGTGGTAATAATGTTTATCTGTAAATGAAAAGAATACTGACTTATATTTCTTCATATACCTATTTGTTAATCTCTACTGTAATTTCTATGAAATACAATAATTAATAATACATTAGATTTTTAGTACTGTGTAGGAGATTTAATATTTTTAGTGATCATATTTTAACTTAAATTACCTAGTCCACTTCATTACTAAAAGAATAAATTTAGGTAATTAGAAAGCAGACTCGCATCCTACAAATTTACATTCAAGATTGAATTAAGTGAAGTATACGAATGAGAATTTTTCTATTAAGTATTTTCCTTATTTTTGAAATCATGCGTACACCAGAGAATTATATCCATACACCAATGAATTATAAATACAACACCATATAAATATTAACTCAATAAATGGTGCTTATTGCTTACTTAGTATGAATACTGAGTGGTGTACTATGTCTGTTCTTTTTATTCAAAAAATTCAATCAGGATTTCCAGCTAAAAACATTGGGCAAGTTATTTAGTTTCTAAGTTTTTAATAATTTGTGTCTATTCTTCCTCAGGATAACTCTTGAAGAACGGAAAAATTTTTTCAATACTCAAGGAACTTGAAATTCCTGTGTATTCTTTTTTAAGCAGTTTGTTTCAAAATGGGTAGGAAGACATACACATTCTCAGTAAATTTTTACAGTTACTTTTAAATGCATTATCTAAAATAAATTTTACTGTTTATTTCATTACAAAAGTACATACACTTACATGAAATACATTTTTCGTATGGCTAAATACAGGAACTGAAAAACGTAAATGCTTATGTTAAGATTACACAAATCAATATTTTTATTTTGGTATCCTGAAATCAAAATACTGCCTTTATATGAGCATAAATGGTATTTAAGAGTTATATGAAACAAATATATTTAATATATCTGAAGCTTGCAAATAGCCCTCTTCTGGAGTGCTGCTATTCAAAGTGAGAAAGATTATGAAACTAAGTAATTTAAAAGCATTAAATGATGTGCCTAATAATTTAAATGTTCTTTAATAATACATGTAAATAGTGTAACTTAATATAAATTTGTTTATAAAACATCCATTTGATAATTATGAACTTTTTATAGCAATATTATGATTAGTAAAAGATGTTTCTAATGCCAAATATTACGTACATTGCTGCAAAATTATTTTGTTTGTATTTATTTATGTTTATTTAACTATATTTTTTAAGAACTTCTTTTGTTATATTTCTTCTGTTTTAAAATAGTTTCCAATATGTATATAAATGTCTCTAAAAATGAGGTGAGTCATAGAATTGTAGTATTTTTCTGCAGTTTGGATATGAAACTGTTCCCTCCTCCATATTTTCTTCATTAAAAAAAAGTTTGGGAGTACCTTGTACTATCAATAAATCAAAAAGTATTATGGATGAGATATAGATGTCCTTTTATTGCTGGTATTGGAACTGAGTATATCTTAGAATTAAAGAAATACACTGTATATAGTATAATTTTTTTTACTCAAGAATTTAATCTGCAGACGTATTAAAAAAATTATTTCATATTTTTAATTATGAATGTTCTTAATATATATTTCTTATCTCTCCTGTTTACTTTAATGGGATAGTTTTATTTTTCATTCTTTATTCACAGCAACCTTGTAATTTGTAATGATTTAATTACTGGTATTTGGATTAATCACAAATTACTATGTAATTTTAGAGGAAAGCAAAGACAGTGTATCTCCAGATTTAGAAGGAAATAGTAAATTGGCTACCAGTCCACATATTAACAAATTTTTGGCAAGGGAGCCACCTGATGGCTGTGAAAAAGTAAAAATAGCTGAAGAAACTAGGTAAGGTACTTTTAATTAATTTTATCTGCCCCCCCCCCAAATTTTTTTTTCTAATGTTTCCTGTTCTGCATGAGTTTTCCAGATTTCCTAGAAATATATTACCTCTGAGTGTTGGTGGTAATTGGTAATCTATTGCCAAATTTTAATATTCTTCCTGCTTGAAATATGACAGCTTGCAGTTTCATTTGTATGGGTGCTATATAAAATTTATTTCATAAATTTCTTTGGTACTTCCTTGACTTTAGAGCCTTCATTTTGTGAACAATGCTAAGAGTATCAATAAATCACCAATGCAAACCATCTTCATATGGCTCGCAGCTCTAATGATGACCATTTTTAATTTGTTTGTGATAAAAAGAGCTCATAGTAAACCATGGGTTTTTTTTTTTTTTTTTTTTTAATATCTAAATGTTAACAATTCAAGATCAATTCTTTCATGGCGAGATGAGCTCTTTTATGCACGATAAAAAATGAAACAAAATACAACTTAAAGCAGTAAAAATGAAGGTAAATTTCTTACCTTGATCCTTTGCATGTTTATAATGTTAAATGTTGGAGAATCTGCCATTGTCTAAAATCCAAAACTACTGTTATAAAACTGATAAAACAACATTTATTTATTGTGCATACATTCAGAATCTAATTCACAGAACATATTTAACACATACACATACCTCCCCCCCCCCAAAGCAAAGAATTGAGAGTCATCAAAGTATCACAAAGGCTGTGTAGATGCCCGAATTCTACCTGGAAATATTGCATTTCATATTATTTTTGGGGGGGGGGTTGTGACAAACTTTGAGTATTCCACTTTTTATTGTAACTTTTGTGTGCGTGCGTGTTAAAATTGTTTGATTTACTGAGAAGGGAGGAAGATGTTATATCTTTCTGCCAAGAAAAGGAAAGCATCTAAAATTAAAAGTAAATTGGAGTCAAAGTAAGGCAATTCCTCAACAATATTAATAATTGCATCCTTGTAAAAGGGTTAAACATAAAATTAAAACATTTCAAAATAAAAATGATTATACTAGTACAGACTCAAAAACTAAAAATGCAAAAAGAAATATATATACAAGATAATAAAAGTAAAAAAATTGATCTCCCTTCATTGAAACTTTAATTCAGAACTCATCAGGGTAAAATGAGTTAAAGCTTCGTAAAAGTTGATTAATATGTTTCAAAAACATGTTTTGTTCTCCTGGTATATTTGAGATTGAAAACCGAAAAAAGAAACAAATTTATATTACATAAAAACTCATATAAAACCTAAAAAAGTGAGTCTCAAATGTA